>CM060257.1:6647500-7247500 GCA_030684275.1 Acipenser oxyrinchus oxyrinchus
TGACAGGCAAGTCTTAAACAGAAATAATGGGGACCTATTTTAAATAATGTTCAAATGCACGTTTCCAGAGAGGAATACAAACATGTTAAGGGTATTACAACAGAACAGTCCAACTGCTACTAAGTTGCTTGTTGGTTGTTCTATATACTGTTGTAATGGTTTTATTCTTCTTGGGAAATGTGCCATTGCCTGTTGTGTGCACATTACAGTGAAGGACCAGTTTAAGTAGTAACATGAAATGTAAAAGCTGCAATGCTTAATTCAGTGTATTGTAACAGGTGTTCACTGCAAAATAAAAAACATATATATTTAAAATTGTCAACCATGGTTGTTTACCTATTAGTTAGTCATTTAGCAGACGCTTTTAGCAAAAGCGCTACAAATTTAAAAGTGCATAAAGCTAAAACTGGTGCTTCACTGTGTCGTCATTTGTGACGTTTTCCTAAAGTAATGTGGGCAATTATCAGAATGTAAAATATATTCTGTATTGTGAGGCCTTTTAAAATACTGTTACTGCTATAATACAGTAACTATTCTTGTGCCTACATCATTTTGGGTGAATGTGTTGTGAAATATTTATTTACACTTGGGGGTGGTGCTGCTTTTCCATTGTCGGTCGTTATTGAAACATTTATAGTTTCACTTCTTGCTTCGAAAGGCTTGGCTTTTTTATGGCATATTTTCTTTGTCTTGTGCAGACTCTCAAATCGCGTTACTTCATTCTCAGCTTGTCTAAGTAAATACTTGGCTAATAACCTTATGACCTCCCACACCTTGCATGCTGTGTGTGTGTTTTGTTTTTTTCCTTTTAAGGAAAATTGTTGTTTTTTAGCACCCTTTTATTTATTTTTTTAAAGCTTGCATTTTCAAAAGGTGACTGCATTCACTCTTCCTGGACAGTACAAGCCCACATTTGTTGAATAATAAACTGAAGTGATTTCATTCGTGATTTAATGAAATTCTTTTGTCAACGGAAAGCCCTTTTCTACATTAACATTATAACAATGTCTGTCTGACTTTCTCCTCTTGTCCTTTCCTTATTTCATTCATCTTTTGTAGTTGTAATTTTTATTTTTGTTATTTAAGTGCTTTCATAGTTTGTCTACCAAGTATCTGAATACAGTAGGACTATAAAATAGTTTCAGACTTCACTGCCAATTTCAGGAATAACCCAACATTGTGTTGTTAAAGATCATTATTTCCGTATCCAAAAAGTAGGGGAATTCTTGGTCCAAGAAGGGAATGGAGTTACCTTTGATGTTATTAAAGAGTAAGTAGTGGGGTTCCGAGTGTACTTTTTACACTTAAAACTTTAAAGTCTATTCAAAGCTTTTTTCAAAATGGCTGATAGGACCCTGGGGTTTGAGATCTGCCCTCTAAATCACTGCAGGAAGAGCGATTTTAAAAAAACCAAAAAAAAAACAAAAAAAAAAAAACCATAACAAGTGCTCTGGCTTTTCTGTTCCGTACCACATCATAGATCGTTGTTGCTGTGGTACCTGTTTGACAGTGTGGTCAATAAACCTTACACTATTAGTGCACTAGAGTGGACATTTTTAAAAGAGCTTTGAAACAGACTTTAAAGTTTTAGTGTAAAAAGTTGTCTGGACGTTGGGACGTGTAATGCTATATTTTTCGTACCCCCACTATTTACTCTTTAAAGGCACATAAAAGGCCAGACAATTTGAATCTAACATTTATATATATATATACAGACACACACACACATTTACAACAAGCATGCCATTTGATGCATAGAAAATGAGCATGATGTTTCTGTCTGTAGGTAAAGAATTTTGTTACTCCTTTCCTAGGTTCTGAGTCTTCTAGTAGTGTAGGGTCATCTACGGGTTCGCTTTCTCGTACCCAGCAGCCACTTCCTGTTACAGCTTTAAGCCAGAACACCCTCGGTGCTCCTGCCGTCTATCCAACTGTCAGCACTAGTAATTCTCTTTCCTTTGATGGTGGCATGAGTGGGCAAGGGGCTTCAACAGCTAGTACTAGCTACTATATGCTTCCCTTGGAAGCGACAGGGATACCTCCTGGCAGTATCCTGATCAATCCACACACAGGTTGGTATCCACTGGTGGAACATTATCTAATAGTTTCGTTTTTGTATATATCTATATGGTGTACATTTTTAACGATATGGAGTACATTTTTAACGTGCTTTGTGTGTGTTTGCTGTGGGATGTTTAAAATGTGTGCGTCACCTTAATGTAAATATCGTTACATGACATTTTATGAACAGTGACAAAAACAGTTATCATTTTTGAAAGATAAGAGAAAAACAGAAGCTTTTGACATTTCAGATCTTTCTGTTCCAGTACAATTTTCCCATATGAGAGCATTGGGCACTAAAATGTTAAAGCAAGCTTGACGGTACTCATAAAGTATAAAATTAACAGAACTTGCACTTGTCGCTTACCCAATTTTTTTTTTTCATGACTCTCTTATTCCTTTAACAACAAAAGAATAAGAATGGACTTAATTCTGTCCTGGTTCCAAATAAAAAAAAAAAAAAAGATTGGTTTTGGAGTCAGGTTGTGCATGTAATGTGTACATAGTAAATTGGTTTAAATGCCAAACCTTAGGATCACTTACTTCAAACTTGTAATGCACACAAGGATTACCGGTTTTCTGAATGCAATTTTATATAACTATACTATATTATACAATTTTATATTTACAGTACTAAGAAACTTGTCTTAAAATGGTGATCTGCTTTTTGAGAAAAAAAAAAAAAAAATCAGATTTCTTTTTGTCCTTCCAGGTCAACCATTTGTGAACCCTGATGGCTCTGCTGTTGTGTACAACCCCACCATTGCACCGCAATCTGTACTGAACCCTGCACAGCACCCCCCTCCCGCACCCCCAGCTGCACCCCAGCAGCAGCAACCAGCCAATCACGTTCTTTCTCAAGTTAGTTTTATTACTACTTTTCATGTTACTTTTCATTTTACTGCCTTACGATCCTAAGGAGTTGTACATAAGAGAAAGGATTGTTTATTAGTTAAATGACAGATTAGTAATGGGATTTAGTCTGACTGATACTACTACTTAATGTAGTAGCCAGAAGGGTTTTAGAAGGGTGCTCAGATGCATAACTGTACACACCATGTATGTATCCAATGACATGACTAAAGGAAATATTAAATGCACTTGCCGATTTTAAATTGAAGAAAAAAATATATTGGCTAAAATGTTTTGCAACCCCCAAATTTTACAATATTTGACATAAAACCATTATTGTCACTACACACACTTCGTAATGTTTAATTTTTCCAAAACAAAGTTCCTACTTTAAAGTACTGTACACTTCAGAGAGCATCAGGTATTTCATGTAATTGACAGAATTTCCCTTTTCAAAGCACCATTGTTTTATTCCCTTTCGTGGACACTTTTTTTTATTTTTAATTAATCTAAATCTTTTTATTTTTATTTATTTATTTTATTAAAGGTCAGGATACATGTTAATGATGCTGTTTAATCCAGAAATTCTGTGAGATATTGTTCATCCAGATGAGTACGGGTGTTTAATATATGATATCTCAGTCTAACATACCTGTGCCTGTTTCTAGACAACTGTAAATCTCTTGGTATTTTATGTATTTCTTATCCTTTTCTTATTTAATTAAATATGTTGACCTGTTTATAAGCTGTCTTTTCAAATCATGCATTTTTAACATTTCTGCTAAACTGTTAACTTCATCTCTGAACTGTTGCTTCTTTAGCCGGTTCGGCCACTCCAGCCTTCTACGCAGCCTGTCCAGTACTCTACAATCTCTTATCCACCTCCGCTCCTGACAGTCTCCCCTAACCAGCAATACACTGTGGTACCACATCTTCTCCTCTTTCTGCTGAGCTTCAGTTATTGTGGATGTGGTGATTCTGATGTTGTTGAGTTATGTCTTTTGTACATGCTTGTGGCTTCTTGTTAACTGGTGCTCCAGTTGACTCTGATATTAATAATAATTTACGTTTTTAAGGACAATTATGAAATTTGTGTTTTCACACGCAAGTGTTTTTTTTTTTGTTGCTGTTTTTAAAAAGGAATCGGACACTGTATATCTAGTGTAAAAGTTAGTTTAGCAAGAATGACACTCACTCAATTCCTTTACTGAAGCACAAAAAACAAGTACTTCTAATAGTGTTTATGTCAATATCTAGTATATGATTTTTTTCAGGAATTGTTTACAATATTCACATTATAGATGTGAGCCACTGGACATGAATGTAAACTTTTACAATCGTAATATTTTAAGCAAAATTCAGAATCACCCTCATAGAGGTCACAAGAATGTAGATGCGTACGGTATTGCAGTAGATTACTTAATGAAGAACATAACAAGCTATAAATAAAATGATTAGATTATTTTACATCATGCCCAGGTATAATAACATAAGCAGAAAATATTTAGCTGTAAACAGGTCAGTGCTTCTATGAGACTGGTTAATTAGGGATGATGTTGTTTTTAGTGATTTTAATAGTAATTTCAAACATTTAAAATTGCAGTCTCAAAGAGCAATCAGTTTAAACAAGAAATAATAATACCGGTAATGCAAATATTGTTAAACTGATACCTTGAATAAATTCAGGTGGAACAGTTACTGACATATCACTATTTTGATCTTGACATTCCTGTGTAAATGTAATTGCTGTTCATTACAATTGCAAAGTTTGTATCATCACGGATAGTTAAAGTCTGAGCGCATATGAGACTATTTATAATATCAGAGCACAAAAGTCTCCTTAATATGACATTGATTATGTTTGACTTTTTAAAATGCAGCAAGAAAACCTTGGGGCCCAGTTCAGCCAGATGAACCTCGTCAGACAGCCTTCCAGTGAAGCTCCCGATGCACACACTGCCATGTTCCCATCATCGGTAGTCCTTCAGCCCCCCCAGCACACTGGGTATATTATGGCACACCCAGGGCAGCAGGTTCCTGCCCCTACGTACTCCAACTCCGGTCCTCCTGTCAATCAGCAAGTTCTACAGCAACAAGGATATATGCAGCAGCCCATGCAGCAGGTACAGTTTTTTTTCTTAAACACTTCAAAATATTTCATTAGAGTAGTATTCCCTCTATGTAAGTCATGTGTCAAATATTAATAAATGCATACTGGTTTAACTTCACCACTAGAAAAAAAAAAAATCAAATTACTTTAAAAGTGTTTAAGATTTGATTTTTTTTGCAATTGGCAAAACACAGTGCACAAATAAAACATTAATAATAATTGGCATTATCATTTTGCATTAATTAAATCCTGTCTTGTCCTAAAATCGCTTGCATTTACCTTTTACAGTGATGCCCGCACAAGCAAAGTAAATAAAGTAGGTGCAACATTGCATAGAGGTGTTGCCTTCATTCATTAAATTGACCTTATTCTTAAGCCTTCAACATTTTATTATTACTCTTTGTGTGTTTTTTCTGTACAGATTTTTTTGTTTGTTTGCTTTTTTATTTAAAAAAAATATCTTTATCTATCTATCTATCTATCTATCTATCTATCTATCTATCTATCTATCTATCTATCTATCTATCCATTTTTTTTCAGATGCCGATCTGTTACTGTGCGCCAGGCCAGTACCCACACTCCAGTCAGCAGTATCGGCCTGTTACCCCTGTCCATTACAGCACCCAGCAGAATCAGCCTCTGCCACCGCCAGCACAGCAGCCAGGTCAGAGGGCCCATTCCAATTTATATTGGTAGTTTCATATACAGGAATGTGATCATCTCTCTCTCTCTCTGCAGCTGTTTTTTTTTTTTTTTTTTTTTTTAAATATTTACTTTGGAACATTATTCAGTGTGTGTGTGTGTGTGTATATATATATATATATATATATATATATATATATATATATATATATATATATATATGAAAACTTGTCTTGTGTACTGGAAATGAAAGGAACAGAAAAGGAATTGCTTATTATGATGTCGGATGCTTTATTTTTAAAGGTCTAGGCAGTAGGATTTTAATACATTTTAAGTTAGACTGTACAGAAATCTTCAGCTTATTCTACGACTCCACCTTCATTTCTGAAAATGGCAGAAGCAATGCTACTGATACAGAAGAAAAAAGCGAAATGCATTGTTCCAAGTGTATTTTAAAAAGGTTAAACGCTGTTGTCTCGTTTTTGAGAAGTTTTCTTTTGAAACCCAGTGGGTGTTTGGAGCCGGGGCCGGAGCACTGTCTGAGAGGGGTACAATTCTCACAGTGAACCGGTCTCTTTTCCAGCCACTCCATTCTCTTCATAACTAACATAAACAACACATCGAGCTTTGCTTTAATAAAATACGTGATGCAAGGAAGCTCTGAATACAGTGTGTTCGTGAGATATCCACAGACTGATGCATGAAACTACAGAACTGCAATTTGTTCCCCCTAATATTCAGTATAGATGTTTAACCTCATTTGAATGTCATACTTTTAAAGTTTTTGGGTTCAGTGCCAGTATAGCATTCCCTTTTATGTTCATGTGAAATCTTGGATAATTTTAACTGGAGAGGTTGGCTGAGGCAATACTTTGCGTGCCCTGGTTGTCCTCGGCTATGCTTTCCTGCCATGTAGTCAGTTGGAAATATAGATACTTTTTAAAGCCATAGCTAAAATTTGCCAGTTAGACATGTAGCATAGTGATTTTAAATTTGAAAATATTTCCCTGTTCAGTCAATCCTTTGTTATATTCAGCCAGCTGCAATACTGTGGAAGATATCCACTCCAGCCACAATGGAGTCTGTTTAATATGATTCACTTCACGCCTGGCTGTAAGTCGAGGTGTGAGAATAGAGCTAAAAATAGACCACTTCATGTAGCCCTGCAGGGAGCAATCCCAGCCATCAATTTCTTTTGTCCCAGTTCTTTTCTCGTCTCGTGAAATTGATTGCAGTTGCCTCCACGAAAGCTGGAAGAAATTGAACAATATTCACAGCAGTGGTGCAGTCCCTTGACAGTTTCTCCTGAGTATTTATAGATAATATCACGTGATAACTTCTGGCATGTAACCTTGACACTGATGCTGTTACTCATAAAAAGGATGTCTTTTAAAGAGCAATTTTAAAAGGCATACCTGCATACAGTATGATTTTTTTGTTCTATGAAAAAGAAAACCCTTCATTCACTTCTTGATAAGACTATTTGGAGTTAACCTGTTGTATGTTTGAATGTAAAATATCACATTTTAAAATTTCTCAATTGATTTTAATAGGTGCATCAAAGACTAGAAAGCGATTTTTTTCTTTCTGTTTATTTATTTATTTATTTTCTTTTTTTATTTAGTAATCGCCAATTATTTTATTATTTTCTTCCAATTTGGCATATCCAATTATTTTTAGGCTCAGCTCACTGCTACCATCACCACCCCCGCACTGACTCGGGAGCGGCGAAGATGAACAAACGCTGTCCTCCAAAGCGTGTGCCGTCAGCAGACCGCTTTTTTATTTTACACTGCAGACTCACTGTGCAGCCACCTCAGAGCTACAGCGTCGGAGGACAACGCAGCTCCCGGGCAGCTTACAGGCAAGCCCGCAGTCGCCCGGCCAGACTACAGGGGTCGCTGGTGCGCGGTGAGCCAAGGACACCCTGGCCGACCTAAGCTCCCCCCCACCCCGGGGCGGCACTTGGCCAATTGTGCACCGCCCCCTGGGAGCTCCCATCTACGGTCGGCAATAGAATAGCCTGGACTCGAACCGGCACCCTCAAGGCTATGGGGGCGGAGTGCCTTTATCGGATGCGCCACTCAGGAGCCCCCTAGATAAAGTGATTTATTGCTTAGATTAGTGTGTTTCCAATCACTTGTAGAGTACTTGCCAGCATTCTGTTCTGCTGCCTGCCTTTGGTGGGAAAACATTTTTGTAACCATGTGAGACTGAGAGAGTAATGGCAAATACATTTCTGTAGTTATGTTACTGGAACAGTATGCAGTAAAGATTAAACCACTTCTCAAGTCTTAACTGTTGCCATGGTTATTGCATTTATGTTTTTGGTATTAGATTGCTTGTACAATTTTTGTTTTCCCAGTACAATATCTATTTATTTATTTATTTAGGTTACCAAACTGTGATGTCTAGTCATCAGCAGAGCTATCAAAGCATCATGGGAGTGCAGCAACCACAGAATCAAAATGTAGTAAGCGGCCAACAGAACAATATGGGAAGCCAGATGCAAGGCATGATGGTCCAGTATCCTTCAGTGTCCTCTTATCAGGTGTGTGCCCTTGCTTTGAACGTCTCCAGCAATTTCTTCTATATGTAACTTTGAATTACTATTAGCATTACATCATTAGAATCAAATGGATTGTGATTTTAAAGTCTTGTCAGCACCACTGTTCTGTGTATTTAAATTGCTGTTTGATTATTGTTTATGGTCATTCTGTAGTTGTATCATGCTCTGTATCTTCTTGTTTTTTTGTAGGTTTCAATGCCTCAAGGTTCACAGTGCATGCCTCAGCAGACATATCAGCAGCCAATCATAATCCCCAACCAGTCGAGTCAAGGGCATTTGCCTTCATCAGGCGTGCAAGTCTATTACAGTGTAATGCCCCCTCCTCAACAGAATAACATGAGGTTAGTTCAGTGCCTGATATTTCATTTAAACAGAATAGTGTGTTCATGATTCCTCTCTCCTGTTTGCTATACAATACTATTTTTCACATTGCTATCAAATCATAGAAAAGGATATTACTACAGCCCTGTGAAATTCTTTTTATTTTTTATAATTTTTCGTTTTATTTCACAAATTTTGTTTTATTACAGATACACATTAGTAAAAACAACTCAAATAGATTTATATCAACAATAGCATAGTATACATTATTTTTTAAAACTACATACATATTTTTTATTAAACATTAAACAACGCTTTTTTTTTTTTTTAACATTTTGACATAAACAGACCTCGCACAGAAAAATAATAGTTACCATAATTTCTCATTAGTGGCAGTAGGGTAACGACAGTCCCCACTCTTTTTGGAGCATTTGCTCCAGTGCATAGTTTGCACCACTTGTAATAAAACAAAGAATTACCATACTAATACAAAATACAAGCAAACCAGCCATGTTTTCCCCAACGGCTGAGCCTTGACAACTACGATTGCAAGATTTTATTTAAAGTATTGTGTATAAACCTTCCAATTTAAAAATGTCATTCTATGTTTGATTTATAATGATTTTTCGATTTATTTCGTTTTATATTTGCATTTTGTTTTATTTTGTGCTATTTCGTATTTACGATAAACACGGGAGTATTTAGCCCTGTTTTAGATTTGATGTAGGATGTGAGAATTATCAAGAAAATGCTTAGACTCCATTCACGATTATTCAAGGTAATTTGTTTGTTTAACATTGCCAGTAATAAAAGTTAGTCATCTGCTATTACACCCAGGACTTCTGTGGTTGATTTGTTTGCAAATCTTAATTTTGCATCAGAGGTCCCAAGCATATATATTTTCTTTTAATGCAATCCTCCTTGGAGCTTGACATGCTAGAAACTGTTGTTTGTTTAGAGGCTGCATTCTGTTTTGCTGTGCAGTCAAAATATGTTGCTTACCTTACCACCACCTTCTTCTCTTTGTATTTCTGCAGTTCTTCTGTAGGATACCTGCAACCTTCAGGAACAGAGCAGATGCAGTTTCCTCTGACTTTATCTCCTTGTAACTCACAGCCGCTCCAAGCCCAGCACTGTGCAGGTATGAAAAGCTGCTTGCATTCTTGCTCCCCCTCGTTATTGCTTTCTTCAGCTACACTCCAAATGCAATACTAAAAACTAAGGCCACGCGGGAGTAACTTGACTATCCATTCCAGGAAAGGTGACCCTAAAACTTCACGCTCTGTTTGAGGTTTTGGAAATGTCCTCAATACCTTGAAAAGTGGATCCCTCCAGTCCTGGTAGTAAAAGTTCTAAACATTTCTTTTAAATCTGCACTACTTTCCAGTGCATACGTAGAACCTTATCTTGAGAGCATATTTATAATTCAAAAGGCCTGGGATAACTAAAAACAGATTTTAGTTTGCTGTTTTAAAATTATTATTATTATTATTATTATTATTATTATTATTATTATTATTATTATTTTATGCTATCACTGTTAAATTTGCATTTAAATTAAAACTAATGTGATCATTTTAATATTTGTTTATAATAACAGTCATTAAATTGGATTTCTTGAAGGAAATTTTAGTCGAGTACAAAATGACAGCTTCCAAGTTGCGTACTGTGTGAAGCCAAAGTATAAATCGTTAACCAAAAAAGCTCTCTATTTCTTAAGCTGCTGTATAGCCACATATATTCCAAATACTGTAGGTAACGTATGAGATGAAAATACTGCATTGCAAATTCCCTGTTTCCCCTGTTCTAAATGTGAGCATACTTCTAGTTTTTTTTTGTAGTTTTAAAGAAAAGAGCTCAGATTAAAATAAGATGACTGATCATTTCATTTTCTGCATTAGAAACTGCAGGTGTAAATAGTTTTGTAATGTCAAACTGAAAATGGGTTGCAAATGTTAAAACCACAGTGCTTGGTGTACTATTATGTTCATAACTGACATTTATTTGAATGAAGACCTTTTGCAACATTTTTCCAAAAGGGTCCTTCGCAGCTTCGTTAACTTTTTTAATTAACTTTTTTGCAATTAAAATGTGTAAGATTGAATTTGTACCTGTTTTTCCTTGGGATTTGAAGCTACTTTTCCCACTGGTGTTTAAGATTTAATTAAACAAAACATTGAGGAGTTTTCTTACTCATACCTGCACATTTTTTAATTAATTATTTTATGGAAGATTTTTTTTTTTAAAACCTGTGCTTCAGCTGCTTACTAAGTATTCCCGTGCCGTTACTTCAACTGCTAAAACCATTTGAGATTTCATTTCCATTTTTTTTTGTTTATTTAATGTAAAGTCCTCTGAGAGAATTGTGGTCATGTGACCTTTGGGTGATTCTGTTTTTTCTATGATGCCGATCTTGTTTTACATACAGTACTGTATCAATTTAACTTCATTTTAAACAAACTGTTCCATTAGAGATACCATTCCCTTACATACAGTTATGCCCCAGGGGATGTTTTTATTCACAAAAAAATAAACATGACTGTTCTAGCACTAAACAATGTAAGTCAGTGTTAGAAACTAGGTTAACAGATGACTAGTTTTGTTATTGTCCATTCGTTAACCACGTTGCATGGTTTTTGGAAATACAGGCAAAAATGTTAAAGCGATTAGTAAGATATTGATTCAACTATTGCAAAAATGATTGAAAACTGGAATATTTAGTTAGTGTCGCTTGCTGTGTATGTCTGCAGACCATGTTCATAAGTTCCCATCCAGTTTATTTTTTTTTTTTTTCTTCTTTAAGCTGTAGCACCACCACATGGCAGTGGAATGGTAATGATGCAGCTGACCTTACCTACCAACCATCAACCAAGAGCACATTCACCACCTCAATGGAAACACAACAAATGTTACAGCCTTGACCACCAGAGGGGCCACAAATCTACAGATCTCAGTAACTTAGATAGCACTAGACAGGTATTGATGGGTTCTAAATTGCTAAAGGTGCAAGATGTGATTTTGTTTTCTTTCCATCATCACTACTGTAAATACTACTACTAAACTGAACTCAGATACCGTTATAATCCTACAGTCTTACCTGAAAAGGAATCCTTTATTTTAACATTCCTTGTCTATTGAAGGATTTCTGATAGTTTTTTGTTTTTGCTTTAAGTTTGGTTTCTGCACTTTTATTTCACTGTGTTTTCCAGAGCAGTCCACAGCTTGGTAGTCCAGCCACTTCCCCAGCCCAGTCACCAGCCCCAGCCCAGCTTACAAACATGAACAACATCCGTCCTGGACTCTCTCCCATTTCAATCATGTCACAGTTTCCAAGACCCTTTGTCCCTGGGCAAGGTAAGGTCTATTTGGAAAAATATTTCTCTGTTTTTAGGCAAGTAGGCATCCCATCTACATATAAACGTCCCTTCTTGGCAGAAGTTTACATGCAATTTCAGACCCTTTCTTTTTTGGGATCTCTGGGATCATAGCAAGCAATTATATTTAATAGACATTTCAATTTAAGGTTCTATAATAGTCCAGTGTGGTGTTCATCATAACACATAATACTGACGGGAATGGCAGCTTTACAGTATAGTCAAATATGTTTGATATTTTGAGCAACTTAAGAATTGCTATACATTTTACAAAACAGTGTATGACAACAACTGTATACACTTTTAAAAAAATAAAATAAAATAAAAACTCTCATTAAACCAATGAATGGTTTTGTTTTAAAGTAAATGCTGGATCTTCCCACACAGGTGACATCCGATACCCTCTAATGCAGTATAACCCTCCCATCCGGTCCCCTCTACTCCAGGGACCACATATAGTTTCAAACCATCAGGTATGTATTTTTTGTGTTGTCTGGCCTGGTTAAATTAAGGCAACATAAAACTTTGTGATACAAAATATTTACATTTGCTGACATAAATGCAAAATGTTGGTGCTGCAGTGTTAATACCTTATAGACAGAAATGTTACAAAACTTTAAAAAGCTGATTTCAGTGTATGTGCTCTTCTCTGTGCAATACAATTATGGACCGTTTGTGACCTGGGGAATTCACTTTTATGTGCCAATTAAGACTGGCGTTTCACAACAAAAATATATGGAACTTATTCCAAAGACTATTAATTTTTTTATTGGTTGAGCATTTGTCTGAGTGATGGGGAAACATGTTTGGGATTTGAGATTTAATTTGTAGTACAGTCTGGGTAAATTTAAATAAAATGTGTTTTATGAGTGATCCATTGTGTCTGTGTTTTATTCCAGAGCAGTTACAAAATTCCCTGCCTGTAGATCATTGTTTAAAAGTACTAAATGCCAGCTAACAGAAGACAGCGTTATTCATCTTGCCATTATTTTTTACCCTGTACAGACTGGTTACATAACTGGATCATGTAGATATAAATAAAAGCTAAACATGCGTGCAGGGAAATACATTATTTCACCTGAATTTAAATGGTTTGTGGTTCTTACAAAAAAGACGAGAAAAAAAGGGAATCATATACAAATTAACTTTTTTTTTGTTTTTTAGGGACAGCTGGGAATTCGGCATGGGGGAAGAGGAAAGAAACCGACTCGGAAAGCATTGTCCACTGATCTCAGTGTTGGAGAACCAGGTAATTCTCAGTGCTCATTCTCACCATGAAATAATAGTTGTATTTGAAAAGCAAGTGCAATTCAGTCAATATGCATACAGGGTTAATTATTAAATGTTTTACTGCCTGTATGTTTTTAATCCCGTTTGTAAAGACAGCAGCAGGATACCAAATTCAAATACCCCACTGTTTTGCATTAGGCAATTTTACCATGAAGGCAAATATCTGTTTTTTTTTTTCTTTTTTGATATTGAAAAAATATATATTAATAACTTTACACAAAGTAAAATTGGATTTTCATATATTTTAACACATTTTATATCCTTGAGAAAGGCATTCACGCAATTATGGGTCCATGCATTTGTATGGTATTGTTATATAAAAAGAGTTTCTGTTAATTTTAACCAATTAGTTTTTTTTCTGTCTTCCTTTGTATAGTGATTGGGAGAGTGCTGGAAGTAACTGATTTGCCGGAAGGAATTAGTCGTACAGAAGCCGACAAGCTATTTGGTGAACTTTGTAAAGTTGGTGCTTTGATTAAGTGGATACCAGATCATCAACCACAGCAACAGCATTGTGGAAGTGGAGACAGCAATGCGAACACTGATCATTCAAAACCTCCCAGTGACTTGGCCTCCACTTACACAGTTCTAGCAATGTTCCCTTCAAAACTTGCTGCTCAGAACGCATTGATCAAACAGAGTAACTCGTTAAGCAAGTTTAAACTGAGGACCAGCAAGAGACACTACGATACTCTGGAAAGGGCTAGTTCTCAGTAGCAGACACTGCTGCTTCTGACTTGGTTACTTCCTGTTCCATTTCTCCTCCTTCCTGTTTCTCACTCAGTTGGTTTGATTTATAATTGGGTTTTCACTTGAGTTGTAGAGACTTCAGGAATGTGTTGTTGTTGTAATGTTCTAGCGATTTTGATGAAAAATAAGTGATCCAGCAGAGAACTACAAAATAATAAAAAGTTCAAGATGTTATCCCATATTTCTTTTTCAGAGCTGAATGAAGCATGTCAGAGGGAAGCAACATTTTTTTAATTTATTATTACTTTTTTTTATATATTTGTGAAATGTTGTATCGGATCCAAAGCCCTGTTATACAGCTGCATTATTTTCAAATTACCGTTTTATTACCTTGTGTTTATTTTCACCCCTTTGACAAAAAAAAATAAAATAACAAAAGTGAGCTAGTTTGCAAGCCATGTATTTCAATGTAAAATCGATTTTGCAGGGCCATTCTATGTTGTTAGTTGTCCATCCACAATGCAAAAGTGTCTTGAGATGGAGTATCATTTTCTTATTGTACCTCCTGCCAGAATTACTAGCTATCAGATTAATACACTGGAATACAAACTTAATTGTGTTTTTATACAATAAACATCCAACCAAAAAATATATATATATTGTAAATAATTAAAGTATTCACAACAAAGCAGCAAAAGCAATACTGGCAATTAGCGCAATATGGGTAAATTAAATACTTGGTTCAAAACAGTGGTTTTAACTTGTATTAAGAATTTTGAAAATACATCTCCCTTTTTTATATACACTGTGTGTGTGTGTATATATATATATATATATATATATATATATATATATATATATATATATATATATATATATATATATATATATATATAACCCTCACTGATTTAGCTGGTCTCCTACTATATGGAAATTTTCCATTACAATTCAGACTATATTTTTCCCATGGTCTCAGATATTTCATATGAAACATCCAGACTTTTTAATGGCATCCTATACAATTTGATCACTGGGACTCAACAAAAACAATGAACCTATTATTTTTATTTTACTTTTTCCAAATGTGTGGATTCTGCAAGGCTGTACAATGTTTGCTGGTGCAAGTCATTTTTATTTCAGTTTGAAACCAATAAATGTTTATAAATACCAAATAATCCATTCTTTTAACCAACTTGGCAAAGTTGTTTTGAAAACAACTGGGCTAATTGCAAATATACTCTGTTCACAGTTGTATAACCTGTCATTATGCATCCCGTATTATCTGTGAAGATACCTATGAGACCTAATCACTGCATTATAAATTCAGCAAAATAATTCATAGCTGAAAGGAACTGCTAGATCGCGCATTTCAGCAGTGGTTGGTTTTATTCTTGCAGTTTTCTATGATCAAGAACATAAACAGCATTGCATCGCTGTCACTTTTATTTTTACCATTTAATGAAAGGATGTTGCAATATAGAAGAAATAAGTTGTACCATGGCCTAACAGATTGTTTAAACAAGTCGGTCTGAATTCCAGGTGCTTAAATGTGCCGTATAATCCCGAGCAATCCTCCGGTGCTGCTTGGAAAAAAGTTGTGTTTTTCCCTATAGAGACGTATATTTCAACACGTGTAGCCCTATAACGATCGATACACGGGTCAGAATCTTTGAATTCTCCTAGCAGTAAAATTGAATGTGGTGCTGAAAATAAATAAATTATATATATATATATATATATATATATATATATATATATATATATATATATATATATATATATATATATATATATATATTTTTTTTCTTTGCTAAAACATAAATATGTATTAAACATGAAGTTTAGGTTATGCAGTCTACTACATTTTTTTTATCTTCAATTGTCACAGACCCATACTGTTAAATCAGTACTGTATGTTAATATTGAATCACTTGACTGGAGCTCCACATCCATCAGTATGAATGTCGGTTTTGGGGGCTTAAAGAATTGTAAGTACCAGCTCTGAGCAGCCTTCCTCAATCTATTCAAATCATGTGATAGTTACCTTTCAACTCTGCCAGTCCCACTTACTCTCAATATGAATGTAAGTGGGGGTGTGCAGAGTTTAATGGTCACTGAATGGAATAAGAAGGCTGTTTCCAGACAAGCACTAACCGAGTTCTAAGCCAGTTAAAGGCAGATTTACAATCACAATTACAACATTGAGCAACAAAACCCAGAAACATTTAGAATGATAAAAACATCATAAGAGAAATGTAAAAAAAAAAAAAAAAAAGTTCCGTTCAAATAATATTGCATTGAAAGCTTCTAATTCTTAAAATGGAGGTAAAGTTTTTTTTTGTTTTTTTTGGAGGAAATAAAAAGTAATTTCCTGCCTAAGAAAAGATAAACGGGCAAAGTACAGTACAGCATGCATGTGTTCCCATCATACTGGGTGCGTTAGGTAACTGAGCCTAGAGCAACAATATTTCGGTTTACTCGGATCACTGATTAAAACTGCTCTGCTGTCCTTTTGACTGGCCATTAAATGGATTGGGTTCTTCTTTCACTGAGCGGCTCATTAACGTACCCACTGTACCCTTATCACGTGAAAAGTTCTGTAATACGTAAAACTGAACTCCGGTCTCTAAACCTCAGATGATTCCTAATTTACCTACATCTCCCAGAATCCATCCGATGTTCTTTTGGACTACAATTTCACGTATGTCTTTCACTGTGCTACGCTTGCTCAGTGATAAGTTTGAAGGTTCCAGAAATACCATCAAAGATTGCTGCCGTGGAAAGAGGGACTGACAAATTATTACAGAAAATGCTTTGGTTTGAGGGCTCTATCCCTGCTGCCATCGCATCAGCCAAACAGAAAAATTCCGTGTTTGTCGTCTTCATTGCAGGTATTTGCAAAGTTTATATATAAATAATATGGCATAAATAAAAAGAGGCCTAGTAGCAGGAAACAAGCTGTCATTATTTTATTACGAGGTGGACTGACAAAAATATATGATCATTATTTTAACTTCTTTGAGAGTATCTTTAGGTATACATAGACACACCGTAGATGTTACTGCATCAATATTGAGACATTTTATAATGAGAAAAAATGAACTGTGTACATAGCAAGCTGCTACATAGTGCCACCCACAACTAACTATCACTGTTTGCTGTAAGCAAAAACTGACAAGATCCGTGTTTAGATAAATGTTTCATTTTAACACGTAATTGTATTGTTGTATATAGCAAGTTCATTGCTAATCTGTTTTATATTAAAGTAATACGTTTGTATGGATTGGCGTTTTGACTCAATCGACCAGTAAGTAATATAAAAATTAGCTTTTGTTTACTCACTAGTTCTGGTGTAGGCTCTGTGTTGCGTACCGTCCTCAGTCACAGACACCGACGTGGCGCACTTGTCTGTATGTAAATACGAATCCATCATGAAAATAAAAGTAATGGCAGCAATACAAAACTATATGAAAAGAGACTTGACATTTCATTCCTGCTGGCATTTGCTCTAAACATTTTATTTCGTATGTACCTGATATATATATTATTTTGTAGTTCTGGTAGCGGTTGAATTTACACTAGCTGTACAAACGGGACAGATTATGTCTTCATTTTATTTAATAAACAAATTATTAAGGTGGCATTCGCCATTGAATACATTGTGTATTTGGATACAATAACATATCTATGCATCGTAGCTTTCTAGATTTCTCTAATACTTTACATGACATAGATCTATTAGGATCAAATGATAGATAATCCTGCGGTTTGTGGAACTAAAATGAGACAATTCTCATTGCAAAATGTCTATTCTTTGTTTGGGTGTTGCCACAATAAATGCCCACGATAATCTGGTTTATAATCTATATGACTAATCTTAACAAACCAATGCTGATACTGTATAGAATGTATTATTTCATTACATGTTATGTCAGCGGTGTCAAATATTTAATGTAAGTAAAGTATTTGCTGCATTTTCTATCAGAATATAATATATAATTTAGCTGTCTGTAGTACTTGAATTTGTATAACCTGCTTTGGCACTTGGACTCAAACCCACAGTTTTCTGATGAAGATGATCCACTTTTGTGGTATGATTTGATAATCCTCTGGTTTTGACAACATGGCTTTTAGGAGAAGATGACCAATCCACACAGATGCTTTCAAGCTGGGAGGATGAGAACGTGGCAGAAGCTACAGCACAGTCTTTTGTTGCAATTAAAATTGATGCCAAAAGGTAGGTAAAGTAGGCAATAAAAATATATGCAGGGTATATTCTGGCTGAAAATCACATTGGTTTGATTTGAAAAAGAGATTTATTTTTTTGCATTGGGTAAATAGTTAAAGCAGTGTGATCATGAACTGTAGCTATGTATTTTTATTTAATACAATGGTAATAGCTTTGTAATATATTATGCATTGTAATGAAAAGGAATAGTTTTAATATTGTATTATTACTTGTACTGTGATACGTGATATGTATTTGCTTACGATTGTAAGTCGCCCTGGATAAGGGCGTCTGCTAAGAAATAAATAATAATAATAATAATCTCTAAGATAACAATTTTAATATTATAAGGGGTGGGTATTTATTAAGGGAATGAATTCTAGTTATTTTTATTTTGCTGACAACAGTATTGGTATTTGGTAGCTGCTATATTTATAATTAATACAGTATATAGGATTTACATGAACTAATCTATTATCCTTGATTAGTAATATATATATATATATATATATAATATATATATATATATATATATATATATATATATATATATAAATGTGTGTGTGTGTATATGTATGTATGTATGTGTGTATATATATATATATATATATATATATATATATATATATATATATATATATATAGGTTGTAGGTAGATAAGCAAATAAAGCGTTACAAGAGCCAATCAAATCACGTGAAAGTTGCCTAACAGCTTCTACATTCACAGCGTTTTAAAAGTCAAAATACAGTAGCTGCATACATGTTTCGCCCTTTTTGGGGCTCATCAGTAGAAGAGCCAATCAAATCAAATGTAGAAGCCGTTAGGCAACTTTCACTTGATTTGATTGGCATCTGCATCTCCAAGCTGGAGTACAGCTCCTTAAAATTGTTGCATTTATTTTTGGTCTAGTTCCCTTCTTAAAGGCTTCATGCCAATCTACATTGATTAAATATACTTATTAAAAGCTGGTGTTGTTACTAACTTTTTATTTCTTTTGCAGTGACACGTGTGTGCAGTTTTCCCAGATCTGTATCCTTTTTATTTCCTGTAGTCCAGCTCTAGTGTGATGTTATCTTGGTAGAGAGTACTTGCACATGTTTTGGTTACAATGATGCCATAAAAGTCCAACCTTCCTTAACTCCTAGCCAAAAGACCCTGTTGTTTGCATCCCTTCCAGTTTTTTTATAGGAGACAATGGGATTCCCCTTGAGGTAATCGCTGGGAGTGTCCCAGCTGAACAGTTGGTGAACCGAATTGAAAAAGTCAAACAGGTAAAATATAGAGTAATTTCTTTTGTATTTTTTTTTTTGTTGTCTTTAGTTTAGAAATACTAAACACATTTAATGACAATCATTTTGACTAGAAGTCTTGTTGATGTCAAAAACGTTTGCCATTAAATGCAGTTTCTTTCAGCATTTCTAAATTTAGCACCATTGCATGTTTAATAGTTAGGTAGCATTACAGTGTATTGATTTGACAGTGAAATGATTTTCTGTGTTTTTATTAAGATGCACATACAGCAGAAGAATGTAAAGCTGAGAGGAGCTGATGAAAACCAGGTTGCCACAGAGCAGCACTCTGCATCCTTGGTCACACCAGACTTAACCAGCCAGTCACAGAGCTTGCCTTCAGAAACCGTTCAACCAAATGGTGCACATCTATCTGATACAGAGCCAGAAAACGTTGCTGCAGCAGCAGCATCAAAAGGTACTGTATATGATTCTTAAACCAACTGAAGTGCAATATGGCTATCCAGTTTAAAACGGCACAGATGGTCATGGGTCTGTATTTCAGTGCTTCTGCAGTCCTTTGAGACAGAGCTCTACATTGAAAGGGACCAGTCATTTATTTAAATGAATTGTTAAATGAAATTGTTGGTGCTTAAAGTGCTACTGTGATGGAGGGAAAGATAGACTTAGTTGGCTTAAAGACTGACACTTCAGCGATTTTGGAAGGAGCTGATGTATAGTTTCATTGCCATTCTGTTTTAGAATGTCTGTCTAAAACTGTGGAAGATGGACTGCATTCAGGTCAGCCAAGTCCAGCAGAAGAAATAAGCGTCTCCTCTGAAGACGCATCAGTAAGTTCCCAGCCAGAAGAAGATCTTAATATCAAGGTGAAAAGGTTAGTTTGAATATTACTTGAAAAGCTGAGCATGAGTTTTGTAGATGACTATTCAGAATTATTTAACCTTTTAAATACACACCCTATTATGCCAGGATTAAAGATGCCTGTTCACAGTGATAGCTGCTCAAAGCATTGCTGCTAACCCATGTCAGTTTCTGCCCAACTATGTATTACATTCAAAGAGGGATTTTGGCTGTTTTGAAATTAAATTTGGTGAAACTCAGCTTTTGTGTTTTCCTAGGTTGACGAAGAAACTTGAAGAAAGGCGAGAGCACAAGAACAGAGAAGAGGAGGAGGTCATTTTAAAATAAGCACTGCTACCATTTTGAACATGGCTGTATATCATTTTATTTTTTCCATAAATCCTTATTTGTTGAACACCTTTCTAAATGTCTATTACGTGAAGCCATTTCTTCAGATCAAGTTTTCCCCCTACTGTAGGTTTGTTGTTTTATATACGGAAACTGATCTATTTTAATTAACAAGCTATTTTTACTTCTTTTATAGAATGAAATAAAGAAGGAAGTGGAACGCAGGAAAGTTGGCAAAGAGATACTGGATTTTAAGAAGAAAAATGAAGGCGAGAAGACCAAGCGAATGTTGGAGGAAAGGAACCGGGAGAAAGCAGAGGAGAAGGCAGCAAGGGACCGCGTGAAACAACAGATTGCACTGGTAAATATTTTAAGGAAAAAAAACAGACTGCTTTACTAAATATCTTGGGATCCCTGAATAGATAACTGTACCATCTTCAAAATATTAGATAACTGTACCATCTTCAAAATATTAGAATAGGAAGTCTATCCAACATGTGCTGTGGTACTTCAAATATTGAATGGACAGGTAGTGGACAAAAAAAAATAGAAACACCTGGGTAAATGTGGGACACCAAGTATATTGAAAGCAAGGGCTTCCACACAGGTGTGGCTTATGCGTAATAACATCCCAGCATGCTTAGGGTCATGTATAAAAATGCTGGACAGGCCTGGTTGCCTATAATTATGGCTAGAATGGCTGCAAGAGGAGACCTCAGTGACTTTGAAAGAGGGGTGATTGTTGGGGTGCGTTTGGCAGGAGCTTCAGTGACCAAGACAGCTAAACTTGCTGATGTTTCACGAGCAACGGTGTCTAAGGTGATGTCGGCATGGAACTCCGAGGGAAAGACAGCATCAGCAAAGGGCAACAGTGGATGGAAGCACATATTCCAGGATCGTGATATCCGTGTATCAATTCAAAGTGCAAGGCAAAACAGGCGAGCAACTGCAGATTAATTGACTGCAAATTTTAACCTGGGGCTCGAGCAGCCAGTTTCATCAAAGACGGTCCGCAGATAACACCACAGAGTGGAATACCATAGTGGCCCAACGCCCTATTAAGTGACTTTACATTGGTGTTTCCATTTTTTTTGTCCACTACCTGTACTACCAATGCAGAACGAGTGGGTGGAACAAAATTGAATTTGGTTTCAAGTTTGCATTCGCTGTTGCAGAAACTAATGGACATTCATGTATCATCTGAATGATATGTTCGGATTGAATGGTCAGCTGGTCCGGCTACAGAAAACATTCCCCTCACTGTTGCCTTACATGTCAGTGTGTCTGTGTGGTGATTTGTTGTTTTGTTTATTTTGGGGGGGGCGGGTTGGAGGGTTGTGTTATAATACCAATCAACCCTCACCCCAACCTCTCTTACTTGTTATCTTTCAATCTATAATGAAAAGGCTATTTTATAAAGTAGGTTTAATAGTGGATTTGCTGGATTTTGTCTGGGCAGGATTAGTCTGTATTTCCAACCACTTAAGTTGGGTCAGTCATTTTACTCGGTGTCACATTCTGATGTGCTGGTATTTTGTTCTTTCTTGCTGTTTGTCCCAGGATCGGGCTGATCGAGCCACTCGCTATGCAAAGACCAAGGAAGAAGTGGATGCAGCCACTGCTGCGGCTCTTCAGACCAGGCAGACTGAACTGGTTGCTAAGAAGCAGGCTTCTCAGAAGGAAAGAAGGTACGGTACATGGTTACTTCTTGGCATTAACACTTTAAAAATAAAACATTTCAGTAAAAATGACGTGTTCTTAAATGTGCTTCCGTATATACGTTTTTGCAGTGCAGTAGCCAGGATACAGTTCAGACTCCCAGATGGATCATTTATTACTAATCAGTTTCCTTCAGAAACCAGACTAGAGGAGGCCAGGCTGTTTGCTGCACAGGTAAAACGACTTGACTGAAGTACTAAGTATGCTGTTTTAGTTTGCTGTGCTATCATTGCGTCAGGTGTCACTCCATAAAAAATATCTGTTACTCAGTACTTTTGAATCTTTTTAAATATAATTACGGTATTGGACAGAGATCTAAACAGCAACAGATTTAAAAACTGTACCTTGTCTATGAACACTGTCGCCTGTAAACATGTATGCACATAATTTAAGTTGCAGCAGTGTTTCATCATTTAACATATTTAGATGGGTGTGTCTTTTTGTGTGTGTGTGTAATGCCCTCTGCATTATTTCTGTGCAGGAAGTGGGTAAAAAGTATGGCAATTTTTCACTGGCCACCATGTTTCCCAGGAGAGAATTCACAATTGAAGATCTTGGCAAAACTCTGCTTGAGCTTGAGCTGGCACCAAGTGCTGCAATCGTATTGCTACCGGTATGTATTTCCAGCTGTGAAACGCTAAATAACATTTTCAAAGCAAGCATAGAGTAAAACCTGCTGCTATTGGCTTGTAAAAGTCCTTCATTTCTCCTGACAGCAGACAGGGAGATCGGCTGCAGCGGTGGTCCAGTCCTCTGGTGGTGGGATCTGGGGTGTCCTGGGTACAATCTTCTACCCGCTCTTTGCAGTCTGGAGGTTCATCAGCAATTTTGTGTTTGCTAGTCCCCCGCCCCCTGGGTCTTCCACGAGACAGGCTCCCCAGCCAGAGCACTCTCAGCCTTCAACATCCACTGCAGCAGAGCCAAAGAGGTGGGCAAAAAGAATCTGCCGCATTTGCCATGGCAAGATCGGAAATACCCCAGGGATTGTGACTGTACAGTAAGAATTGTTTGTGAGCAAATAATTAACTGGAGACAACAATAAATTGTCAGTAATCCGGTTGCTAGAATAGACCACTTGAAAATGTTCTTATTATGTTTTTTGTACTCTCCCGATTTCGTTTAATCTGAATAACCAATACCCATGCTCCATTTCAAATCCAAACATGAGATCCTGAAGTTCATGCCTTCTTTTGCCCATGATTGACAGTACACCATATACATTTGAAGCCTTGTTGTCAATCATTTTCTAAAAATGTTTATTTGTTGTTTTTTTTGTTGTTGTTTTTCCCCCCCAGAGAAACAATTCGAAAACGAGTTCTTGAAAAACATACAGATGACTTTAAAAAAGATGGTAAAATCTACAGGCTAAGGACTCAAGAAGATAACGAGGATGACAATAACACTTGGAATGGAAATTCTACTCAACAAATGTAGCATATGGATACCTACTAATGTGCAATATTTTTCTTATTTGGTTTGAGTAAATTGTAATTATATTGGCGAATCTAATACAAGGCAGCTTATTTTGTGTACAAGCTTCTAAACCTTTTAACTGATTCTTTGCATTAGTGAATATCAATAGGTGACTCCAGACAGCTGTGAGCAGATTTTTTTTTTTTTTTTATTGGATGCTGTTAGCCCAGTTTGCTTTTACTTAAGTTTGAAGACTGCACTACTGTACTTTGGAAAATTTGTACCTTGGCTATAAGAAATCTAGGATTTGGTTTTGCACGTGTTGGTGGTTAAAGCTTTAAAAGCTAATAAATGTATTTAGTAAATCTTGCATTTAATACAGTGCTGTATGCTAATGCTTGTCTCCCAGTTTGAACAAACTAAACTCTGAGAAGGTATAATTACATAGTAGTTAGAGATTCTTAAATCAACAGCTTATGAGGAACTGGCATGATTTGGCTGGAGTTCCTTTTAAAAGCAACTGTGATACGTCTCCTGTGTCGTGTGATTATTCTATTTTATCACAATTCAAGGAACTTGGAATTCTTGCAGGACATGTAGGTCCTCATATTACTTTTATGACGTGTGGTCCTTTCTTTACCAGTAATTTAAGACACGGATATTGAAAAGCACTGCATTCAAGGTAAAATTTGGTAAATGTAAATTAATTTGCTTTTAGCTTAAATCACATGGCCTAAACATACCCTAACTGAAGTTTGTGGACTTGAAGGAAGTTTGGTTTTTGGTAATGTAGGAAAATGGTTTATAAATATAAAGGTTTAAGTTTCCAACCCTTCTATTTGCACAGGTTGCTAAGGCTAGGTAAAAAAAAAACTAGTGTTCTTTCCAGCTCTCAATTAATAATAATAAAAAAAAAGGTTTCAACAAGCTTGGCTGGTTGTATTTTTGACTCTGTAATGTATCCTGAGCTTTTAAACCTTAATCTGCAGTCATTACCACGTCCTTTTATAAGACCTGCAGGTAAAAGGCCTTTTGCTTTATCTGCAAATTACTTAGGATAACCTTGCATGGTTGGTGAAGCAGCTACCTGCATGACTGAAACAGTTGGGCATGTAACTGTACAAAGTATTAACTATCCATGTCTGGACATACCTAGCAGAAAAATAACATAAAGACAAGCTGGCAGGTATCTCATGTCCTAACCAAATGTAATCACAATTGGATTAGTGACCTCCTTTCCATCAAACGGCTCCCCTACTGTATCCTAGTTGCCGGTGATCTGCATCCCCAGTGGAGGACAAAAAGCACTGGCAAATGTCACTTTTTAAAAATGTCATCTTTTAAATAAAGTTAATCTGCTTTCCAAATGATGAACACTCAAGTTAATGTATTTTTTAAAATTATTTTTAATACAGTACAAATTAGTTTCTTTTATAATTCAAGCTGCAAGTTTAATGCACTGACACTGATTGGCCACAAGGGGGCAGAACTAATTTGTTTCTGTAAACAGGAAAATGTGAATTCTTAATCAGAAAACATACAGTACATATTTAAAATGCTGCAGTCTCATGAACATAATAATAATGTGTACAACGAGAGCAAGACAGAGATTTCAAACTAATGTGATGTCAGTTGTCAGTCAGCGCAATAAAAAGTCACTGCACCTGCTCTAAAACTGTCATTTTTCGATCTAGTGAATTTTATCCAAATATAAGTGATACGTTTCTTTTGACACTGAAGTATAAGTGATACTTTTCTTTTGATGCTCAAATATAAGTGGTATGTTTCTTTTGATGCTCAGTATACAATAAATTGTCATACTTAAATTCCTGGTTTTGTACTGGCCTTCCACAGGGAAGCTCTGAACTTGGTCTTGAACTCTAAAAGTATATGATACAAACTTTTTTTAAACTGCTTAAGATAAATGATTATAACAAATTGGTTACATTTTTTAACATACCTTTAAAAGTTGCATAAGATTTAAGGGGCAACTAGCAGCAATTCTGGTTTATCAATAAAATAACAAATTACACTTGCATTTGACATTCCTGAACTCAAGGCTCAGTTTAGAATTTTAAAAGTTATAAGATACTCAGGGTAGGCTCCATCATCACAAAAAATAACAAATATAAAAGGCGTCTTTTCACGGTCGACAGCACAGTCACACAGATCAGAGTTTGGATCGTTGGGGTTGACCGGGGTTGGCTCCCTTAAGTTTTCAATTCCCTGGCAAGCTTTCCCAGTGATTACCCTGGCTCTGTAAATGTATTTGTGCCCCTTTTCATCTGGGTTGGAGTATGAATTGTGACAAGAGTAGGACGCCTCCTTGGCAAAGTAAGTTCCTTGCCCAAATCTGGTAGCTGGAAAAAAAAAGAAAATTTACACTCAATAATAACCGTAGTGTTCCCTTTCCCAAGGAAAGAAAGACACACACACACACAACTGGGAGACGAGTCCTGGAGAAGCACTGGTCTTTCCAAATTAGCGAATGTAAAGCACAATGAAAACACTATCAGCCAGAACCATAAGATGATGATGGAAGGAAGACCAGGCTTTGGCAGCAGAAGGATTAGGGTGACGATGTAAAGCAACATAACCTAATAGGAAACACATTCAGAATCTTCCTGCTCTGTATCTAAGCTGTGAGTGAAGATGCCTCCGTTTTTACACTGGCTGCTTCAAATTGTTATTAGGTCTTAAAATAGAGGCAATTTTCTCCCCTCTTCTAAATATCAAACCAGTATTTTGTTAAAGAATATAGAACCGCAGTTCGAGGCGTACCATTTCTTCCACAGAAGCTTCTGTTAAAGCCTGTTTTGTTTATTCTCTGACAGATGTCTTTTGTGGTCCCATGGTAAAGAATGCGCTCGTTGGTTGCTTTTGGATACTTCCTGTCCAGTGTCTGCTTTCTCACAGCATAGCTCTGCCATTGTTTCAGGTGCTGGATCCTCTCAATCTAGAGATTCAACATGAAACTGCATCAGAAATCAATACCACCTTATAGTACTGTTACTATACATGCTTTCAGTCTCTCCATACATGAGACACCATACATTACATAAGAAATCAACCAAACACTGTACAGAGTATTCGGCATCTGGACACCCTGAATGCCACAGCTTACAATATCCATGTATGTAAGAAGTAATACATTGTCAATAAACAAATGTTATTGTTTGGTAGTTCCTTACCTGTACTACCTCAACATTATTCTTATTGTTTGAGGAATTGCATGATTTTACAAACTCTTTTGAAATTTTCAGAAATTCCTCTGAGTTTGGTGCAAGCACAATTATTTCAAAATCTTTATTCTTCATGTTGGTCCATGATTCTGGTTGCTCAATAATGGCTGAAAAATCAGGAATATTGTTAATGTGGCAATAAAAGTATGCAGTTAAAATGAACTTTTCTGTTGTATGCATATCCTAATTATTATATAAAATATTTCTCTATTTGCTCTTAATTAACAAGAATCAGTAAAAAAACATTTAAAAAAAAAAAAGCATCTGCTTCTATTGAATGTAATTTTGACTAGCCACCTTTATAAACTTTAAAACAGTTTTACCAACCATGCATGCCTATGTTAGGAAGCAATGATGATTTGCAAGAGGATGTAAATGAGGGAACAAGCCAACATTGCACATGGGAATAGGGCATAAATGAACAGTGTGCTCACCTCTTGATAGTATAGTGGCGCATAGACAAATAGGAGATAGGAATTGGTGTTAATAGTCTGCACTCTGTATTACTATATGAAAAATGTAAAAAATAAACATCACCAAGGAAACCAATGCATTGCGCAGAAAAGACCTACCTGTCTCAGAATCAGTCAGGGGCATCCTTTTGAGTTTGATCACATTTCCTTTCTGATCAGCTTGCTGCATCTTCCCCATGTCAACTGTGTAAGACTTCCCATTGTGACTGTACACATAGGTCTTCTCCTTTTTGTGGTAGGCCACCTCCAGCTCATAATTTATTCTGGAGCCGAGTGCCTTAGGCTTGCCATGGATAAACATCTCCCAGCGGACGGTTTTCTTCATTCTCTTTTCTTCCTGCTTCCTGCCATCCCTTTCCTTAGCGTTCTGAATGAGCTTGTTGATCGTCAGGGCAGCGGTCAGGACGTCATCCCGTTTCCCTGACACCGTTATTTTCCTCTGTCCTATTTCCAGTTGGATTTGCTGCTTCTCACACAACTGTGCCATCTGCTGTCTTTCTGCGTCCAGCAAATGGCTGATGTGTTCCGAGTCGATGTCACTGCAGGAGCACTCTTCAGCGATCAAGTCCTTGATGCATTCCTTCACCTTGGAGATGCCATCTTTAGATGTGCTGTACACTTCCACTGTACTAACTGGATATTTCACTGCCTTCGCTGTTGGGCTTGTGTTTGAAATGACTGCTTGGATTTGACTGGAAACAGTTTTAACTGGTGCTGTAAAGAAAGCCCACAGACTGTTAGTATTACTGATAATGTTCCTGACGTTTTTGTGGTACATTTTAGGGTTTGTGAAATGTACTGCATTAAAAGCACTGGTAGTGAAGTCCACTCTTTTGCCACAGAGAGGGGGCAGCACAAACAGTGATTATATCTCAAGTCAGCCACGGAGGGTCAACCCTCACAGGGAGATGGTAGCAGGTTAGCAGGTTTATCCATACTGCCTGCAAAGGAGCCAATTGAGCCAAATTGTGTAGCGGTTTTGTGGTGTCCAAACTATTGTTGTATTATCAGGGAAAACATTAATACACATAGTTTATATGTTTAAATATAGTATATTTAGAGCTGTATTGTTGTATTTGGGGACACCCTGCCTGGTGTATGTGTACACTGATTTGTAACTGTTATGCAACGGCTACGAAGTCCGAATGCTTGTACAGTTTCTTACCTTGTGGAATGGCACGGGGGGTCACCTTTTTAAACTTCTCCAGACTCTTTTCAAATTCAAGCATCATGTTTTGCTGGAATATGACAATGCGGACAACACTAAGAGAAGGTTTCACGTGGTCGATGACATAACTGCTGACAGCATCGAGCATAGCAGTGGCTACTTGAGATGCACTTAAATTACCAGCTCCTAAAAAAAATTTAAAAAAATAAAAAGTAAAAACTGATTTAATATATTAGTCACAAAAAAGAAAAATGACAACTTTTTAGTTAAGACTTTAATATAAGCATATGAATAACCTTTCACATCATATCATATCATATCATATCATATATCATATCTATAATATATATATATATATATATATATATATATATATATATATATATATATATATATACAGTACTGTGCAAAAGTTTTAGGCAGGTGTGAAAAAATGATGTAAAGTAAGAATGCTTTCAAAATAGACATGTTAATAGATTATATTTATCAATTAACTAAATGCAAAGTGAGTGAACAGAAGAAAAATCTAAATCAAATCCATATTTGGTGTGACAACCCTTTGCCTTCAAAACAGCATCAATTCTTCTAGGTACACTTGCCCAAAGTCAGGGATTTTGTAGGCATATAGTCAGGTGTATGATTAAACAATTATACCAAACAGGTGCTAATGATCATCAATTCAATATGTAGGTTGAAACACAATCATTAACTGAAACAGAAACAGCTGTGTAGGAGGAATAAAACTGGGTGAGGAACAGCCAAACTCAGCTAACAAGGTGAGGTTGCTGAAGACAGTTTACTGTCAAAAGTCATACACCATGGCAAGACTGAGCACAGCAACAAGGCGCAAGGTAGTTATACTGCATCAGCAAAGGTCTCTCCCAGGCAGAAATTTCAAGGCAGACAGGGGTTTCCAGATGTGCTGTCCAAGCTCTTTTGAAGAAGCACAAAGAACGGCAACGTTGAGGACCGTAGGCGCAGTGGTCGGCCAAGGAAACTTACTGCAGCAGATGAAAGACACATCATGCTTACTTCCCTTCACAATCGGAAGATGTCCAGCAGTGCCATCAGCTCAGAACTGGCAGAAAACAGTGGGACCCTGGTACACCCATCTACTGTCCGGAGAAGTCTGGTCAGAAGTGGCCTTCATGGAAGACTTGTGGCCAAAAAGCCATACCTCCGACGTGGAAACAAGGCCAAGCGACTCAACTATGCACGAAAACACAGGAACTGGGGTGCAGAAAAATGGCAGCAGGTGCTCTGGACTAATGAGTCAAAATATGAAATATTTGGCTGTAGCAGAAGGCAGTTTGTTCGCCGAAGGGGTGGAGAGCGTACACGAATGAGTGTCTGCAGGCAACATTGAAGCATGGTGGAGGTTCCTTGCAAGTTTGGGGCTGCATTTCTGCAAATGGAGTTGGGGATTTGGTCAGAATTAATGGTCTCCTCAATGCTGAGAAGTACAGGCAGATACTTATCCATCATGCAATACCATCAGGGAGGCATCTGATTGGCCCCAAATTTATTCTGCAGCATGACAACGACCCCAAACATACATCGAAAGTCATTAAGAACTATCTTCAGCGTAAAGAAGAACAAGGAGTCCTGGAAGTGATGGTATGGCCCCACAGAGCCCTGATCTCAACATCATCGAGTCTGTCTGGGATTACATGAAGAAGAGAAGCAACTGAGGCTGCCTAAATCCACAGAAGAACTGTGGTTAGTTCTCCAAGATGTTTGGGCCAACCTACCTGCCGAGTTCCTTCAAAAACTGTGTGCAAGTGTACCTAGAAGAATTGATGCTTGATGCTGTTTTGAAGGCAAAGGGTGGTCACACCAAATATGGATTTGATTTAGATTTTTCTTCTGTTCACTCACTTTGCATTTAGTTAATTGATAAATATAATCTATTAACATGTCTATTTTTGAAAGCATTCTTACTTTACAGCATTTTTTCACACCTGCCTAAAACTTTTGCACAGTACTGTATATATATATAAAATGAGGCTGTGTGGTCCAGTGGTTAAAGAAAAGGGCTTGTAACCAGGAGGTCCCTGGTTCAAATCCCACCTCAGCCACTGACTCATTGTGTGACCCTGAGCAAGTCACTTAACCTCCTTGTGCTCCGTCTTTCAGGTGAGATGTAGTTGTAAGTGACTCTGCAGCTGATGCATTGTTCACACACCCTAGTCTCTGTAAGTCGCCTTGGATAAAGGCGTCTGTTAAATAAACAAATAATAAATATATTTTACAGTAGACTATACATCACCTGTGCCTAGTGCTGGGAATGAGACAGATTGGATCTTCATATTTTCACAGGCTTTCAAAACTTTACACATAGACTGTGTAATAGCTGGCACTGTCGTCTGTCCAACCATGTGTATGATGTGTTTCACTTGCAGATTTCCTGGTTTGGTGACTGCAAAGCCATCACTTTGCTGGACTCCTGTTAAAAAACAGCCATGGTTATTGGTTTAAAAATTTATAATACTTACATTTTTTTTTTTTAACCTGATAACAGCCTACAATTATTAAAATGGACATAAAGAAGTTAAAAGAAAATGAAAGTCTCCTTACCAAGAGCTGTACATTCATCCACAACCAACTGGCCTGCAGCTTTCAGAATAGCTCCAGATACTCCTGCATGCAATAAGAAAGAGCAGCCTTTAATACCGTGTCAAGCATTTCAAGGTTAAGGTGTTTGCTCACATGCTTTGGTTTGTTCCTTTGCTTTGATTTATAGAAGTAAATTCCACCCGTTTTCATCCTGAACCACTATCAAATGTTTTTATGAATGATGTTATTTATGCATATCGGTTGTTTGGCTAAAAATCTAAAACGATAAAAAAGACAATATACTGTACATGCATCTGTAATACATTGTCTTGGTACAACTGTCTAGTGTGTGTGGATTAATACGTGACTTATATGTGATGAAGCACTACATTAGCTTATACAGCAATTAAGAACAATGTACAGCAACACTTCCTGTTAAAATTAATACAGTAATCCGTCTCATATCTGCCAGTCACATATCCACCCTAACCGTTTATCCGCCATGATCAATCTCTTCAGCAACGTTAGTTTATTATTGAACAGAGAAGATTAGTTCAGAGATTGTAGATCCTGCCAAAGTTTTTGTACACTGTGCTGTATGTGATCCATGCGCAACCATTGCTGGTAGTGTCACGTGAGCTGTTCAGTGTGTTGATATGTAAATAAATCCTGTTTGCCTGCGGGGCATATCAACTGTATACAGCTAATGCACGCATACACATGGCAGACGGCTACTCTGTCACAAGCATTAATACCCTGTATCTTTCTAAACAAGGGATTTAGGAGAGCTTCCTAATCAAAGCTGAATCTCAAAAACAATAATTGCCTGAATATAGTAATTGTTACAGCTGTGTATAATGGTATTTAAAACAGGATTCATTTATCCGTCCTTTTACATATCCGCCCTTACTCTGGTCCCACTGCAGTCGGATAGGCGATGGATTACTGTATTTGTATTTCCTCTGAACCATCTTCTTTGTGTGCCATTAGTTTGAGCTGATTTCACTATGTCCATTGCTTCTAATTGCTCTGGACTCTAATACAGTGCTATACGATAGTCATACTGTTAGTCCTTCATTGAATATATTGCATTACATTTTTTTAGAAACTCACAAAAAAAAGCACTTACCAGATGTTAAGTTGAGAGTGGTAGTGGCGCTGTTTACAATTGCATCTGTTTTTTCCTTGGTGATGTCACCACATACAGCCTGAACTTTTATGGATCCAATTTTTATTTCAATATTGTTCACCAATGGAAACAGATCTTTAAAACCAACACATACATTAGGTATATTTTATAATACAAATATTTTACATTTTACACTTTAATAAAAGTAAATCAATCATATGGCAATACGGGCCATCATAAAAATCTTGTTTCAACAATGCAATCATGTTTCAACAATGCATTTGAACTTGTTATTTTTTGTCTGTAAAGTACGTAAAACACTAGGAAGGAACCCCATGCCAAAGTTTACAATGACGGTTATATACTGGGCAAGTCAGCTTACAGCACAAACAATGCACTTCAAAGAGTATGATAGCACACAAACAAACAGAAATTGAACTCTTTCTGTTCGTCTGTGTTCTAAAACTAAATGGCATTAAAGCAACAGTGTAACAAGACTATTCCATTACCTTCATATTCACACTCAGACTTGGAGTCAGAGTCATCATCACTATCAGAAGACTCATCCTGGTAGAAGAAAACAGTTAGCATTAGGCCTTAAATGATGAGTAATCAACAGTCAAGCCAGCCTCCCTCGTTCAGCTAATATTCGGGGTGAGGAAATGTTTGTTTGACTTACTTGGGCTTCAAGGGTCCACTGCTTCAGTCTGTCGGTAAACTCGTCAAAGATTTTGTCTTGAGCCACAACAATGTAAATTAGCTTGAGGATTGAAGCCCTCTGTAGAGATAAATGATTCTTAAATCCTTGCAGCATTGACTCGATGACACCATTGGGACTTAGTCCTCCTGCACCTAAACAGGAAAGAAAAAGTATTCACACACAGTGCTGTATTCTCCCAAACCACTTTACTTCACAAGCCCTGCATTGTGTTTCACTAGAGGTTTACCAGTCCTGCCCTGGAGCCACCGATAACACTTTCCTATCACATTAGCAATTAAACATGAGAAGAAATAAAATAAAAAACTGTGCCTTTTAGAATCAATCATTCTGCATTATACAGCGCTGTTACCAGTGCCTTTTTAGAATCAATCATTCTGCATTCTACAGCACTGTTACCTGTGCCTTTTTAGAATCAATCATTCTGCATTCTACAGCACTGTTACCTGTGCCTTTTAGAATCAATCATTCTGCATTCTACAGCACTGCTACCTGTGCCTTTTCTAGAATCAATCATTCTGCATTCTACAGCACTGTTACCTGTGCCTTTTAGAATCAATCATTCCGCATTCTACAGCACTGTTACCTGTGCCTATTGCAGGAAAGGAAACAGTTGTGATCTGCTTCTTCTCGCACTCCTGAAGGGCCTTTTCCACCTGAGATTCTATTCCTGGAAGGGTTTTTGGTCCTACCATGTGTAGAATAAAGTCACAGCTCAGTGATCCTCCACTTGTCACCACGAGCCCATCGGCTGGCTGTGAGCCTGAACAACAACCAAAAGACATAGAGTCACTCATACAGAATAAGAATAAGCAATTTCAACACAATTGATTCTGTTGTATAGTCAAATATTGTCCGAATAAAATGCTTTCCCATTGAATAAAATGCTTTCCCATTGAAAGCATTTTATAGGTTTTCATAAATACAGGATGTACAGTAAATAGCAACGTTCACACCACCTATTGGAAGTGGTCATTATACTGTTGGTATTTGTATACTTCTAACTTACCAAGTTTTTTGCACTCATCTTGAACTGAACTTCCAGCTGCTTTAAATATAGCTCCTGATACACCTGCAGTAAAAACATAGCTAATCAATTCCTGACATCGCACTGTTAAAAAAAAAAAAAACCTCATACAACAGAGGGAGGAGAAAAACACTTACCACTGTTTAAATTCAAAGAAGTATTTGTGGAGTTAACAATCCCTTTAACAGTTTCAGTAGTAATATCACCTTTCTTAATGGTTACTGTGACATTGTAGATTTTTACTTGAGAGGGTGACTGCATGCTTTGAACATGAACTTGTCCTAAAAGAAAAGGGGTAAATACAGCCAGTCGGTCACAAATACTTTCTGTTATTCTCACAAAACAACACATTGACCAAATAAGGGTTTACTTATAAAAAGTGTATATTCAAAACCATTTTTTTTTGCATTAAACATTCTAAAATCAAGTGATGAATGGACAATACCTTGATTTATGAAAGACAGTACGGAAGGCACAATCTGGGGCCCAAAAGCAGATGCTTGATTGGTTGCCTATAAAAAATAAATAGTTTATTACATTGTTGTGCTTCACCGCTGTCTGTAATACATTCCATTTAAATAACTGTTGTCTGTTTTATTTGCATAGAAACCATACAGATAAATGCATGGACAAAGTTTTCTGGGTTACAATTATGTGAACAAACAACACCACCTTCTAAAAAAACATATCTTTTCAAAGTAAATTAAAAAAAAAACGATGTTTACTTTTGTGTTTCCACTCGACTGCAGATTTCTTTCAGCAAAATAATCTTGGAAAGAGTCGTACACCTTCTGCTCAAAAGCAACCATGAAAATAGATTTAAGGCCGGTGGAAGTTGATTTTGAAAAATAGTTCTCAAATCCTTTTAATACTGAAACAATTGAGTCTTTGGGTTTAATACCACCTCTTCCTGTAAAAAACAAAAAGCAAAAATAAATAAATAGAAAGAACATTTCCATGCTCTATGACAAAAACTCTTGAGATCATTTAATTAAAAAGAGGACAAACCTCTATACCCCCCTCGGTCATGGTTTTATATTTACATTTTTAGAAATATAACCGTTTGCGTGAACTCTATGGAATTCGAGAAGTTGCACTGCCAAAACTTTGAAAAAACATACATGCATTATAAAATAGATACAAAGATGGAAACTTAACATGGTACAATTATGCACGCAGTGACTGAAGGGAATATAGTGGACATTTTTGTACATATTGGGGTATATTCCATTAATTAAAACAGAACATGAAACAGTAACACTGTTGTAACCACTTTACAGACATGTTGTATGGGTAATCATACACCAACTATACTGGTAAGAATATGTGAATAAATTAGTTTATTCTTTGAGAACAATAAATTGTACATTTATTAGTTTGGAAAATCAAAGTAACTTTAAAAATGGTGACCACATTTTTTCAAACCTGTGTTGTGGAGACTGGCCTCTGCTGGTGAGGAACAGTAATGCATTCCATCAGATTAGGGGAACATGTTATGTATTGATTTATTGTGAAAGGATGAGGCTCATTACCTGTCCCTATAGCTGGGAATGCTACGCTGGTCACTTTGTTATTATCACACTCCTGCAGAACCTTCTCCACAGACACTATGATGCCTGCTGCAGTGGTCGGTCCCACCATTTGGATAATGTGCTTGCAGCTGAGGTTGCCTCCACCTGTACACACCACTCCATCACTTGGTTGAGAACCTAGTCAAAGAGAAACAACATTTCTACTTCTTCAAATAGCACCCATTTTTTTGCATGTAATGCACAATTGGTATTAAAATTGATATCATCACATATTTTAATTAAGATTACCCAATTTCGTGCATTCATCAACAACAGAACTCCCTGCAGCGTTCAATATTGCTCCAGAGACACCTGCAAAAAGAGAAGAGTACACGATTACATTATACCCTCAGTTGTGATCAGATCCAGTTCAGGTTAAACAGCTTTGGAAATCCCCCAATCCTCCATGTTTAAGAGAAGAAGACTTTGCCTGAGTGTTACTCACCAGAATCCAGATTCAGACTGTTGTTTGTTGAATTCACTATCGCATCCACAGTCTCCTTGGTGACATCTCCTTTTTTCAGAGTTACTGTTACCCCAAATACATTAACAGTTGGCGCTGCTGTGGCTGGGAACGGGACAAATAACAAAACACTTAATGGAGGGGGGGAAGACAAACACCCCCACATCACTGGAGATCACTCAGTAGAGTCCATTAAAATGGGAAGATAAAGGTTTCATATTCCTCTTGAGAGAAACACAGATGCCCATGAATAGTTTTATCAACACTGGACAGCCGATAGAAGAGACATCCAGCACCACAAATGTTATTACAGTGAATACATCCACAATAACAATGCTTGGAAGGGGGGTGGATTGTAGCCACAATGTACAATTCTTTCTTACCTTTTAGCAGAAAGGAAGGTAGTGTAGCATGAACTGTGGAAGCTACAGGAACTGGAGGAGCTGCTGTAGCTGTCAGTGCAGGTAGAGTTGCAGCTGCTTTCCCTATTGCATTAGTTTGTCCCGGCTTAGAAGCCTAACGAAATTAAACAGACAGTATTTTCATTATGCAACGTTCTATATTTTATATAAAAAATAAAATAAAATAAAAATTCTGTAAATTGGGAAAACAGGAAAAATGTGTAAGACTGAGTTTAATGAGTATAGTAGTTGTTGCTGCTGATAAAATGTGTATCAGGCAAGTAGGTATGGTTATAATTACCATGTCTTTCACTGCGGCATTCAATTGTTGGATAATCCTGCCATCAGGTTCAATCACATAGATGTCTTTGAGATTCTGCAGGCTGCTCGGTTTGCTCTGACAGTACTCCAGGATTGCCTTCATTACAACTCGGGCGCTTTCACTGACTGGGAACCCAAAGCTTCCACAGCCGAGAGCTGGAAGCGCAATGGAAGCGCATTGATTCTCCTCTGCGGTCTGTAAGCATCGATGGACTGACGAGCTCAGGTACATATTTTCCATGGGATTCCCTCTTACTGTATAATTACACTTTCCCCATATAGGAGTCACAGCAACAATCAGTATTTTTACAGGGAGCTTTCCTTTGCAGGTCAGTATCACCTCTCCCGCTCCTATTGCTTGCCTGTCTTTTATGATCGTCTCACAGTCGTTCCTTATTTCATCTCCTCCGACACCAAGAACTTCCTGAGCAATAGGGTTATCAAAGGTTAAGTCACCGTTTAACGGGCACACTAAAGCATCCGCCTTTCTCTTTGTTATGTGGCCTTGGGCAATGTGTAAATAAAAAGCATCACATAATTTGTGAGTGTAGGACTGAGCTGCCAGAACAGGTAAAGCGGTAGGTGTGTCCTGCTGAATCGTTAGCCATAACATGCATCCAAACTCTTTTGCCCTGGCCTTGAGGGTATCTTGATGTTTTTCAAGCACCTTGGATTCCCCGGCTTTGTTGTACGAGCACTTTTCAAAAGCAATCAAAGCTATCTGCTTCTCCACAGCAGCCACTGCACTTTTAATGTTGTCCGCAGCGGTGCTGACCTTCAACCCAGGGGAAGCCTGCGTCCGCACTGGCAGTATGGTGACATCCATGGCTTTGATCTCAGGTACCTCGGACACCTTCATGCAGCTGTCTATGAAGTCTACCTCATGAACCTCTTTGAGGGGGATAACCTCAGTAACAGGCCTTTTGTTTTCAAGATAGCCTTTCAGCTTCCTCGTAACATCTGCCACAACATTGGAGAAGCCGGCTAACGTAATCTTCGTGTCAGTCTGTGTGATGCTGATGCCACGGCCACTACTGCTAGAATCCACCTCCTCTTTGAGCTCACTGAAAAAACGATTCCACTCATCATTTTTGGTGGCTTTTGTCTGATCAGGGGTGAGACTGATGACTTCGTCCTTTAGGAGTTCTTTGATTTTATCTTCTGCGTTCTTGGCGTCATTTTGGACAGCCACGATCTCTAAGGATTTGTGGTTGAGTATGGCAGCTCTAATGCCATTCTGCAAAAAATGACCCAGCTTAAACTCTTCCAGATCCAGTGACTTTAAAAACTCTGCTGTACATGCTGGCAGGTTTAGTGCTTGAGTAATCAGTGTTGACTTGGCCTCTTTGACGACTTTTTCGGCTTTGTCTACTTTATCCCTGTGTCCTTTCAGGTATAAGGCCAAGGCTCCATCATCACTTGAACTTTCAATGTCTTCAAGCTTGTCGTAGACTAAATTCCACAGCAGACTTAGTTCTTCTCTGTTTTTCACAATGACCTTCCTTTCTATGGTGTTTCTTATCTCTAACAGCTCTTCCTTTGCTTTCTTCACACTGCGCTCTACTTTATCTCGGACACTAATAACTCGGTCCTTCTCTCCAACCAAAACAAGCATGCTGGTGGAAGCTTCAAAGGATACTTTTAAATCAGTGTTACTTAATTCCAGGCACTCATCTGCTATTTTCTCCCATACCTCCTTTTCTATTGTAAGTTGGTGTACTTTAAATTGATCAAGAAATGATTGAAATGTCTGCTTGGCATCACTTTCCCAGCTTGAAGCGACTCGATACAATGACAGTGAGTCACTGTCACAAGTGTGTTCCAGTATAGCTAGATGAGGCTGTATCTCTCCTTCATTGTGAATGTGAACCTTACAATCAACACCCCTTAAAACTGTCTCAAGCTCATCTTTGTATTTCTTTGTGCGATTGATGTAATTGAGAAGCAGCGGGTTCACAGGGAAGGCTGTCTTACTAGGAAGGTTTGGAGGGGGGCAGTTTTCTCCAGTCAAAGCCTTTTGGAAACGCCTATAATACAGATGAGCGGTCAGCCGCACTCCACATAGCATATGCTGTTCTTTAGCAACTCGCTGTGCAGCTGTTAATACAAGCAAAAACACACATTACACAAGTTGTATTTGCAGACAGGTTTTTAAAAGATGAATTAGGTAGTACGCAGATCCACTAAAAAGAACAAACATTTCAGCAATTAAACTGAGATACACAACAGGTCTTACCTATCTTTCTCATAAACTAGGATTTTCCCTAGATGTTTAGCTTTAAGCCAGTAAGATTTACGACCACTAGGGTTTCTAGAAAGCAGAAATCCCCCAATTACAGTAAAGAGAAAACCCCAAGAAACTGAAGTGTATTGTAAAGTTTACCGAGACAATCCTGAAATGTTACAATGACACCTCCGGTCCCCGTTTCACCAGTCACTGATGTTATTGTTCCTCCTTTGCTTCTTTTGAAATTTGAAAAATACAGATTCAAGGTGTCTTCCATGATATTGCTGGTTTGACCTTGAACCAGGACAGAGTCAGTGTGCTCCAGACGTGATGCTGCAATCTCCTTGTTTTGCAGCTTTTTTTTGGAACATTTCTGCAAAAACGATTTCACATCTGAAAGAAAAAAATAAATAAACCCTAAATGTAAAAGCAAACAATACTACAGGTGTAGGTATAGCCTTCCACTACATTCCCTAAACAAGTACAGAATTGGGACTGCATATAGAAGGTCTATGTGTTGTACTTGTTCCTTCTGTTATAGTTTAATAAATATTCAAACTGTTTTGTGATGAAGCACATCTGAATCATATGTAACATTTATTCCTAGCATTCACATCTCTGAAGCACTGAAAAAAGTTACACTACGATATTTGGACATCTTATCTTATAAAACATCTTATATAGCATAAATAGAAGAGGCATTTGCTCACCGATATCCTGTTTAAAGGTAACCGCTATTTTCAGTCCCTCACTGTCCAGCACCTCCCAGGAGTGCTCAGCTCCCTTGCTGCAGCTCTGGATGTACACAGAAATGAAGCTCAGCTTGGTGTCCTCACTGAAGCCTGTCAAAATGAACCTTCTTGGGTCGCACTTCTCTTCCTCTGCCTTTTCATCATACAATTCAACACAGACGGAGGAGCCGTCCACAGTGTGCTCTTTTACATGCAGCACTTCCTCTAGCTCTGGGAACACACAGAACATGTACATGTCAGCAAAATGAAAGATTACACAAATTGCAAAATGACCAATGCATTTTTCACTGTCTGTCCTGTTCTCACAATGGTAGTGTCCTAACTTCATGTTCAATGCACAGAGAAGAGGGAAGCACTGAGTGTGCAAGACAGCATTCTGGTGTCCAGGAAGGTGCAGCACAGCACACAGGAACTCAAGGAGTTTCAATATGGCTTCTTTTTTTCTACTGGATTATGTAAACACGGTAACGCACAGTAAACACAGAGTATAAGAATATGTAGATGTTAAAGAATATATAAATATGTAGTATTAAAGAAACTATGAATCGGATTGTCTGAATTGATCTGTGAGATATAAAAATATTACAGCAGTGAAATTAAAATATGATAGGCAGGAGACAAGTGTGAACTGCTGTTACCTGTAATAAACACCAGATGTCCCTATAGCAAACTATAAAGAGCTAAGGGTCCCATTGATCAAATCAAGTTTGATATTCATGAAAATGTTGGTTCTTGTTATTAATATCATTTTTTTTTTCATAATAAAGAAACATGACCTAAAACTGTAACCTGAATTACACAACACTTAGAAAATACCAATACAAAAAGGGGATTTCCAATGGCTCCCTTTGTCAACAATACAATTAAGATTATGTTATCTTGAGATCTTGCACATTGGTCAACATCTTGCATTGTATGGTAGTTTCTGGTAACTGTTTTATTTAAATTTTCATTTAAAAGGATAAGAAAAGTAAAAAGCAGGAGATACAATGTAACAGGTGTAACACTCGCGCTCACTAGGAGAATGCACTCACCATTTTTATTTGGACACTTCAGAATCCACCTGTTCTCTTCCTTTTTGGCAATTTCAATATCTTCAGAGTATTGCTCAAAGTATAGTCTGAGGTATTCTTCATCAACAGGGCCATTGCTGCTGAGTAACACCGAGTAATCTGGGGAGACAAGAGGACCTTCTCTTATCTCTAACAGTCCAGGTTCTAAAAAATACGACTGGTCAATGAGTGGTGCAGACAATCGAAGGATCCTCATGAGTGAAATTACATCAGCACTTCATGAATGCTCAAGGAGTATTCTGTTTATATACCTTGCACTCATTACCCGAACATATCTTTTGTTGTCTTTATACTACTGTGCACTTCAGAAAACCCAGTTGAAGCTATCTGTTTCATACTTTAAACAGGAACAATGTTGATGTTGCAATCCCAAACCAACAAACATGACTTAGGTTAAATATCTCAATTTAAGGGATATGCAATATGGAATAGGAAAACGTGAAACGGGTGTAACTACAAAAGGGTGATTTTACCCAAATGTCTTACTTTACAAAAATAAATAGGTCATGCCTTATCATTATAGCACAGTGGAAATGTTTTAGCTAAATTCATATCAAGCTAGTGAACATTTTAAAGGTCCTTTTTTTGTGAATGAACTAGGGGATTTCTAGATAGAGTAAAGCTAGTTAATCTTACCTCCTTTATGAGCTGGTGTCACTGCCTCTTCACTAATGGTCTATGAAACAGAAGAAAAAAAATCCAAACATTGGTGTCTAGTACCCATTCCTTGTATTAAATTCTAAATATAAAAAATATAGTCGTGTAAAATACAATGTGTCATTATAGGCAACAACCCCCAGCTCTATAATATGAATTGGCCCCTCATAACAGTCCATGCATGTATTTCTGCATGATATCCATGAAACTGCCTTGGACTGTCGTTGGCTTTTTTCAACATTCTTCCTGAATATCAGACTGTATTTTATTCATAATAAAATCTGCATCCACATTTTCTTAAGACACTGAAGGAATATGAATGTTGTATAACACATTACCTTTGTATGCCAGCTTGCAGCAGCTTCTCCTAACTGTACACTATTTTCCAGGCTAACAGGCTGGGCTGTTGGTTTTATTTCATTCTTTGCATCTTCAAATGGTCTAACCCGGAGCTTCACAACCCCCAGTTGCTTAAAATCAACTTCATGGACTCCTTTGGCCAACACTTTCTTTTTAGCTGAGAAAGAAATAAGGTAGACAGGCTACTGCATCGTTTGTTTTGTGAAGACAATAATTACAAACCAATCAGTGATAGCATTATACTTCTGACATCCTCTGAAATCTATTATTTACAGCCTACTTACATAACCTTGAGTCTAATACGTTAATCAAAACTAAGCACAACTTTTACAGGAACTCCAAATATAGCAGTTTTCAAAACGAAACAAAAACATATACCCGTACGTACTTTAAATACAGTAGTTAAAAGTCTGCCCCACTAGGAAAACTACATATACTTTGAATACAGTAAACAAATGGGGAACATTTGAAATATTAAGCAATCTATGTTTTAAATGTAAATTGATGTAAAGCACAACTGCAACAATACAGGCAGCAGCTGTAAAAAAAAACAAAAAAAAAAAACTCTTACCTTCTGCATCCCTATATAAAAGAAGTGCTTTTCGTTTGTCTTCGGGGTGATCCCTAATTTCTAAAACTTCTCCTCCAGATCTCCTCTTGTTTTGGAAATATAAAGCCAACTTAGGTTTTATAGAGTCAAACGCGTCAGGAAGATTTTCCACAACCAACAAGGAAGCATTCTCTGCCATGTATTCCCTATTATGTTTTAAAGGTAATTCGATTTTTTTTTATCTATATAAAAAACACAAATTATTTTTTTTAAAAGAGTGCCTACTGATATTCTTTAGAATGTACTCCGGTACCGTAAACAAGAAATACAGAATAAACCGAGCTGCTGCACAGAAATCGAAACTAAAAAAACTTTTTGACACACCCGTACACCATGACGCATTAGATGTTGCGCAATAATACATAGCTGGGTTTGCGTTGTTCTGCAGGAATTGGGACTTTTTTGTGTTTTGATTGTTAAAGCATAATGAAGAAATGATTTTAAGACTGTTAGCGATCCCCACTTTTGCATTACATCTTAAAGGTATACAGTTACTTGGTGTATATATAAAATATGTTCCAGTTTTCTTGTAACTTTGCAAGCATTTTACCAACATTTGGACCCAAAATAGAACAAGACAGTTACTTTATTGCCTTAACAAATAGAATAGGAACATGGACGGTTATACCTGGTAATTTCTTTTCAGGGTTTTTAAATGTAACCAGATCTATTGGGGCGGGGGGCGCGGGGGTACTTATAAATACTCAGACATGTTAACCATATCACTTAGGGGCTTATTTGACCGATTTATACTCCGAGGGCAGAGCATACTGTAGGTTGATCAAATTGACCCCTAGCACAGAAGCATATTTTGTTATATAGCAAACACCCTTAATTAGTTTCGGTTTTCATTTTAACAGCGCGCGTAACTTCTGTTATACAGGGTGAACATTTTTCCACACGGAAGTACTGTAGTGTTGGCGAGAAAAGCTGTACTTTAATATTTACTGCAAAGGGAAGGCACGGCGCGGCACAAGTAAGTAATCAGATTAAACATAAAAACAAAGTAACTGACCACAGTATAATTATTTTTATTTTAAATAACTAGGCAAAAGTGAAACTTGCTTGATCATACCAGTTTTTAGGACACTGCTGCTTATTTATAATCGCGTTAAAAAAACAAATAGATGAAATGGCATAGCTATTAATACTAAACTATGGTTAGTACAGTGCGTGACATGCTGTGTTTTCATGGTTCTTTCCTGTTTGTATGTTTCATCCTGGCTCATACCAGTACTTGCAGTAAACAATCACACGCATAGGGTTGTTCTGTACTTTAAAGTATCGTATTAGAGTTTGCAGCAAAGTAACAGTAACTACCAGTAACTAATATGGATATGTTTCTGTATTATATATGCACCTTATCATCACACATAGATGGCAATGGGTACTAGTGAAGCTCCACAGCCATTGGTCCTCAATGGGGATGTTGTGAGTACTATTATTATTATTATTATTATTATTATTATTATTATTATTATTATTATTATTATTATTATTATTATTATTATTGTCAGAAATATATACAGTGAAATCTAGGTAACTGATAATGAAGTTTGGTACAAGCTGAGCTATTTTTAAATGGACATGAGAATCTTACCCAGAAAAAAAACAAAATATCTCAAAGAAATCTGTTGTACTTAATTAAGATTAATTAAGATTAAGTTTATTTGAATCCAGTTTAGAAACTGAGACAGGAAGAGAAACATGCAGATGTTTTTTTGTGATTGTATGACTGTTCATTCCAATAAACTCATATGATTTCAGTAAAGAAAATCAATAATTTAAAATGCTATGTTTCACTCAAAGACGCCCCTTGAAGAATTGTCACCAGAAGACCAAGAAGAGCTTAGAAACTTAAAAAAGGAACTGGAACAGTTGAAGGTAAATCGATAATGTTCCTAGCTTTTAAAAAAAATATATAAAAATATATTTGGGACTTGATGCATGTAAGATTTTTGTTAATTTTAATGTAAATGTGTTTGACACAACATGGCTTGGGGTCATGCTTCCGTGGTGATAACTGCAGGTTCAAATACATACAACATACATAGCAATAGCTGAATACATGCTAGCACATGGTGAAAAAAACATTCACCACCAAACAGGTGGAGATACCCATTGATGAGCAGCAAGGTTCTTAACCATTTAATATGACCCTGCCTTAGCATTGTTTTTTCACCGTAGCAGTTAAAGTGGGATACAGACTTTGCTACCATCATTCATAAAAAGTTAGGTTATTCTTTGTATACTATATTCTTTTGACAGCCAAGTGTCTGAGTTCTGCATTTTTAGAATAATACTGCCTGTTATTACAAAGAAAACAGTTACAACGACTTAATTTTTAAGTATCATAACTTTCCCCTTTTTTTTCGTTCCTAGACACAATTTGAAAAAGCAGATACAGTAAAATCCAGACTGCTGCTAGATAAACTAGACCAAGAAGAACACAAGAAGCAAGCTCAGGATGAGATGATGACACTTGCTCAAGAGGAGAAGGACTTTTGGAAAGCGCTGGAAAATCAAAAACAGTATTTAGAGGTACTGTTCCGGTAGGGGTTACATTTCTATTTAGGAAACAGTGTAACCCATTCATTTCCACCTACTGAGATTATTTTACCCACTGGAGTGATTTAATGACCCTTTATTAAAATTGCTAAATACAGTCCTCCTTTGTTATACCGCTACATATGGGACAGGTGCCAGACTGGCTCTATAGCAACGGTTTGCTTTGTTTTTGTCAGTATAGTGGATGCAAATACCACTGGTTTATATAGGTGCACGTGGGTTCAGAAAGAATAGGGGGTGGAAATCAAGGGTGACATGATAACGAGGAGGACTGTACAGTGCAAAGTACAGTGGAGATGGGTTTGACTGCTCTTACAAGATGGAGGAGTATGATACTGAGATCATCTTCTGTTTATAACTTTTCAAAATAGATCCAAAGAAAGCATTTTATCACCCCTGCTAGTTTGTGATGCTTGGGAGCAGGACATTTGTTGTCCGTTTAACCTCACTAAGACCACTATATGTAAGATCAAAATGTTTTTTTATTTTCTAGGGAGGTGGTGTAACAATGTTTTCAATGTTTTATATATTGTTTTAGTTTGTTGTTAAATCATTGAAACATAATAACTATATTATATAACATTATTTGTTTGATCCTTGTTAATAATTACACCAGTCTTTTTTTATGATTTGCAGCAAGAGGCTCTGGCAATTGAGGAAACAAACCACCAACTGAGACAACAGATCAATAAACAGACAGAAAAGCTTGAATTCATGAGATCAGAAAGTGAATCCTTGCAGCAAAAGTTTAAGGTAATAATCCCTTACTTGGTCAACATAATCTATAGACTAAAGAAAATCCAAACACCAAATAAAACAGTTACTTTGACTAAACAGATGAGTAAAGCAGAATGGAGATGGTTACAGTGCTTTCAGTGCTTCACAAGACAGTCATGAACAGGTACAGCATGACTCAGCTTCAGGAGGCTTCACTCCCAAGCATTATTGACCTTCCTTCAGCCCAGACAAGAAATAGTGTGACTGGTCATGCAGATTTACAGACTAACACTGCTATACATCATATATTAGTAAAGGTATATGTACTCAGAGCTGTGCAACATTTTGGGCTAAAGGAGCCAGATTGACAACCAGAAAAAAAAATGTAAATGTTTAGTTGTGTTACATTTTAACTGCACCTTTTTCCCTGGTCTTTTCAAAACCATTAGCAGCCTTATATGAAACATGTTTAAATTAAGAGAGCCACATTTTGGAGCTCAATGAGCCATACATGTCACACAAGCCATCGATTGGACAGCCCTGGCATAGAATACCAAGTACACATGCAAGTACACATGCATTTATTAGCTCTCTTATTTTCAGGTGCAGCCTGGCTGTGACTGTTTTATGGAATACTAGGGAATTTTGAATTATTTTCACTGTGCGCTGTACCTAGGTTACCTAGGTTAATACAAATTCATCAGCTATATAGCACATTGTAATATGTTTTTGTTATCAAAGAAGAATCACTTAACTGTTGTTAATATTCAATTTAACTAATTTCTATGGACAATATTTCCCTTGTTTTCCATTTTCCATTGGTCAGATCACAGCAGCGATTCCAGAGAAGGCAGTTAAGTTTATTGGAGTGGAAAAGGAGATTCCTGATCACAAGCTGGAGGAGGACTGTCTTCACATCCAGGGCCAGTTCTCTATCATTCAGAACCCTGCTCTCACCCTCAGTGGAGGCCAGGCTCTGATCACCTTTGAGGAAGAACAAGGTGTGAGAGGGTAGTTCTATAATTGCACTGCTGTATTTGAGTTTGGCTACTGGCTGCCTGGAATGATTTGCTGTGTGTTCAAAGTTTCCTCAGGTATTGGCTAGAATTCTGTAGAACCCTGCACCCTGCTGTCTTTCATTCTTTAGTTGAAAATGTTTTGAAATTGTTCTAAATGAGGATTTATCCTGTATTATTGGTGTTTATATTAATCTATTAAGATTAGGGCTGGGACGAACATGGCATTTTCATGTTCGCATATCCATTCAAAATCCATTTACATTTACATTAGTGTGGCAGTAAAAATGTCAGTGGCCTGGACGAGAGTAAAATTCACATCCAATCAGCTTTTAAAACACACTGCAGAAGTTATTTGCCATTGATTGGTACTCAATTGTAAACGTGAGTGAAGGATAGCATTTCTTGTTTTGAAATCAACACATTAATTAATGGATTTATATAATACCAACCGATAAATACTTCTTAAAGCTAATTATGAGTATCAGCACACCCCTAATCAATACATTAGCTAAACAATAAAGATAAACTTGTGCACGATTAAGCATCCACGTGATGGGAGCTTGTTAATGGTCATTCCACCACCACTTCTTCAAATGCAAATAGGAGTTAATTCAATTGATCTAATCAGTGGAGGAAATAAAATGACAGGTGGCGATATTTAGATGTGCCACCATTTAAATTTAAATCAGCCATGTTAAACAGTGGTGGTATTTATATTCAGCACTTTTAAATTACTTGAATGTATCGCAGTATCGCATAAACTATTTGAGATGCCAATTTCATTTTCAGTGTTGTGGAAACTTCTGAGGGAAAACTGACATTTTTTACTTTTTTGGTTTGCTGATGATAAAAATGTGCAATTCATACACGGCGCACGCCTGCATTCTGCGACTCTCTGTGCCAAGTTCACTTGGGGTGCTATACAAGACAAATGAACCCCTTTTTTCTTGTTCAGTTGCTGAAAGGATCTTAAAACTTGCCAGATGTCCAGTGACCGTAGACAGTGTGAAGATGGACGTGAAGCCTTCCCATGTGGCATTAGACACAGCAGTGAAATTTGAGGTAGAGTTCATTTTAACTTACATAAAAAGGTTCAGGGAAATTATAAGAATGTATACCAAATTCGGAATCATTTCGATATAGTGTTATAATGAAGAAAATGCAGTTTGATATATTCAAGATCCTGAAACCTAGGTTATAGAATATCTACGGCAGGGTAATGACCCAACACCAGTCACTTTTGGACTGTGTTCTTAGTTTTGAGTTTTGATATAAATGTACAGAGACATCAGTGGTCAGGTTAACATTTCACATGCTGGTCCCAAGTCTCCCAAGACATTTACAGTACCCTGGTTTTAATGCAAATGTTGTGCAGATGAAAACAGAATCCTGAGTTACGGATGAGAATCACAGAAATCGCTTGATAACCTAATTCATCACACCCACAGTCTCATCATTGTAATTGTGAATTCTAAGCTGGTTTTATTGGAGAATATCCTGACTACAAAGTACTAATCCTGATTATTACATTTGATAGCAGTTTAATAAATGAGGGTAACAATATCAATCTCCCCCTGGATGTTAGATGTAAAAAAAACATGACCTCTCCAGGTGCAGCTCAATGTGTCTCTGAAGAAGATTGAAGTGTCCAATATTCCTCCTTTTCTACCGGAAGAAATGATCAGAGACAAACTGGAGTTGAACTTCTCGAAGCCAAGCCTGGGAGGAGGAGAGGTGGAAAATGTTGAATACAACAAGGATTCTGGAACTGCAGTCATTACATTTCTGCATACTGGAGGTTTGCATTAAAACTATTACTCAGATCAGGGATATTCAGGTACTACAAACTACTGCAGAAACGCAGTTAAGCCTTAACACTGAACATAGCCTACTGACATATACTCTCAGAATTCTCTTGCTGCTTTAGTTTTGTAGTGGCATATACAATAAATATACACACCAAAATGATTATTTAATAGTTGTGTAGTTACAAAATCCAAATGGCTTTCTTTAGAACTGGGAACTATTTCGCTTCTACCTCATTCTTCATGGAATTTTATATTTAAACAAAAATGTAATGATTAACATTGTGTATTGACTGTTTGCAGTTGTTGAGCGTTTGGCCATGAAGAAAACATACCCCTTTGATATGGGACACAAAGTTTCTGAAGTTTTTGTCAGTCTGTGCACTGAACATCGGTTAAAAAAGTTCCAGGTGAGGATAACACAAAAATAGTAGTCTTGTTACTGCCAAAGATCCTTTGATGCACATTTATAGAGTTGCACGTACATAATATTTCAGTCTTCCCAGTTAAGATTTTTTGTTGTAAGATTCTGGAGAAATCAGAATGATGTTTATAACTCTGAAAGTTCCCCGGTTCAAATCCCACCTCATCCACTGACTCATTGTGTGACCCTGAGCAAGTCACTTCACCTCCTTGTGCTCTGTCTTTCGGGTGAGACGTAATTGTAAGTGACTCTGCAGCTGATGCATAGTTCACACACCCTAGTCTCTGTAAGTCGCCTTGGATAAAGGCGTCTGCTAAATAAACAAATAATAATAATAAAAGTGCTATGATGTTTTGCTTTTTTGTTTCTGTATATACAACTCATTGCTATCCTCTTCATCTTCGTTTCTTTCACCAGACATTCTGTGGCACCTCCAGACGCACAGTCCTGCTGTCTGGTATCAGTGATGTTCTCGATGAGGAGGACTTGCAGGACAATCTGGAGATCCACTTCCAGAAACCCAACAACTACGGGGGAGAGGTGGAAAATATCAAATACAACGCCCAAGGACAAACCACTGTGGCTTACTTTAATGAAGAAACTGTAGGCAGTGAATAATATTCAAAGATTGGAGGATATGTCTGTGAGTTTCTCTAGCATTAGGTGACGATTGATTTTCTTATTTAGTTTCTTAATTGAGATCCGTATTTTATTGTAACCCTTCATGTATCTGTCACATTCAAGAAATATAATGGTGGTGGTACTGGGTTATGGATCTAATGCAAAAATGTGTGTCAACTGAAATGTATCGAAATATGTTTTATTTTTTAAATTTTTTTTTAGGATAGATAAGTACAGTAATATTAATGTGAAACTAGAGGAGACTATTCGTCCCACCAATGCTCCCACCAGAGTGTGAGAGCAATTGAGATGGGTAACTGGGGATTTGCTTGGCAGACATTAAACTAATGCCTGGCTGGGCCCTTAAAGGATTTCCTATCAAACCCGTTTGAGAATAGAGTCCTGTATAAGTGTATTAACAATCATGATAATCTGTATTGGGCAATACAAATAATCTTATATATTGTAATCTTTGCATTTATGATATGAATGTTATAATAAAGAACATGAAGTGTATATATTGCAAGTGTACAGGATTGCAATTGTAACTATACATAGCTAATAAATATATATGTTTGGGAAATCCTTTTATCTTGCATGACAAAATAAGAATTAAATTGATATACATTTATTGTACATGTTAATAGTGAGGACAAGTAACCATGTGAAAATTACAAGATATGAGGTATCAGGATATCTGTCTTAAACATTTATTAGGGCAGGACACAAGTAATATAAGTCTTTATAAACATGTATTTCAATATAACATATTTTTTTTATTGTACTAAAGATACAACGGAAAGGTAAGAACTGTATAACTTTAAATAGAAATACCAGTAACAGAGAGAGAGAGAGAGAAAAAACAAACATGTTAGGTTAGTAAATACAAGTTACTGTGCTATAAATGGTAACATAAAAGAAAAAGTATAAACATTTTAATATCAGTTTAAAGATTAAGGTGTGGCTATGGTTTGTGGTTGTAAACACGACACAGTCTTAGTTATACCGTATTATAAATAACAAAGGCATTCTCACAACAACAATACATGTACAACAGCACAAACAAAGCTGACACAGTTTTAGCGATGGTCCAAATTCAACAACAAACAAAATGCAAAGACCTGTTGCATTTTGGGATTTACAGTTCACAAGACTACAGACTACATTGTCCAGAAAGCACCTTGGCACAGCACAGTTAACTGCAACACGGAACCGACGCATTGAATGGCAAGCGAAACAAAACTTACGCATCATTGTTTTGTGTATTTCAGATGCATTGCATTTTTATCGAACTGATATTTTCATTAAAACGGTAAGCATTTGCATGTCCGTAATCTTGCACTGTGCAGCAAAAAAGACTTTGCCAGAGAAACTTTCATTTTAACCAAAAAAATAAAATAATAACGTAATACCCATGTCGTCACGTCACAAGAACCGTGTATTCCTTATTTACTTACGTTTAATACGTTATTTAAATTAAGATTGTTGTAAAATGTTTTTAAAATGGTTAGTTTCATTTTCACGATGGATACAGAGATTGCAAGATGCCTTTCTTATTTCAGAGGCGCATTTTGCATTCACATTATTAGGGCAAAAAAAGGTTTACAGAAAATTAGGAGCACTAAAAATTGATCGCGTAATAATGGCAACTTTTTGCTTTGTATTTCGTTATTTATTTATTTATTTTTGTATTTGAAACTTGTGGTTAAAACCGAGGAGTTGAAAGACAGTTTAACAAATACAATACAAATAGTCAACGTACAGTACGTGAAACAAGACCATTGTGTTCGTAGTATCAGGCGCAAATGTGCTAAAACTGTACATATTTAGCATATTAACTACTATGTTATCAAGTTGACAGATTTTAGTAACATCGAGGTTTAGTCACCCTTCTTTTATAGAATAAAACAAACAAAAAATAATCTTAGGACACTGCATGGGCATGATAACCCACTTACTCAGGGGCCCTAGCGGATTTATAAATTATTCCACATATTATTAAAACGTTACGGTTTCACTGGATGTGCGCTGTCTTATTTCTACACAGGCTGTCTGTCTTATAAGCAGTAAGGTGAAGATGGACCAAACACCTGAGGCGAGAACAATCGTCGTGTCAGGCGTTCCACAACACGAGCTTGATTGCAGGAGAATGGCAGACAAGCTTGTGATTCACTTCCAGAAAGCTAAAAGCGCTGGGGGGGACGTGGAAAAAATCAAGTACCCAACAAGAATCAAAGGTGTTGCTTATATTACATTTGAAGAGAAGGAAGGTAAATACAATTCTTACCACATGTTGGAATTGTTAACAGCTTTGTTGGGCCTACTTTTGGACTTACTTGGATGTGTTTTGTATGTTGTTGTGTGTTTTTTTTAAAGAATTCATAAACTCCTGGTACCAACTCTGATCCTATGCTCTAGGCCACATGGTCCGGTTGCAGTTAGAGCATTAGAGTACATTTGACCTACAATACAGGGAACAATTGGCCTAGAAACAACAGCAATCGATTGTGTTATACATGAACAACATTTAAGTAAAATAAATCAAAATTGGAGCAAAGCACAAGAAGATATTTAACAAATGAAAATATATTCATATACAGTTTTGCAATGTGTTTTTTTTTTTTTTTGATGTTAAGAGGTCAAACATATCTTGGAATGATGGTATTCTCTACTGTTTTACAGTTGCAGACCGGGTGCTTACAGTGGAACAGCTTCTTGCAGACAAGGAATTAGAAAAGGAATACCCTTTAACTGTTTATAGATTCAGTGAAGAGGTAAGTTATTTTTCTCAAAAATGTTTTTCCCTTTCCCCTTGAAGTTTGAATATTATCTCCTAATATTCTTTTTATAGATGCAGTATTTTTTAAATTTTACAGGTGTTCTGCTATGCACACGCAGAAGTCGACTTATCACTTTTCAGTGAGCATGAGAAGTTGGTAAAGGAACTTCGAACCAGGAACAGAGCAGTGAGGATCTTGCCTTTGCAGGCTAACCAGAGGGTTCAAGTGGAGGGGCCATTCACAGCAATCAAGAAGCTGAGAGAAGATCTAATGCAGTTGCTTGAAACTTCACAGAGAGAGAAAAGTGTGACGGCTAGAGATCGGAGAAGGCAACAACAGAGCAGCAGAGCAGTGACCCCAGAGCAGGGTGCAGCACCCTTCAGCAGAGCAGTGACCCCAGAGCAGGGTGCAGCACCCTTCAGCAGAGCAGTGACCTCAGAGCAGGGTGCAGCACCCTTCAGCAGAGCAGTGACCCCAGAGCAGGGTGCAGCACCCTTCAGCAGAGCAGTGACCCCAGAGCAGGGTGCAGCACCCTTCAGCAGAGCAGTGACCCCAGAGCAGGGTGCAGCACCCTTCAGTTCTGAGGCAGATGCTTCCAACACAGAAGCATGTCTCATTTGGTTGGACACTAATGTGTTTCGGTACATACAACATGTTCTTAAAGATGACTTTGAATGGATTTTAAAGAAACATGACGTGCAAGCTACAACACAGGTGGAGGGTGAGCTTACCAGAGTAACACTGAAAAAGAGTTACCAAGGTCTGTGGCAGCTGGAAACAGCAAAGTTAGAGATAGAGCAATGGGTGAGCAATGTGCAGTCACATTTACGCACTGAAACGATTCATTATCAAAAAGACCTTGAAGAAGAGAAATTCTTACAGGCATGCAAAGATGTAAGCTGTGGCTTTCCTAGGGTCCTGTTTACCCCAGTGGAAGGTCATATTGATATAATTGGTAATTCATCAGACTGCTACTTGTTCTGTCAGCTTGTTGCAATGCAGATGAAGTCTTCTCTGCATGATAACGACAGGTGGTTAAGCACTAGTCCTTGTGCTACAGACATGTCCTATTACAGCACAGGCAGAACCGGTGAACCAGACTCCCTCCCTATGACTATGAATTCAGATATGCACAGAATGCCAGGAAATAATCTATACAGCAGCATGCGTTGTGACAACTGGTCTGAGAGATAAGAAAAACCAAAAGTCTGTGTACGTAGCTGTATAATAAGTTTTGAAATCCTTTTCAGTATGTCAAGTTGCAGGGTTCACACACCTTTTATTGAATTTCTATGCAAATTGCTCAAACGATCTTCAGTTGTACTCCAATGTTATTTCCATCTATTTTAGGACAGATGCACAACCTTTCAGATTAGTGGACTGGAGCAGTGCAAGCGTACCCTTTCTAACTGCAGTGTGTATATAGTAATGACAAACGGTAAGAAACACTAAAAAGTGTAGTGTATATCCTGATGTAGTTCAATGTTGATTATTTTATGGAGGACCTGTTTGAATTACTCTATTACTTAATGTACAGTTGTATGTTACCTCAAGCACGGTGCCGAACTTGTTAGATCAGTCCACCTCTTGATTCTATTTTTTCTTTCAGTCAACACTGGTTAAATGCCAGGTGGTTTTCTCATTTGTAAATTGTACGTCATTTACTCTTAACTTCAAAGGTCATCAGGTATTCTGGTTATAAACACAGCTTTCTGTGCTTGCTAATTATTATAAACCATATTTCTTTAATAAATTATTATTAAAAGAAAAACAGATATGTTGTTAATTTTTCCACCTTTATCACTCTATTCAATGTGGCTATTGTATTTAAACTACATTAAAATACCTAGCTTCCTAATTAATGTAAATGGATGAGCAGTGCTCCTGGGTTGAAAGGTGTTACTGTCATGGAAACATATTTGTATTTGTAAGCAGATCTCAACAGTGTTTGTTTGTACAGAAGTTTCTAGGATATTATTTGTTTCCCAGTAGGAAAGGAGTCTGTTTTTTAATGTACTGAACCACATATATAATTTAGTTAAATGCTCGTATGAATCTCAGTTTTAGATCATGTTGTGGAAGAATTGAATTTACTAGGAAAAGGAAAACATTTGTATCTTTTCTTTAACCATTTATTATATTCCACTCCGGGTGTAGTGGATGCTTCCATAATTATTTGTTTATTTGGCAGACTCCTTTATCCAAGGCGACTTACAGAGACTAGGGTGTGTGAACTGTGCATCAGCTGCAGAGTCACTTACAACAACATCTCACCCAAAAGATAGAGCACAAGGAGGTTAAGTGACTTGCTCTGGGTCACACGAATCAGTGGCTGAGCAGGGATTTGAACCAGGGACCTCCTGGTTAGAAGTCATTTTCTTTAACCACTGGACCACACCGCCTCCTATACATATATCACAGAGTGATACATCCCAGAAGCCTCTAGGGCCGAATGGGAAACACCTTGGTGCATTTGAGGGGATTGTTAGTTTAATTATTTTTTGAGTGTAATTAGTGTTGTGTGTGTGTATATAAGCTTGTCTTTGTGTTGAGTGTGAGTGAATTAGGAGTCTGATTGTGAACCACTTTGAGTAATGTGTGCGCGGATAAACAACTGTGTTGTAGAATCTGGTATGTATGTTTTGAAACGGTTAAACCGCTTAGCGGTCCCGCGCTAGTTTAGTTGGGTAAATGTTTAGCTAGTGCTCCAAGTTGGAGATAGGCTTTTGTTTTTGTTTTTTGTATAATAAAAGTGCACAAAAAACATTTAAACTGCAACCTGCAGCCTGTGTGTGCTTTCCTGCCGTTGTCTGCTTGACTGTCAGCCACTCTACCACGTTTTATATATATATACAGTACTGTGCAAAAGTTTTAGGCAGGTGTGAAAAAATGCTGTAAAGTAAGAATGCTTTCAAAAATAGACATGTTAATAGTTTATATTTATCAATTAACTAAATGCAAAGTGAGTGAACAGAAGAAAAATCTAAATCAAATCCATATTTGGTGTGACCACCCTTTGCCTTCAAAACAGCATCAATTCTTCTAGGTACACTTGCACAAAATCAGGGATTTTGTAGGCATATAGTCAGGTGTATGATTAAACAATTATACCAAACAGGTGCTAATGATCATCAATTCAATATGTAGGTTGAAACACAATCATTAACTGAAACAGAAACAGCTGTGTAGGAGGAATAAAACTGGGTGAGGAACAGCCAAACTCAGCTAACAAGGTGAAGTTGCTGAAGACAGTTTACTGTCAAAGTCATACACCATGGCAAGACTGAGCACAGCAACAAGACACAAGGTAGTTATACTGCATCAGCAAGGTCTCTCCCAGGCAGAAATTTCCAAGGCAGACAGGGGTTTCCAGATGTGCTGTCCAAGCTGTTTTGAAGAAGCACAAAGAAACGGACAGCGTTGAGGACCGTGAGACGCAGTGGTCGGCCAAGGAAACTTACTGCAGCAGATGAAAGACACATCATGCTTACTTCCTTCGCAATCGGAAGATGTCCAGCAGTGCCATCAGCTCAGAACTGGCAGAAAACAGTGGGACCCTGGTACACCCATCTACTGTCCGGAGAAGTCTGGTCAGAAGTGGCCTTCATGGAAGACTTGCGGCCAAAAGCCATACCTCCGATGTGGAAACAAGGCCAGCGACTCAACTATGCACGAAAACACAGGAACTGGGGTGCAGAAAAATGGCAGCAGGTGCTCTGGACTGATGAGTCAAAATTTGAAATATTTGGCTGTAGCAGAAGGCAGTTTGTTCGCTGAAGGGCTGGAGAGCGTGCAGAATGAGTGTCTGCAGGCAACAGTGAAGCATGGTGGAGGTTCCTTGCAAGTTTGGGGCTGCATTTCTGCAAATGGAGTTGGGGATTTGGTCAGAATTAATGGTCTCCTCAATGCTGAGAAGTACAGGCAGATACTTATCCATCATGCAATACCATCAGGGAGGCATCTGATTGGCCCCAAATTTATTCTGCAGCATGACAACGACCCCAAACATACAGCGAAAGTCATTAAGAACTATCTTCAGCGTAAAGAAGAACAAGAATGTCCTGGAAGTGATGGTATGGCCCCCACAGAGCCCTGATCTCAACATCATCGAGTCTGTCTGGGATTACATGAAGAGAGAGAAGCAACTGAGGCTGCCTAAATCCACAGAAGAACTGTGGTTAGTTCTCCAAGATGTTTGGGCCAACCTACCTGCCAAGTTCCTTCAAAAACTGTGTGCAAGTGTACCTAGAAGAATTGATGCTTGATGCTGTTTTGAAGGCAAAGGGTGGTCACACCAAATATGGATTTGATTTAGATTTTTCTTCTGTTCACTCACTTTGCATTTAGTTAATTGATAAATGTAATCTATTAACATGTCTATTTTTTAAAGCATTCTTACTTTACAGCATTTTTTCACACCTGCCTAAAACTTTTGCACAGTACTGTATATATATACATTCCTCAGCACAAGTAACACAATCTGGGGATAAGGAGATGCCTAGCTGTCTGTATTTATGACTGCAGTGTATAACATCATAAACCCTGCAGCGCTTCAATGAGTACAGAACTAAAAGGACAGGAAGCTCATGCAGCAGCAATAGAAAAGCAACAGCAAATAACAGCAATGTTTCCAGGGGAGATGTCCACAGGGCAGCCTAACTGATAGATGCTTTGTGTATTGCTGGTGCTGTATCTCAGACTTTTTGTTGTACTGCCTTTAAACCCGTGACAGTAAAACAAACACCACTGAATTTGCTATCTGGGAAACCTTCCTGGAGTTTTCAAAACGGCTGAATGAATTTGTTTCAGATTGTATTAAGGTGTGCTGATAGATTTTAAAGGTGACCCGATTATTTTTTCGTAAACCAGGTTCAATGAGTTTTTGATGGCATAATAAATTATACCACTTGGGGGAGCTGTAGACCTTTGTTGCTCTTGTAAAAAAAAAAAAAAAATCATTCTGCATTAGCAATGATCCTTCACATTTACACGTTTGGAATGTTTTTAAGCTACAGGATGCTGAAGGCATGTTTGCCATGTTTATACAGTACTTTAAATTCCTTCTTTCTGTGCTAGAATATCTTTCTGTGCTAGAATATATATATATATAAAACACAGAACAGCAAAACTGTTCTGAGATTTAGGGCATAACTGACAGAGATGTTGGTCAGAATGGGTAGAGGGTGGGACCAGGGCTGAATGCAATGCTTCTTGTGCTTTTCTTTGTCAGAAGAGATTTGATTCAGAGTTCCAGTAACATTTCTATAGTCTCTATTTTCATAAATGTTCATTAGTGAGGGTGCAGAACACCTTTCAAATCAATGACCATGAGTCAGAATATGGAGTTATTTAAGCAACAGAGTAACATGATGATGACATTGTATGGGTCAGTTGGGGTAGAAGTTGATGAATTGCAGGCTCTGGGTCACAGTAAATCAGTGTAACCACTGGGGTTCACATGGCTCCCCGTCCCAGACTCTAATCAACTTCCCACCACATTCCTTCCAAAGAGAACCCAACAAGTAAAGTGAAAAGAGCAGAGGACTGGGCACAGACAATCAGAGGTGTAGACAGCTGAATTTATCAGGATGCTTTTCACTGTGTGCGAATAAAGCTACATTCTGATCATCACCATCTAAGTCCAAAGGGGTCGGGTTCAAATGTGTTTGGGTTCTTAGCCACAAATGGCAAGTTTTAATAAACAAAATGTGGGTAACTGGGTGTAGCCAAACAACTGTTTGAGGATATGTTTCAGCATTGCTTTGCTGCACTTTTTTAAAAAAATAAATAAAATGATGTGGCTTTCTTTGCAAATTGCAGGCATTCCTGTACAAATGAATAAGAACTTGCCTACAGCTAGTAAACACACTGTACCATCTGCTACACTGCTGTAGGTTATGGGTACACTGGGATGCGTTTATTGATTCTCTTTAACATTGTAATCTGTTACAGCAGTTAAATGATCTGTCAAGGCTTATTTCTTGTTTCACTCAGGAGAAGAAACACTGGAGTCTGTGAGATTTGTGTACAAATGTCAGAGAAATAATATATATAGTAGTATGTTATGTTTTTTAAAGGAAGATAAATCGCTGGGACTATTTTTCATTCTTAGTAATCCGAGAGATAAATACAGAGTTACATTAAATACCAAAATACGTGATGCAAAAATGATTTATTGCATTGCCTCTTCTTTCTTCATTTCCACAGAAACTCAGTTTACACACTGATGGGCAGGAAATCAAACATAACAAATATACCAGTAACTACAGCCTGGCTTTGCCAATTTTCTGGTGAGGATCTTTGCCTTCTTTCTCCGACAGCAGGGAGGTCAAGACCGCACAAGGCGTCTTTACCCCTCTGAAGCCTATCAATGACTCTTCATAGTGAGATGGGCGAGGTCAAGCTTTGAATAAGTCTGGGTGACAGATGTGGTATTCTTCCCAAAGGCAGGAGTCACTTCCAGCTTGTGGTAGGATCTTCACCCTACCTGGCTGTGTGGTTGAACCAATAAACTACAATTCAGCCAGATTTGTCATTCTGGACAAGAGCTGGAAGCCAGACAGGATACAAATCCACACTGATTTTTTGTATTTCTGTTTAGTTATTTAATTGAATAATGTGTGTATATGTCAAGTGATTTCTATTTGTGGTGGGTGGGTATTTGCAATGAACTGCAGTCTGTTCTGTTAAAGCATATATTTTTTTTATTACTCTGCTCTTGCTCAGCAAACATGCTGGCATCCTCATTTAACCCATCTTGGGAGAGTGGATATTATCAAAATCCAAATGACCTGAAAATATATTCTAAATAAATACATTTAAAAAAATAAATGTGATTGACATTCTGCACATTCACCAGCCAAGACATCTGAAGGAGGTCTGCCAAGCTTGCTGATTTAACAGCACAGGAGCAGCAGTAAATTAAACTGGGAACCATTTTCCACACTGCTCCTCTTTGGACAAACGGAAAAGATTCATTCTGATTCCAGAATCAGCTTCTCTGTTTCTTCTCTAAAACTTAGATCCAAAAAGCAATGAGATGTTATCCAAAACAAAATATGCTGCAAAGATTTGGCAGACTCTCTCAGGGTTCCACTTTATTTACCAGAGTCAAGACCTCCAGATGTTTTTTAATGTGTGTGTGTTTTTTTTTATTTTTATTTTTTTAGAAAGTAAAAAGTTCTCTTGATTACAGCCATGGTGGAACATTGTGAAATTATTATCGTAATGTTTTTTAGAAGCTGTTCATGTTTATTGAATTATCATAATCCATAATGTTGACCACAACACACTGATTACTGCCACCAGAGCCCGCTCCTTCTCCACCCTCGCCCCGCAGTGGTGGAATGCCCTTCCTACAGATGTCAGGTCTGCCCAGTCCCTGACCACCTTCCGTCACCTCCTCAAGACTCACCTCTTCAGACAGCACCTATAGAACTCCTCTATTTTTCCCTCTGGACACTTATCACTCTTCCTTAAATGCGCTTTACTTGCTCTTATCTGCCCCCTATTTTACTGCATTTAATCCTGTGCTTTAGATTACTGTAATCTGTCAAGTGTTATTTAATCTGTAGTATTTTGTATTTAATTATATCCTGATGCAACTATCACTGACACGGTTATCTGCTCCATTATTGAATCGTATTTTGTCATACTTGTACTTGCTAGAACCAAAGTCATTGTATTTATCTTGCTCTTAATTGTATTATTACTTGTACTGTGATTCTTGAAATGTATTTGCTTACGACTGTAAATCGCCCTGGATAAGGGTGTCTGGTAAGAAATAAATAATAATAATAATAATAATAATAATAATAATAATAATAATAATAATAATAAAAAAGTGTGTCAAATATAAGACCAAAGCATCTTAGGTGCCTTGTGTAATTGCCCATTATAGTGCATACGGTACAATCAGGAGAACCATGTCTTTGAGTCACTAATAGAGCACTTTCATTAAACAATAACTGAATGGCAATACATGAACTGGACTTACACTACAATCATGTAAGTATGATTTGTGCAAAGTCATGTTTCTAGGTTGCATATGTTTGACTTTCTTTTTTTTTCTTTTTTCCTTTTTACTTGAAACACCTTATTAGGATCCATAGTAGCTGTTCACACAATACTGCCCATTTACTAATTTAAAAGGTATTACTGTACTTGTGCTAACCTAAAAAACCAAGATGAGTATGATTTCCACCAGCCTCAGATACACTGTTCCTAGAGAATAACACTAAAATCGGAGGTTAAATTAGTCTAAAGACAGTAGGACTAGTTCATCCTAGTCCACAGCAGTAGTGAAAAATATTGTCCCAGGAGAATACAGATTTTATTTATTTATTTTCTTTTTCTGAAAGATGTGAAGATAAATTCCCATGAAGATATAAGGCTGAGTCATTGTGAAGCTGTACTGCACTGGTGGGAGTTAACTAAATTGAGTTATAAAGAGCTCTTATGTAACATTCAACTTAATGCTTTAAATTAAACACATATTTTGTACTTAATGATCCTCTTTAGAGTTGTTTCAAGATCAAACAGGGATATATCCTAAGACTGGATCTTACAGTTGTAGCAAGTATATTTTTATTTTGGAGAGTTAAAAGATAACTGTTCCAAAACTAGTCTGTTTAATAACCCTACTGAGATTGTATGATAAAGGAATAGAAACGATAATACACAGACACAAACTAGCATGGATCAGCATTACTTACTTATCACTATTCAGTTATATTCCCTTCACAAGGTCAGGTTGAACAGGTTGTGGCAGCAGTTGACATTGATGAGTAGAAAATATCTTTTTTTTTGTAGCATAATTGTTAATTATCTGTAAGCACTATTTATTACCTTCACTGTTGCAAGTCTCTCTATAAATAATACAACTTGTAAGGGGGCTGGTTGAACCATCCGTTAATACAGAAAAAAAACAACTTTAGGGAATCTGTGTAAGGTTATACAGCATAGGGAAGCAGCTACATGGTTTGAGAGACTAGACGTGAGTGGATTTTCTGAAGAAATGTGATCTTTGGCCTCTAGGAGTCATGCATTCATGAAACAGGTCACCCTTTTTGCACTCTTCTAGTCTGCTTTCCATACTTACTCAGCACTTGGATAGGAGGGCAGAAAGGTGACCCCAGCAATGGTTGCCTCAAGGGTTTCCCCTCTCCTGCAATTAAATTGTAAGATCAACACTTAAATCTGTCTCCAGTAATGCATCTAGATCAATCACATTCCACTCAGCCCTGGATTTGCTATCAACGCCTCATTTATTTCTCCAATTGCTTCTTGAAACAAGATAAATGTTTTTTTTTTATTGTTTGAGTCTACATTATTAAAAGAATTTCATCGTCTGTTTCTGAAGTGTGTGTGTGTGTGTGTGTGTGTGTGTGTGTGTATGTGACAAACTTTCCTTGTCTGTGCTTTTACTCTTCCTGAGTTCAGTAAAGGTATTATTATTATTATTATTTATTATTAATATAACACTTAATAGAACACACATTTACCATGGTAAACTATCCAAAAGGGCTATTTTATATATACATGTCATAGCTGGATAACCAAAGCACTACAAAGAGTCCACTACTGCTTACTAGGAGGTCAGTGAACAGCTGCCTGTAGCATTACTTATTGGTGTGGGAAAAAGAGAAATGCTTAATCATTATCCTTTTGAATTAATTGGTAATAAGAGACTACAATAATAAATATTCCTGACTGGAGCAGCGCTAAGGACTTTCAAGAAACAAGACTTCAATCTGTAAAAGATAATTACAGTTAACGTGTAGAGTTAGTTCTGAATAACTCTCAAAGGACCAAACCTCACCTGGAAGTTCCCAAATTAGAAGTGGTTTCAATGACACATCTAATTAGAAGACAGATCAAGACCCAGTTAGGAATGTCCCTTGATTGCCAATTTAACAGATTCTGTCAGTGTCATTTTCATAGCTGTTAATATCGATGATCCCCATGGACCAGTTTTCTTGAGAAGTCAATAACTAGTTCAATTCAAATAGGTTGGCATATATTCTATTCATTAAACAGGATCACTAAAATAGGTAGCAGTGTTTAGATAGGCAGACAGTTGGATTGCAATCTGGCTCCCGGACTGTATGTTGCCTATGCAGCGTGTGATAAAACCTGTACATGTGTATGGATGGGGCCTGGGGGAGTGTGTCATCTCCTTTGACCAGTATCGTGCCTCCATCTTCAATTCCCACAAACAAAACATCTCTTCCATTTTGTAGGGCCTGACTGCATATCAGAATTGAGGCTGTCACTCTGAGATAATGGATTTTAATATCTCCTCCTAAACCCAATTTACAGTACTTCAGATCCGAAATATAGATTACCTGGCGCCTTTTCACACGTGAAGCAAAAACGATTGATATCACGGTTTCTGCTGCTTCTAATAAAAATAAAAAGGAGTATCGCTGTCCGTAATAGGTTCTTAGTGTTCACAAATCTTAAGGGGGTGTTCAGGACATAAGAAGTGTAGTTTCTCCAGGCAAGTTGTTCAAGAGCAAATTAGCCATGAGATAAAAAAAAAGCATTCATGATCATGAAGATTTGTTGTATAAAGATAACTGGCATGTAAAACATCTAGAATTTTTCATGTACAATAGCAGATTCAATTGCTTGATACACTTCATTACTTTTGTAATTACTATGGGACTTGGTATCTAGGATTATGCTACAGTACAAGACTATGTTCAATCATCTATACAGTTTCCCTTATCCAGTGTTATGCATCAGCTTACTATGGGACATTGTCTGGGGTATAGACTTATATAGCAACCTACAGACCTAGAGCCTGGTTGTGATGGTTTTCTACATGCTCTATTATGTTCCACTTAAAATGGTACCAGAAATGTCATGCTGCAGATAATGGTATTTTTATGTGTTATGTTGATTTATTTGGGTTTTCTAGGAAATATGTAAGTTAACAAGGCCACTTACAGCAGTTATGGCTGTATGCATTATTACTCTCTTCCTGATCTGTGTTTTGCATCATATAAACCCAGGAGTCCACAGTTTACAGGTACCACATCACATTACAGTAACATGATATCCCTTAAGAAAAAAAATCCTCTCTGTTGTAAGTTATGGGTTCACATTTTTACTATGGGGTAAAATCACATGGGTAAGACTTTATTATAATTAACAATATCAATAAAACAAAAGCAACAATGTAATTTAGTAATAAAATAAATATATCTAATAACTGGAGATTTTAAAATCATACTAAAAAAAAAAAAAAATCTCGTCTTCGGTTAGTAGTCCCTTATTTTATTATACGAAAACCAAAAAAAGAAGTCCAGAAAGAATCAAGTCCTGGTAAGTCATACATAGACAGAACATACTGTATACTGTATAACTTACACACTTACAGTAGTATGCCCTGCTTTTAGGTTACGGCCACAGAGGACCTGATTCATTATTGATTTGTGGTCCTTTTTTCACATTCCTTCAGTTTGGGTAGTTATTCTCCCTCTTCACAAGTTTCAATTATTTATTTATTTATTTATTTATTTATTTATAAAATATCTTTAACGAATCAAACCAGACGAAGCACTTAAACCCTAAACAAGCAGTTGTGCATATTTCTGGAGTATCGCATTTTAAAATCATGTTTGAAAAATGGATTTGCATTTGTTCACAATAAAAAAAGATTGGTGGTAAAAACAGGAGGAAATCTGCAAGAGATGTAGTATTTCTGCTGTTTGGATTTGGCTGGTTAATTTGACTAGGAATGCCAGGTTCACTTGTTAGGAGACCCTATTGATTTAATGCAGCAGCGGCAGCTATTTGGTGACCGGAAAGCCATTTAATTTCGCCTCAAATAAAACTGACACCTTCCTTTTGCTTTCATTTTACAAAAGGTTAATTTGAAAAATGCAGGTGTACGTCAGCCTCACTGTCAAGATGAATTCCTAAACCCTAAAACCACAGGAAATGGTATACCAGGAAGTAGGAGTAGGTTTTATTTGCCCTTGATATTTAAATATCTGCATGATAAGAATAAAAAACAAATCATGAACCAAAATATGTTTATCAGAAGAAAAGGAAGACACATAACTGCTTATTTAAGCTAATGGATAGTTGGAAAATTACATTTTATTAGAACTCCTTTAAATTGTACATATGAATGGGAGCATCATTTATGTTTGATGATGTGTGTTGAACAGTGGTCTAGTATTATTAGTACTTGAAAATGTCAACTGTGTTGCATAAGCACATATCGGCCATATCTTCAAAGTGTTTCCTCAATTCTTTAATTAACGCCTATTTTTTGAAAGGAGAAAAAATCATGTTAATGTTACTAAATGAAAAACAAAACACATTGAGAGTACTTAAGGGGACTTGAAGTATATAATTTAGTTGTTGGGTTTTAGTTTTGTAAATATCAGGGGTTTTACCTCTTTCAAAATATAGGAGTTCAAGACTAAACTCTTTGAAAATATGTCCCACAGCAGCTCAATGTAATTCAATAATCATGTCATCAGAATGTGTGCTTCACAGCCAGTTCTTATCCCCATGTCATGTCAGAACTAATCCTTATGAAGAAATGCACAAAGACCAGTGAACACTACAAAGATAAACGTATATATAATATACATATCGCGTTGCATCTTCATAACTTGATAACGTGATACCTGAAGTGAGCTGCATCCAATTGGGTTTGCTCTCGGTGATGCAGTGTGAATGATTGACATGGCTGGTTAACTTTACCTGACTGCATTGTTGTGACAACCTAAATTATACAATCCTGCCTTCGATTCATTTAATGTATTACTGCACTGGTTCCCTCGTTTGCTTTTGCAACCCCCTAGGTCAATATCAATTCAAACTCTGCAGGTTTTGTTGGTGATGCTGTAAAGGAAAGGAAACATCAGCTGGCAAACTGGAGCTTACAATTACATTTTTAAAATACTGTTGATGACAACAATCTAGATACATTAGGTTCCACAGAAAATGGAGTAATTCGGTACATAGTGAAAATGGATATGTGTCCATGACACTTGTCTATTTTGTTTTACAGCCAATCAGATAAACAACACATGACTCCCTCTTACAGCATGCTGTGTCATTTCTCCCACTAAGTTCCCCACCTTTCCCCAGCGGGGTTCGTCTCTCAGGGGGTTGCTTACCGTCAGCTCCCTTCCACCTCATTTTAGTGATATTCTGATGTGCTGAAAGCTCTGGGGGCAACACCAAACTGCCAATTTATTGCAGCAATTGTATTTATGCAGTGTAACAGAAAAATACAATATTTGATTTCTTTCTTCGCTTCCTGACTGAAATCATCTTTATGTGAAGTTGATGAAAGTTAGGATCCGCTCCCAAACAGACACTGCTCGTATACCACTCATCTGGTGGCAATGAGTGCACTCTGTATTATCCTGACAAGCATGCTGACCTTTCAACCTAAAGATCTAACCCCAGGGAGAAAAAAACAAAACATTCCTGTCTTTCGGGATTTTGAGAGTTTGCGTGGAGTCATTCAGACCTTGCGATTTTAGAGTAAAGGGTTACCCTTTGGTTCTTGGGATATCTGTACATATTCTAGCCTCCCAGACACTGTTGTTATATCCCAAAGGAAATAACACCTTGAAGGAAATGGGACCATTGCAGGATGATAATGAAAGATGAGTGGCTAAAAGTGTATCTGCAGAACACATCTATGTGTGATTTCAAACTGTAGGGAATTCCTTAGGGAAATCATCCACACCTTATGTTGTGTGGTGAAATAAAACTACAATGTTGTTTCTGTTGGAGCTAATTGTAGATGGAGGTGTGGGGAGATAGAGACTCTGTCTGTATCCCTGGCAGACATATGCTTTATGACATAACCCCTGGGTAAGGCTTCTTATTATAGATTTTATAATGGGCTCTGCTGTAGTAAAGATTCTTTTAGGGATGGTATGTGAACATGTTGCAACATGTCCAAGATGTCTAAGACTTTTGCACAGCAGTGTATATATATATATATATATATATATATATATATATATATATATATATATATATATATATATATATATATATATATATATATATGAAGCAGATGTAACCTTGAGGGATGTGTTTGTTTGCCAGAGAGAATACTGAATAAGGACTGGCAAATTATGATTCTTGGCGGATTTAAAAAAAGACATAGAGTTACAAATGTTGTTTTTTTTGCATTAAACCTTTGTGTGGTGTTTGCAAGCATTCTGTTACTCTAATACTGAAATAAAATAATAATAATAAAAAAAACAGATTATTATGAGGATAAAGGTCACATTAGCACAAGAACCAGGCATTAACCTACAAACAAAACACAGTCCATTTGGTTCCACTGTCAAATAATAAAAACTCGATGTTAGAGCAACAGAACATTTTAGGATAATTACAAAAATCATTAAAAGGTAAAGGTGGTGAAAATGGCATATACACCTCTTAGTACCCCTCTTGTGTCAAAATCTACAAAATTGACTTTAAAAAAGGCAAAAGGAATTGTTTTGGTTCATGCAGATCGGCACTCGACCTTAAAACAGGTAATTTCTGTACCCCAAGAGCCCTATATCAAACCAAAAATGCTTAAGTTAGGAAGTTAGGTTTCACTTCTGATTACATTTTATATATATATATATATATATATATATATATATATTTATAATTCCATCTAGGGTTTCTGTGATGTCATAAATTACGAGACCGCAAGCTGAGTAATTTGCAATTTATAAACTGTCACAGAAACCCGAAATGGAATTGTTTTCCTGTAACTCACTGAAGAGACCCATCTATTATTTTGTATAATACATGGATACCCTTGTGGTGCTAATATTAAAGAAGACGAGGTTCTGCACTACATTTGGTTTTGTTTAAATGTAGTGTTTCAGTGCTGTACAGACGTTCTGTGTCGTTATCCGTTAGTGCTTCAGCTTTATTTGGATGATTGCCTTTACCTTGTTTTAATTTCCCTTTCCTCTCCAGTTTCTCTGAGATACGACTGTACCAGCTTTATGTCATTTTTTTTTTTAACATATTCTCATTTTGTTGATCATAAATGAACATTTCTGTGCTGTAGGTGTTGTCGAGTGTTTGAAAACTAGACATTTTGTGTTTGAATTGAAAGTGATGGTCTCGAGGAGTCGAATGGGTCAAAGTTCAAGTATATCTTCCTCTAGAGGAATTATCACTTTTTGACGTCACTACTGTGGTACAAATGGCTTAGGATGCAAATATAGCCTTCATCCATTGTATATATATATATATATATATATATATAGTGAGAGAGAGAGAGAGAGAGAGAGAGAGAGAGAGAGAGAGAGAGAGAGAGAGAGAGAAAGAGTAACATTCAGCCCTCTCTCATAACATTCTGAAATTCCATATTAGCAACAGTAAACCAGAAACTACAGTCCAGCAGATATCGGTAGTGACTGAAAATTAAGATTGCAATTGGGTTCTCTCTGCTATTAATTCAAATGATTTCACCTAAACAACCAAACAAACAGTAATTAGTTCACTTTAGTTCAGTACATTTTCAAGGCATAGTTTTTAATAAGCTGCAAGCCCAGGGTTGCGTTCATCTTTGGAACTTGGTCCCGAATGTCTTTGCTGCATATCACCTTTCTACTATATCTGCCTCGGGCCAAGAAAAAAAAAAGAAGCTCACCAATGTTCAGGAACGTTTGCAGAGCTGGAAAACAAAAATACAAGGAAGTATTTATTTTAAAATCCCCACTACATTCTTAATTATTGGAATACCGTATTTAACTCTTATCCTGCCACTGTCATTGCCCACGGACAAGTGCTGTAGCTTGTCTGCTTGTCAACAAGCAAAACATTCATTAGTTCCTTCTTAAAAACGTGGACACAGCTACACAGTGAGTGAAAATACAGTAAATAATTAACATGTTTTTTTCCCCATTTTCTTTTTTTCTCAATTCAGTTGTTTTGAAAACCTCAATGGAGACATTCAAACTGATTTGCTGATTGCTTATTGAACAACCACATTTTAATGCATTTTTAATGTTTAGTGCACATTATTTTAGTATAATAAAGTGGGCACCCATTCAGAGGCGTTAGAAAAATATGTTGACATTAAAATTCTTCAGCTTCATAATACTTTTGTAAGATAAGCATAAAGACCAATGCAGTACATTGTTTTTCTGTAGAAGAATGAACCTTTCCTCAAAATCAAAACTATCTATGCTCTCATTTCAACATAACACAACATGTGCACTAAAATTCCAGCCTACACTGCTTGTTCGTACAGCTTTTTGGTGCCTTACTGTAACCTCATTAGAAAGCAATGCCCTTGGAGTTTTAAGCATCCTTTTACCTTCATGGCTGTTGCTATGGCTGCCGTCCTCATCACTGTGAGTTCCTTGAACTGCAGCAGCTCCTGGTAATGGTTATGCAATGCTTTCTATTCATTATGTCTGAAGTGAAACTGCACTGCCTACCATACAGCAAAAGTGATAAATAAACACCTGCCATTAGCCGCGTTCTCTGTGTTCATAAAACAGCTGAACAAATAACAGTGCTCAAATCGTCTAGATTCTTATTCACCACAAATAGTTAATTTCTACAATTAATGGCTTATCTCTTTTATTTCGACTATTGCAATAAACATGTGAACCTCTCAGATCAGACCATTTTGCTTTGGCACTCTCAATTTCTTGCTCAATGCTTTTTTTTTGTAAGTGAGCTTTTAATAAGACAGCTGACTTAATTGTATCAGAAGTTCATTCCTCTGGGATGGACAAGTTTAGTATAATAAACAGAAAGCACACACTGTAAATCGAGTGTTTAGGAAATAACATTAGTATTCAATAGATGATACACATATTTCAGTATTTATATACTGTACGTTACACTGTGATGTTTTTTACGGTAACACCATGGTGTCTTTTCTGTATCTAAAATATAGTGTAAATCAATTAAAATAAATAACAGTGCTTATAATCCATTTTTTACATATTTGGTTTTACAGCGCCGTAAATGCATTGCATGCTTGAGAAACTATAGTAAAATGACTGCTACACTTTTTTAAGTGTTTGATTTATATCTCCTGTATTGTTTTAGGGTGGTAGTCTTGTCAAAGCTGAATGACATGAAGGTAAGTGGATTGTCCGTCATCCCATTTATGACTCGGTGGCTTTTATACTTTACTTAAACCATGATCACACTGCCTCCAAATGTAATTACATTGAATAACCCCTCTGGATCATTAAAGAGTGAGATTCTATGACAGTTTTCTCTGTCTGTGTGGCATTAAAAGGTGATACATTACTGAAATCCCATTTTGAAAAATTGCTTTTCAACTTGATTTTGACAAGTCAATAGAATTTACCCTTCCATTAACATAAAACCCCACAAATGAACCAACATTTCAAAACCAGAGGGTTGTGGGTTCAATCCCAGCTGGGGGACACTGCTGCTGTACCCTTGAGCAAGGTACTTTACCTAGATTGCTCCAATAAAAACCCAACTGTATAAACGGGTAATTGTATGTTAAAAAAAAAAAAAGATATCTGTATAATGTGATATCTTGTAACAATTGTAAGTTGCCCTGGATAAGGGCGTCTGCTAAGAAAATAAATAATTAAAGGAATGTTTTCCCAAAGATTTGCACTCTTGTCCAATACTAGAATTGTAATGCTTTGTTAAAATCTTTACTATACATCCCAGGACCATTTTATACATACAAACTGCCGCTAATAAACTATGGATAAGATTATTACATGGATGTTTGCCTATTTGGAACCAAGACAAGGTTAAAAGAACCCATTACTCATTTCTTCAGCAGACTAAACAGTATGTCAAGCTGTTTGCTCAATGCACATGATGTCAAGCTGCATGTAGTTTGCATAAAACCAATATCTTAAGTTGATTTTACCCTTATGGGATGCTTTCTGCCATTTCAACATTCGTGTGGAACATTGCAGATCTGTTACTATTGGTTAATTATTCAGAAATTCTAATAAAAGGAAGAGACAAATGTACATTGTGAACTGTTTATACTACTGCAGCATTATGCAAGCTTTTAAGTGCAGCAAAACCTCAGTGTGGTAAATCTGGGCCCCATTTTTTAAACAAGCGGAAAAGGCTACTTTTCAGAGGAATACATTTTAATGAAATAAAACAAAATACAAACTACTCACTGAACTGCTCCTTCCTGCAACTAAGAGGTTCATTTGATCAACCTACAGGGATTTGTAGGGGATGATAGAGTAACAGGAAACTCAGCTGGGACTGCATCAACCACTTGCTGTATGTTTTGGGGGTAAATCAGCTGTATTTAAATTCTTGTCAACCTATTGCATTTTTTTTCCATGTAAATGTAAAAAAGCTTTTCTGTTAAATAAATAGGAACTAATACCTGCATTATACCATACTTTTGAGTGAAAGAGGAACTTTCCAGTAATTCATGCATAAAGTATCTGCTGATGCATGTGCAGCAAAGGACTCTGGTGAACTAGACCTTTGGGTATTGAACGAAAAATGTAAGAAATAAATGCTGCTTTAGCTACAAGTCTCACAAACAGATGAGCACTTTGTTGAACCATTAGTTGTAGCTGCAGGCTACTTTGTGAACAATCATTAAACCTGTTTATTGTGCAAAGTGTTTACTTTTAAAAATGACATGCACTGTGTGCATCTGAAACATTGCTAAACTTTGCTAAAATGAACTGTTACTTGATGTGCTTCTGACATATGGCCCTAAAGCACAACAGCAAAATATACTAATTAGTGCAGGATGTTCCAGCAAGACAATGACCCCGAGCTTTCCATTCTTTGACATGCAGACAGTTTACATTAGACATAATTTCAGTAATGAATTGTCTCCCTAGCATCTTTTACTTAACCCTAGAGACAAGTTATGGGACTAATTGAAATGAAATGTTATGAAAAGACATGGTATGTTACCCAAGGGATAACAAAGTTCATTTGACATTTCAGAAGATTTCAACAGGAGACGTTTTACAAGAGTCCTGCTCACAAAACATTTAACATACTGTACTTTGTTAACGGACAGTATTTTAAGTATTTTCAAACCTTTATTTAATTTACCCAATCAGGTGTTAAACATGGCAGGAGTTTGTGAAGAGGGTGTAGAATCTATAGTATTGTTAAATTTACCCTGCCAAAATACTGTCAAACTTAAATGGCTACCATATGACGTGGCAACAGTAGACGATTGACATATAATGCATGTGACTGAAAACATATTGTATTCTGACTGGCTGACATTAAGTTTCCCGAACCTCTGATTGGCTGAACATGCTATTGAAATCCAGTATAGAGACTACTGGTTCATTGTTTTTACTTAAAACTATTTTGGAAAGCATGATGTTGATGTTTGCTTAAACTTTAGCACACATGTTTACATGTGTTATTTAAACTAAACCAACTCCATTTGACTCCATGACATCCCTCTGTTACCTGGCAATGCTTTGACATTTCTGGTAAACTGAAATACAATTCTTAAATTTTTTTAGTCAACATATTTTTCATATGGAAATGATCAATGTTAGGATATTAGGAATTGAGCTTGAAGACTGCAGAAACATTTACATGTCTAAAATTCACAGTTATTTACTGGGGATTAGATTATTCTTAATGATAAGCTGGCAATGAAATGCTGAACTTTTACAGCATTGATATTACTTTCATGATCAGTTGGCCACATCATACATATCTTTGAAGCCTCTTGGCATTAGATTATTTTGAATGCAAATGAGACACCTAAAGAAAAATGCTATGTAATAAGGGAGCCCATACAGAAAATAAATATATTTCTAATATATGGAATTATATATTTTTTAAACCTGAAATGTATTTATAATATATTTTCTTAAACATGACATGTTGCTTAAATATATTTATAATATACTATAAATGTATTTTGTAAATCAACATATTCACGTTTATACATTTTATTTTTCTAAATTATATTCAAAATACATTGTAAAATAAATAAAAAATAAACATTAATATATTTAAAAGTGTATGCAGTGTTTTCAAACAATATATTTATATATTGCATATAATGGGAGACTGCAACGGTCAGGCAGCACTAAATTTAAAAGAAGAAGGCATAAGTCTATCCATGTACAGCAGATAAAAACACAGACACTGTGATTTCAATTTGGTAAATAAGTTTATTCTTGACGGAACAAATATGGTCGTTAATCAATCTTTCTGCAGATACCGAAGTGTTACAGATACCTCATAAAAGATAACTGGGCTAAGAGAGGTCAATAACAATCAAGGACACAATTGGCTGTTCATATTTTAAGTCACCTTATATTTAAACTGTATGCCCACCAATATGAAAAAGAATGAAATTGTAAAAATGTATTTCCAGTTTATTAGTGTTTTTTTTTTTACTTTCATAGCTCTATTTTCAGCAACAATTCCATAGCTATTAATGACTTTTTAATTGGAAGCAGCAGTTTTTTGTAACGTCTCATAGTTTCAGAAGAACAATGTTAGCAGGTCTACAGAGAAGCAGCCCAAACACCTGTTGTAATGCAAACAGCCTTTTAGCATATGTTGAAAGCTTTTTAATTTTTGTACTTGAGTGTTTTATATGCATTGAATTTTTACAAAATATTGATATATTCCGTTATGTTTAAAGATAGTAGTTATTTTTAAGAGAAAATGCGGAATTCCATTCCTTTCTTATTTATTTGCTTCATATCTGTTTGGTGGAACACATGTAAAATATGGTGTGTGTCCAGGCACTTTACATTATGTAATATATTGTGAATACATTATATAATACATGTTTAGTAAGTATATTGAATAATACATTTCTAAAAAATACATGGACAATATAATTGATATATTGTTACTTGAAATTATATTTTAAATACAGTATATTTAAAATACGTTTAAGCAAATACATTGTAAATATATTTTCCATATGATGAAAATGGGCCAATTTTGTAATATGTTAAATATATTTTATATAACGTTACATACATAATACATATATTTTTCCATATATTTTATCATTCCCAAAGACTATGAGTTTTATATGAATAATATGTTTACAAAAATATATTTAAAATATATATATTTTAGTATGGGAGCTAAGAAGATTTATTTAATCATTATGTGTCAATCTTTTCAAGAGCCTATCAGGCTTGTTTGTTTCTGGCCAATTCTGTAGAAAGCATATGTGACCCAGAAGCTTTGTCTAACTGTGCACCATTTCTCAATGTGTTAACTTTTAAATTAAATTATTGCATTTAATGACCTGCATAAAAATCCTGCAGCCTTTTCTTTTTTTTTGTGGATAAAATGCAAGTAAGAGCTAGTTAATGAGTGGTTAATGCTGCTTTATGTTTATAGGATGTTTTACACTGTTTATTATGTTATCCACAAAGCTTAAATACAGCACAGCAGATGCATTATTTATAGATACAATATATGTCTTATACAATATGATTAATAGGTCTTAAAACAATCTTCATGGAACTTCAACAGCTTTCCTTATGGCCCTGCTAAATGATTAAGGTTTTGTGGTGGTAGAGCCTTCAGCTGCTTTGTGTCTAAGTCGTGGAAGTGCTGGGATACATTCATGATAAAGGGACTGATATAAAAAGACATCATTTAACAAGACTAATGCTCTACACTAGTTGCCTTGAGATGCTTACACTTCAAATGTGCTCTAGAACATATATAATGCATTGTAGTTATGTTCTAATGTGTTAGGGCTGCAAATAAAGATGATGTACACTCATTTAATGTGTGAAGCAAGCAGTGGCGACATTATTATTACTGGTTTTTTTTTTATCCTCTGCTTTAATATATTCATATCGCCAGTTACAGTACAGAGCAAAACTGAATCTGCAAATATATTTTTGTGGTCGCTGTGATTTCTTTCTTTCTCTGGACAAGTGCCATCTTTTTATGTAGTGGCTTTAGGAGAGTATCCAAACCCCAAAGCAGATCTGTATCAAAGCTGTAGTCTTAAGACTTCAATAATTGACGTATTTTACTTGGATGAAAGATGGAAGACTGGGCCAACACATCAAAAATTCTGAGGCACAGCAATATTCTCCTTAGATTTCAATTGCTCTGTCCTCAGATATAGGACACAGCAAACCAACTACAAGTACTTTTTCTCAAATTCGGATTCTGATTCTCAACACAAAAGAGAATTTAGCCATACATTTAAGTTCTGAAATAAAAAAATAACAGGAACCCATGTTCTAGTACAACAACAGAGGGAAATGCTACAAAATATGCTTGACGTTCTGTGTAGGGTGTTATTGTTTTGTTTTGGGGTTTTTTTAGACAATGAGCTGCTGTTTTAAATCAAAATAATAAAAGAAACGCACTGTTGTGAGCAGAGCTTTACTATCTAGTTGAATATCTTGGATCACTGATTCAACCTCTGGCACTAACTCAGAATGATAAGGTCTACAAGATAATTAAATAAACATGAAATATCTCAGGCAGACAAGGCATGGTAGCCTCTTGTGTTTAAGCATTTTAAGGGAGCTCATTGTTGCACAAGATTTTCTGGCACAGGGGGACAATTCAGGCATGATTCTGAACGAAAATGAAGCAATACTCTGGAGTTAAAAGGGAAAGTGTACATTTGAATATAGTTGCAATAGACAAAAGTCCACTGTTCTTGTTCCAGGAATACGTTGTTCATTGTTGTCTGGGACAGCATGTGCAGTTTGTCATTGATAATGGCACATGCAGTTAAACCTTAGGATCAATCCAACAGAAAGTCAATTCAGGTACATCAAGCAGATGACTCGTGTGTGTGTGTGTGTGTGTGTGTGTGTGTGTGTGTGTGTGTGTGTGTGTGTGTGTGTGTGTGTATTTGAGCTCATTTTATAATATTCTTTGCATATAGGTAAAATTGTGAGTCTTGGAAAAACTGCAAATTACACTAGACTGGACCAAGACAGAATAACCAAGTGACAGACTACACCCAGTATACTAGGTTTTAACAAACTGAAATCACACATGTTAATAATCATTTATTAACATTTATTTCTCATTTATGAGTCTATAATATAGCTGAAGCAATATTATTTTTACTTTCAAAATGCAATTGTACTGCATTAGATGTATAAGGTTGTAAAGGCAATTACAATATGTGTCTCTGTTTAATGTTATACGTATATAGATGCAGGTAAATAACAACAGATTGGGGATGTGGGGTGTGGGGTTGAGTGTGATTGAAGTCATATTGCAATATTGCTGATTACTAACAGCTGTATAAACTGCTTCCTCAATGCCCCGCTCATTTCCTCATTTCCTAATAATGGCAAACAAATGGTGCTATTCAGTGCCATGCACGACTCAGAAGAGTGAAAGTAAGCATCATGTTTTCTGTTTGCAGCTGAAAGCGAGAGACTTTGAAGGAATGCCAGCCTGTCCTTTTATTAAAATAGATGGCAGGAAACAGACATTTAAACTTTGAACTTGTATTATGGGTTCTTAAGCAATGTAGGTAAATTATAACTATGAAAAAAACACTGGTAAAATATAAATTCGTGCAATAGAGTGAAAATGTGGAACATCGTTTGTTTTTGTTGATTATATCAATTTAAATAAGTATTTCTCCATATTCTCTCAATGTACTGTATAACATGAATGCACATCTCCCCAAAATGCAGTTAAAATGATGATTGAACTGGGTGCACAAAAGCTCATACAAATGATTCTATTTCATGTAGTATATTTTAATTAAAGAGCTGGTCAAATGGTAGTCTAAACTCAAAGAATAATATGAAATACAATAGTATATGTAGCAGTTACAGCAGACCTTTTTGGATAAGCAATTGAAGTTCAATGTGTTGTTTACAGAGGTCTTGTTCTCTCAGTAAAGCAGTTGGACTGTTGCACAAGGTTTAGAGGCTTGCCTTCAGATGCCACACACTTTGAAACTCTGACTGTCCATGGACTTGGAAGACAGGATTTCCTGCCTCTTAATTAATTGCTCTAAGCATCGGACAAAATTGGCTGTTTAAATACAATCAGTTTGTTCATTTGAAACAGATTATTTTGATTAAGGACTCTGGCTTCTTGTGGACGAGAACAAAATAAATAACTGGGACATGTTAATTGCCTAGAATGGATATAACTCCCATATGTCTGTTCTTTAGGGATTCCGCGGTGAAAGGTTCAAAAGGTAATGTTACCTGCTTTTGTCTTCCGTGACAGCTTGCCATTTCCTGGCTGAACTTACTTCCTTGATTTATGAATGGAATGTATTTCCGGTTTAGTCTGAGAATAGACAGCTTCTACATTAGGCAGTACATTAGCTTTGGAAAGCAGTATTCCAGTTGGATTGCAGGAAGATATCAGGCCTAGCGGGAGTTTGAATGTCTGACAGACACCTACATATATTACTACAGTATTTCCCAGCTCTTCAAGTCCTGTAAGATGGGGGGTTGAGTTAATGTTGGCAATCATACGAAAATAACTTTGAAGCCTGCTGTGTAACTAATAAGATGAAAAAGGCTGATTCGTGAAATTACAAGACCCAGTAAACTGCGTTTAAATGGTATCACAGAACTTTATCACTTCATTGTTGCCCTGAGCATAAATCTAATGAGTCAGAGTAAGCGGATAGATTGATGTCTACATAGGGGGTAGGACATCATCAAACTGATTCTTTAAAAGACGTTGTGCTTTTCAGTCCTGCAGCCTCCTTGAAGCAGTGACTGGCAATTGTGAGGGCTAGCTGAGACCATCAAGCTCATTTCACTTGTTCCCTAAGTCAGATTCCAACCCAGGCCTCCAGTGGTGAAATGCTAATGACTGGGCCACAAAGCAAAGCCCCACACCTTTTTATTTTATAATGTATTTTAAACATAAATATAATTTGATTTAAAAAATAAATGTTATGGTAGAAATGATTTCATGCAGCCAAGTGTCGTTCAAATGTCAGCATAGATGGAAACATACTTCATATTAACAGTGTTATTGAAATGGTTTCAAGTTATAAATCATATTTCTGTTAAATGTATGCTGGTAAGGATGTCTGAGTGCCTAATGTACTGACCATTTTTGTGATTTTTGAATGGATAAAACAGTTGTTGAGAGGGTTAAGGACCTTGAAAATGTAATACAAATATTGTCTGCTACAGTAGCTATTACAAGTTGAACAGCATTTAACTTGTAATTGTTAAGGAGGTAGCTTTGAGTGATCAGATCTTGTTGAAGAGCATCAATAAATGTGCCATCATACTGACCCTCACTTTCAACAAATACAAGTTCCTCTTTGATTACATATATGGACATAAAATACAGCCCAATACAATGATGTGGATATATACACCTTACAATTTGATGCAACTTTTGTGTTTAGCAATACATGGAATCAATAATCGCCTACTAATTATTAGTCACAATTTTTACAACTTATTCAAATATATGTCAGTCCTTTCTAAGTAAATTCCATATACACGGCACTTCAGCACTTAATGATTATAGCATGAAATGGAAACTGGAATTAATAATAATCATCCCTCACCCCACGAAAATCCCCTCACTATTGAGCCTGAAGGAAACAAAATCATTATTCAGCTATATAAATACAGATAATATGCCATGCTTGCCCTGAAACATTTTCCTTATAAAACCTCCTTTTTGTCCTTTCCTAATGTAATAATTACCCCTTTAACTGCAAGTGTGCTCATAGAAGAATTATGACAAACGTGGGCAAGCGTGAGACTTGTTTTTTCCATCATCACAGTAATCTTTTCAGGAGAGATGACAATGTCCCAGAACAATGGCTCCAGTGTATTAGACTCTCGCCTGTCTCCTCAGAGGACTCACAACATGTCAGGAGAAGATTTAAGTTGTCAAAACTGACATTATAATGAGAACATTGCACTGTAATAACACTTTCACTCTGGCCAGTTTTTAATGTCCTGAGCTATTTTTAAAATACCTCAATTAGAGTGAAAAGACTTACCTGGATTAAATTAATGAAAGCAGATATTAGAGTTCTGGTGGTTCTGAAATTACAGTCTACGAAAGCGCCTGGTGAAATGTAATGCAGTGTCCTACAATCATGTTCAGTTTTACACTGTAGTAGTATTCCAACAGTAGCTGTTTACTATAGATGACCATTGTTTACCCATCTGTAAACTGAACTTTACTGGAAAGACAGACTTTTTGGCCAGTTGGTTGCATCCTCAGTCTAAGGTAAGTTAAGCTATACACCTCATTTTGAAATCTGTTTGCTCCTACAAAAAATCACTCAGTAATTCAAAAAGGCATGCATATGCTGCACTTGTACGTGCCACAGTTTTAAGTTTATAAATTTCAGGCTGTTTTGGCTCAGGAAGCAAAATTAAAAAGGCATAGCCTGTTTAAACAGTGCTGGTATGTTTAATAAGCCTGAAAAATTACTGGTATGTGAAAATTACATAGATTTAATATCTGTGGTTAGAAAAAATTAACATCATTCACTTTTAGACAGTTCTGTCACCATCCTTGTGATGCACACATGTTCTTCTTATCTGCCTTTTTGACTCCAGATTAAAGAATAGTTTCTTTGTCACATCTCCTAGTAATATGGAGATGAGTATCTTACTGTGGCATTCCTTCTGCCAGATTATGTGTCTCTTCCATCCTGTCTATTGTCCTGGCTTTGGAAAGGCACGTTCCTGATACGCACCTATCAGGCTGGAGAGCCAATTGCAGAATTATTTTTGTCAGGTAAAATGCCAACTATGTCAGTGTAATCCAAACCACAGATGACCATTGTCAGGCCAGTTAATTACCTGACACAGGGCTGCCATGATAAGACAGAAATGAAATATTTTGTCAAAAAGTATCATGTAAAACAAAGCATTGCAAGGCATCCTTTATTTGGAACACCCACTGTGTAATAACTGTGTCAATGCCAAACGAATTTAACTAGAAATGTGAGTGTCTTTGATGTCTTAATTGGTTGAATACCAGCAGAAATATGCTATATAAATATGTAACGTATGAGCCATTTACCATATTATTTAAATTATTTCACCATACTGGCTTTTAACATAATTCTCAGAGGCTGAGTGCGAACCAGCAATCATGCACACTGCTAGCAAACATCTTAACCACTATGCTATAGAGCCAGTCATGACTGTATTCATGGTGTTAGTCTCTGTAAGTCACCTTTGGATAAAGGCATCTGCTAAATAAACAAATAATAGCTTTTAACCGCATCCCATCGACAGGTGTCAGAATCCATAGCAGCAGTACATCACACAACACAGCCCGTTACACTCTCTCCCCCTTTAACCTTGGTGATCAGCTACAGACACTATACAGGAGGCTGTGTGGTCCAGTGGTTAAAGAAAAGGGCTTGTAACCAGGAGGTCCCCGGTTCAAATCCTACCTCAGCCACTGACTCATTGTGTGACCCTGAGCAAGTCACTTAACCTCCTTGTGCTCCGTCTTTCGGGTGAGACGTAGTTGTAATTGACTCTGCAGCTGATGCATTGTTCACACACCCTAGTCTCTGTAAGTCGCCTTGGATAAAGGCGTCTGCTAAATAAACAAATAATAATAATAATAATATATGAGATGCAAGTCGCGGCACCAATAAAACAGGGTGGAGGTTGGGCTTGAACCAATGACCACACACACTGCAAGAGAGCATCTTAACCACTATGCAAAAGAGCCATGCTCATTAGAGAGCTCTTAACCTCATCTAACTGAATCTTCATAGAATAAAATGTCACTGATAATTGCAAAAATATATAATTTATTACAGGGGGTAATTACAAGGGAGTATCTGGAGAAGCAGAGATGCACAGCAGTATAATGGAAAGTGTTTCTGCAAAATGATCCTTTTGGGTTAAAGAAACAAATCAACCAACCAGCCTGTGATACACTGAAACCTCCAGGTGAGGATGAACTGTGGGCCTTGGCCCACCTCAGGGTGTGTATTTCTTTATAGGATTGGATAAAAACCATTTATAAACAATAATTGAGAGGAATGGTAGTTCCTCACGCCAAGTTATCAGCGAGAACTGCCAGAGACTCTCTATACAGCAAGGATAGTTTACGTGTTTTCAGGGAAGCAAAAGTAAATCATCCAAAAGCACCATTTCACTTTTAATTTGTATTTCCCAACACTCTTAGGTGAAATGTAGAAAAAAAATACCTGTCATACAGTAAGAGAAATAATTCGCCAAAGTAAGTGGCACTGCCACTTTCATGCATCTAGCATCAAATGCCCTTTTCGTACAGCAGCGATGCCCATTTCAAGAAGGCAAAATGATTCGCATAAATATTTTAAAACGTGATTTAATATGGAACTTAGGCACAGCGGATTTCACTACTCCTACAGTTTTATTAAATATCCTAATCGAAATCTTCTGCAGCATTCCTCTCAAGCTCCTGTTTTTGCAAGCATGCTGTAAATTGCATTTCACCGATTATAAAACTCCAGGCCTGAAATAATGAATTGGTGGAACAGAAACGTCAGAACTCAAAATCACTCATCATAAAAAGAGAGGAGTTAAGAAAAAATGATAAAGTCTAACTGTTAAACTGATACTTCAACCTCACAAAATGCATGTCATCAAAACTCAAACAGTTCACTTAGACATGCATCTTGAGTTCAAGTAATATACTTTATGTACAGCACAGAAGTACATCTGTCAGTCATAAGCCCCCACATACAACAGTGGCCTTTACCGACAGGAAATCTGCTTTGTTTAAATGACTTTCTCTCAAGAATAAATAAGAAATGAGAGCGACAAGGTGAGATTGAATATAATTGACGAGTACCAAATTCCACAGTTTTCCTGTTCCTTTGGGATGCTGCCGGATTGCCAGTCTTACAAATAACAAATAAAACCTTTGGAGCTATGGCTTGCACAACCCTCCTGGGTTTGCAGATTCTCTAAGGCATGCTGCCAACTCACTGATTTCCTTCTTCCTCTCTCAGACTCTCCTGCCATTTCTCTCCAGTTTGGGTCACATATGTAAGGTCTCTTTATAATGGCTCTCCTGTCTAATTGGTTTGATTTTCATACAGTCGAGTATAAACAAGCACGCAGAGCAGATGAAAAGTCAGGGCAGGGAGGGATCACTAGAAGCAATGCTGGCCGCCAACTGCTTGTATGGGAATGGCAGGAATGTTGAGGAATTTATAAAAAGTTGTGTTCTGCTCATAGTTCTGAAACTATCCTCAGCATTACATTTTAAGTATGGCGCTGCTATCCTTATAGCGACTTTTAAAATGTACTCCACCAAAAATAAAAACGACTACAGTATGAAATATGCGTGCAATTGTTTAATGTTAAACAATAGCAAAAAAACACATTAATTATCCTTGTCACAACTGTTTTTTTTTTTTTCTTTTTTTTTGTTTGGAACAGCCACAATAAATACATAATTTAAAATGAATCCTAGGAAATATCTTCAAACAGACTGCAGTGTTAATTCTTACAGATGGATAGTTCAAATGTACATATGTTGTATGGAAATTATATTACATTTTCTTTTCAGATTTTTCACGTTTATTTTTTCCACATTATCTTGGCCTGTTTTGAAATGTCTTAGATGCTAGCTTGCATGTTACACACCATGTCCTCTGGCGGTATCTCATAGGGTTCACTTATTGATCTCCTTTCGATCTCAAGACCTATTGAAATGTGACTGCTAATGTATGATGTCTCAGGAGCAGCACAGCTGGAACAAAAGTTATCATTAATATATTTACAAAGTGGTACAACATCCACATTCACACATCCCCGTAACATTTACACATTACAAGCCTGGACCAGCTTCAGTGACATTATACTTTCACAGTAATCAGCACAGCCTGCCCAGGGAACACTGTTATGGATGCAGAGAGCCTTGCTAGAACAGATGCTCTACTTCACCAGTACTTTCATTTGCTTTGGCTGTGTTTTCACAGTAACAGAACAAAAGGCAATACGTTACTGTTTGAATGACTTAAGTTGCAATTGTTTGGAGAGGTGGGTAGGATGTGCCAGAGACTTGGAGCACTATTTGATCGTGCAGAGTCACGCATAGCACCCAACCTGATGTGACGGACCAGTTTACAAGCTGTGCATACAGGGAAGACAATTCCAAACAGATAATTGGAGGGAACAGTTCTGTCAGGATGTTGGGAGAGTTTCTGCCAGGTCATAAGCCATCACATCACTGCAGCGTCAACTTCTTTTTGACAATCAATATTCAATATAATTTAAAGGGGACAAAGTAAAAAATAAAAAAAGCATATGAAATCCTTGTTTGACTTTTTGCTGATGTAATAGTGCTATTTAGAAAGAATAAACCATTCACTCAGTTTGAATCCTCTTTGAATTAGCTTGGAAGCATTACTTTATACAGTAATCTAAAACATGTTTATTTTTACATAATTAAAATTAGGAAGCAAACAGCCTATTATGTAAGTATTTGATTAAGATTTTATTTCTCAAATTTAAATCACATTCAAATGTTACAGTGCTTTGGTGTGTTTATAAAGCAGGCCACACAAGTGGTTAGTTTGGTGAATTGAGTACTATACAGTTCATGAAGCTGATATAAGCTATAATACCACTGTTAATATTTGTAAAATTCAGTATTAACAAAAACAATGTGCATTCATTTCTTACTGAGAGAAGCACCCAATATTCTAAAAATACTGCAGTACTACTATACTAAATGGGATATTAAAATGCCTTTCAAAGTGTGCAGACAATAATGAACATGTTGCAAAATCTTCTGACCTGGACTCTTAAGTTTGTTTCTCTTGTTGTGACATTTACATTGAATTTTTCTCCTTAAGGATTACATAGGAATAAATTACAGACTAAACTAAACACTTTGAAAAACATCCCTCAACTGTAGACGTTACTGTATAGCTTATTTGACCCAGAAACACAGAAAGCTGTGCTTGGTTCCTGTAAAGGGGCCTGCGTGGAACTTTGTATGAGTTCTGTGTGAATAATATTTCCCTACTTATCCATATGTATTCTAGGTTTAATTTAATAACTTGTACTCCATAAGAAAATGGGGCCATTGCATTTCTACAGTACCTTGAAACACCAAAAAAGATTGCACAAGCATATACTACAGAAAAAAAGGGTTAATGTACTTTGGGGAAAGAGGTTTAAACTGTTATGGTGAGAACTGATGAAAGCTGTTATCTAATAGCAGGATCTTCCTTTGATACATTGTTTAGTTAAAAAAACTCATTAGACAACTCTGTACTTTCCACTTATTATTTTTTACATTAATTTACCGTAAGTCACTTAAATACCTTTACCAAATGTCAGTAACTTTTATTCTGAGGAAGGTAATATTTCTTGAGGAAGCGAACAAACTTGCATCTGGCAAGGCATCAATACTATTCTACAGGAAGGAAGACTTTGAAGAGACTCCCACTCAAAACAAGACATTTTTAATAATCACCATATGTCTCACGTCTCAGATATATTGTTGTAAAGGGGGCAAGATCAAAAGTGTATATATATATATATAATGCATTTGAAGAAGAGTTATCTAACTAGCATCTGGAATTGCCCCACCGGAATTTTGACATTGGCATTATCAAAATTAAACAGCTGGCATATGGGTTCTGATTTTGTGCAAAAAAATGATAAACTAAGGTAATAAAACAAAGTGTGCATTATGCATCTGGACTTGTCATTTCATTGCACTGTGTGTTTTCTGTGAGCTGCTAACCCGCATCAACAAGAAATACAATGGAGTGTAAAGCTGGCAATGCACCTGCAAAACAAGCCTCAATATGTTCCTGGAAAACTGGTTCAATTGTTTTTACTGCAGCGCTGTACAGTACATGATGTTTTTGTTTGTCCTTGATGTATGAGGTAGGCTGTAACATATCCACAGATGTTGCAACATTGAGGGCCTGATTCTCAAACCTCTTTACTCCAAATCCTGAAATGCGCCCAATACAGTAACCAACCCAGAATTGTAAACTTGGTTGTATTTCCTGAAGGAGAATCCGCCCACTAATCAACACATCATTTCCAAGCGCCGGCATTAATAACTCTGTGTGGCTTGCATTCTTGTCACTTCTTTTTGTTTTGGTCTCTCAATCACTAGGCTGGAGAGGCTGGGCTTGTCCTTCGGTGCAGTCGTGCTCCGGGGGGCGGGCCCTGTGTTCAGTTGCTTACCTTCATTATCATTTTATATTGGCAATGCGCTCTCTGCCGTTGTTTATTCATTCATTTTAAACCATTGTACCACTCATGGCTCGGCGGCTTTGTCTTTTGGGTGTGGGTGGCCCATAGCCACTGTCTATCCATGGCACCAGGATTGCATGATAACGTTTGTGTATTTGCCTGGCCAGCCAGCAATGCAAGTAGCACAGGGCCTCCAGGCAAATTTATTATCATCATTAAATCATATGTTGTATTGCATTAATCACTATTCAATTGCATTCAATTGCATATATTCATATTTAATCACATCTGTAAAAAAATAAATAAATACAAGCTCTGTGAATTAAAAAAAAAAATGTAACACAAAATACTTCCTGAATAATGCCTTTTCCCTCTAAAACAAAATCTAAGCTGCACATTAGATCTGGCTGTGAAAGGAATCCAAACACACATCTTCCCTACTACTAAGTTTTTGAAAACAATTCCATGACAAATTTACGCATTAAGTGTAAACCATACAAAACCTTATCAATTAAATATTTACAGTACAGCACTGTGAATAACATGGCATGTCTGACTGAAAAAAAAAAAACATGTTATTTTTTTATGTTACATTTTTCCTTTGCTTATATTAAGGATTTGTCATATTAAAATAAATGTCTATTATTCTAATAACACGACATAAACAAAAGTTAAGAAATGTCCTGCACAAATCCCAGTAACTCCTACTTTTCATTCTGGATTTAGGTTAACCAGTGGACCAGTTTCCTGTCTTAATTCCGCTGGGCTTGGGCTGCGTTTTTGGAATGGGTATCTTTGTGCTTGCACTACTTGCTAAAGGAGATCTGTAACTCCTCCAGCTGGAGATTGAGTAATTTGCAGTTGTTATAAAACACAGATGCTGCCTTTTTTTCCATTCATTTCAAAAACCAGACAGTGTGAAATTATCCAGAATAGACCGAGCTGATGTGTTTTTTTTAAGGATTTATTAATTTCCTCAGGTGAAACAGAGCAAAAATCAAAACCTTCTGGCAATGTTAGAAGTACTGGTTGTTTCAATGGCAATAATATATTTCACAGCCATATAAATGTTATAATAATTATGATACAGGGCAGTTGCAGTTTCATTGGTGTACTGTGCATTATTCTAATTCCATAGGCAATGTTAGTGACCATGGAGATACTGGTCATTAGGACAGGCAGGTGCAAGTGAGTAAGGCTCAGCCTCTTTAGAACACAAGATTAATAAACCCATGCTGTTAACAAGATAGGAAGTTGGGCGCCACAAACTATTCCCTGCATTCATTCAAAGCCAGTGCACAAATAAAACGTGTGTGATTTTTGCAATACTAATGGCTGAGTGACCATTCAGATTTGAAGCAGAGTCCCATCCTTTTCGTTTTTCTTTTTGACAGGCAGAGACAAAAATAGTTATGATTTCTTTCTTTTTTTTTAAAGGCTCTGAATATTGATTGTTCAGTATTACAGCATTATTCAGTCACATGTCCATAACTGCAAGTTTTTAAATAGAGACCGAATTAACATAATTGTGGCTTTTGAAAATGCATCTACTTTAAGGTTTTCTCAAAGCAGCAAAAGCCTGGATACCAGCAGGAATCCTCTGCATGAATGTTGATGACCTTTATATTGAACACTGCAAATTAATGTTGATGACCCTTATATTGAACACTGCAAATAATATTTCACTTCTAGTACCTGAATTACGTTTTATTGCTTTTAGAGACTGTATAAAACAGTCCACTTATTTTAGATTAAAATCACAGGCATAAGGAATATGGTATTAATCATCTGCAGCTGCATAATGTCAGCATCACCTACCCTGACAGGAACTGACCTGCTTGAAGCTGTCTAGAATGAAGCAGGTACATTTCTCATTAATCATTCTTATTTCAGTTTACGAAGTTCACAAAACCCTTTGCTTTTAAATAATATCTGTATATGGTTATCATTATTATTATTAATAATAATAATAATAATAATAATAATAATAATAATAATAATAATAATAATAATAATAATAATAATATTAGGTTACCACCAGTGGTGGAATTAGGCCGTAGACATGCGTTGTGCACAATTATAGTTATAGTTTTAACCCGAATTAAAAAATCAGGTTCATTGCAAATGTGTACATATAAGGTAAAGCATTTTTTCACAGGATATATTATTCTGTAATCTTAATAATTTTCTGCTATTTGTTTATTTACTATATCGCTGTCAAAAGGCTATTTGAGATTTTTTAAATAACAGTGCATGTTGGTCAATGAAGTGGGTGTTCTTGGAGATGCCCTCTCAACCAATCACCTGCCAACAGAACCCACATTTAGCTTAAGGCAGATGTTGATCTTTCTTCACAAGAGACCGTTCTTCACAACAGAAAGTAATTTACTAAGAAGTGGGTAAAATCTAATAGTAATTATTAGTATATGTATTAATCAAAGAAAAATCTGAAATAATGATGTATCACAGACAGCTGTAGAACAAAAAAAGAAAGTTATTTTGCTTTTGTTAAGTACTAAACTCATGACTGATGACGATAATCAATTGGCCTTAATTGAAAGAAAAAAAAGTAGTCGTAAAAAGGCGGTACAAAAAAAAAAATAATTAATTTAAAAAGTTGTATTATTATTGTTATTCCTGTTGTTACAATAAATGAATCGGGGCAGTATGGAAACAAAAAACTTTCTGATGTAATATGTCTATTACATCAGAGTCTATTGTTTAATGCCGATTTCTAGGTTATATGAGTATTAAGTATGAGGTTAATTTATGGCTTCACTACGTCTTTCTCGGGCGATTCGACATCTCGTACAAAGTTAATGAAGCACAAATTACTGTATATCTTTTTCTCCTGACTAAATGACAGAAAATAAAATGTATTTTTTTAATGATGTTCTTTTAAAACCATGGTGTTTAATTAAGCGACAGTGCCCCTCGATCTCGGCTCTATCGTGTGATAGTTGACCGCGACGGGAGTTATGAGTTCTGAGCCGAAGGCGAGGGTGCTAACGAAAGTCAAGGTCAACAATCACATGGGGGACAAGACAAAGGCCTTCACGTGGCATCTCCCGTTAGTAGCTCTATAGGCGAACTAACTGTGTCAAACCACTCCAAACTTCGAATTTCCCTACCTATTATCATGATGCAACCTGGCCCTCTCCAAAGGGATAGTGGTGCATGTATCATCCAACTTAACACAGAGGGCTTCACATCCTTCAAGAGCACTGTTCTGGAGCAGTTGATGACTAAATACCAACCAGTTGCTGTACTGCTACAAGAGACTCGCATAGAGGATCCTGCCAAACTAAAGCTCAGAGGATACTACTTGGCTGCTTATGTACCAGGTAGATATCGTGGTCTCGCCATCTTTGTTAAATCTGGAGCACAGTCTGAAAATCTAAAATACCTCCAGCAGGTAGTACAACAGAATGGGCTGTTAAACTACACAACTATAACATCATGAATGTGGTGCGGTAGTAACAGGAACATGATTCACTGCTTGATTGGTTAGTTTTGAGTCTTGTTTGGAGGATCCAGCAGAGGATAGTATTCTAGACCAATTGTGTTTTTGCTGAACATTTGCTGTCCAATAGCTGTGAATTGAACTTTCATTACGGTGTCCTGTTGCATTAAAGATGTGATTTCTCTTGTCTCCAGACCTGCGTCAGTTTCAACTTCAGTATCAAAATACTTTTCAGCTTACCAATTCTTAAAAACAGATACTTGACCATTTGGTTTGTCGTCTTGTTCATAGTTCCTTGCATGCTCACTCCAAAGCAGCTGCAGCAGACCAAAACAGAGACAGCAAAGAAAATAGCAAATACAGAGGTCTTCTTGAGCGACTGACTGCAACGGCATTTGTAAAAAAAAAACAACAACTTCGTATTGATGAGAGTTGCCTTAAGTGAGTTGGCTGAACTGTCACTGAAACTCCAGGATGACTCCATCACGCTCCCTGAGGCTCATACATTGGTGTGCTGCGAGGTCAAAGTTTCTGAAGCACTGGGTAGTGGAAGAGAAGCAGAATTCACAAGATTTGCTACTGAAGCAGTAAAGAAATTGAAATTTCAGGGTGTTGCTCTTCACAAAGGAAGAAAAGTAGAAATCAACAGCAAAAATTGGCAATGTCTCTGAAGAGCAGACTAATGACAACACCATCATCTCATGTTTCATCAACGTCACTTGGAAACGTTTCTGGTTATGAGGAGCTGCTTGAAGCTTGCAAGACTGTATACCCCCGATACTGGCCAGATGAACTTGACATTCTGTACGGTGAAAGTGAGGTGATCTCACTATGCAGGAGATTTCATCTGCCAGAAAAACAGATTGTTGGAGGATTCAGAGAGTACAAGGACAATGGAGGAAAGAAGGTCCCAGCAGACATGGTAGGGCACTGTAGCAGGTTCCACAGCTGAGTGTGAGAGAGGCTTCAGCTCAATGAATAACATTCTCACACCAATTAGGAACTCTCTTAGACCCAAGAGCGAGTCATCTTCTCTTCCTGAATCGTAATGGTCCACCATTAACTCAGTTTCAGCCATTGAGTTCTGTCAGAGCTTGGTTGTTACAGGGAAGAAGGAGTGCAGAGCACAAAGCTTGCAGAGAGGGAGCAGAAAGAGGAGCTTCACACCAAGGGTGTCTGGTCTCTCCTTTAATGCGACAGACAGGACAATTTGAACTGACTGGCAAGTGTACAGTTCCATAACACACACTGCCTGGTACTTTGTTACATTTGTTTTAATTATTAATGTGTATGTTTTAAATGTTAAAAAGAACAACTTGGGATTCAATTCACGCCTTCAAATGAGACTGCAATCTGAAAATGGTATTTTAGACTGCCTTGTTTAACAAGTGAAAAATGTTAAGCATTTTGATCAGCTGTATTTGTATAAAGAAAACTAAGTTTTTTTTTCTATAATTTTTCTATACTAAAGTAGAAATTTAAAACAATTATTATTTTAATTTTTTCTTAATTGACGTATTTACTACGTTGCCTTTAAACTTTTAATTGTTTTGTATTAAAGGGACTTTATAAAGAAATACCTCTGAATCTCTTATAAGCACATCACAAACCTTAAATTGGGGTGTCTCAACCCCGAGCATTTTCACTTCACTCGGCAATAAACATCCATCTAGGGTTCCACCAGTGATTTTTTTCCCCCAATTCCACCACTGGTTACCACACATAATAACCTTTAAGAATCTCAGACTAAAGCTATTGATATTTAAGACGGCTATGTTTCATCGTGTTGGGCATGTTTTTTTTTTTTTATTGTTGTTCATTTGAAAAAGAAAACTAATTTAACAAAATGATTGCAGTCCAACACATTGAGATCTGTTTTAATTATTTAATCATTTAAAAATCACAGCTGATTGTATTAAAACCCTAAAACCTATACATTTTAGAATCTTTTTCCAAAAGATTTGTATTAAAATGATTGTAGCCCGGGCCTAGTGTGTTTCAAGGGGTGAAGAATGGGTCGCTTGCCAAATTATTATTGGAGCCCTCAATTAACGCTGATCCAAACATTTCTCTTGCGTCTGTTTTTGTTGTTCCTTCTCCCTCTCCTTCAGTCCTTTTCAACTGGAGCTGGCTCAACTTTCCAACCGGTCTGTGCCTGGCCTCATCCCCTCAAAGGCTCTGTGACACAGTCATTGTTCCAGCCTAGAGGATTAATGCAATAAGAGGGTCAATAAATCACCCCTGGAAGAAAACTCCAGTGGGAGGTCTGGATTAAGGGCATTTTACTGTATACTTTACAGAAAATGTAAATCAACGCAATGCATTTGGTCACATGTGCACCATCCAAGAATGTGTATGTGTTGTTACTACAGATAATAATGTGTGCTATAATACCTTGTTAATCAGTGATGTATTCGAGCCAGATCACGCTGGATCACAGTGCCAGTACTATTTTCTATACGCATCGTTCTGCCACTGACACACACACAGACGTGTAAAGTAAAGCATTCTGAAAAGACGGAGAAAGACACTTTGTGGAAATACATTTAAGAAAATCTATATTTTAGTGCCGTTCCAGTACCTTCCAATTTAGGACTACACCACTATTGCTAATGCATTTTATTTATATACAGTATATATACAGTATATATATATATATATATATATATATATATATATATATATATATATATATATATATATATTATCACTCTAATATTTTTTACATAACAAGAAATCACATAATACGGAATCTCTCAACACTATGCAACACAACAACAATAACATAGTCTAACCAACCGTTTTTGAATTTTCTCTTGCAGGTTTATTATATAAAAAACAGGGTGCTTTACTTTCCAAGACGGTCTTCATCTTTTTTAATTATAAATAAGAAGCACTCTCTGCAATGGAAGATGCAGGATCAATTATTTAATGAGCATTCACATAACCCGAATGCATGCATTCATGAATTTGCTACTAGAATGAAACAACCATAAGACTATATTTCCGTCCTGAATTGCATACAGGCTGTACAAATTAATTGCAGGTGTACTTTTTTAGGAAATGTGTTGATAAATTTAATTCTATATTTTTGCCTAGTGTATTTGACTAGTAAATCTTATGGAAGAACTGACATGAGGGAATAATCTTTCTTTCTTTCTTTCTTTCTTTACTTTTGGGTTATTTAACTGAAAGAACTGCATTTAGAGATGGGCCTTGACTAGCATTTATAATAATAATATAATATAATATAATATATTTATTTTTATATAGCGCCTTTCATAGTGGACCACCATCACAAAGCGATTTACAGAGGTAGGCTGTGAACTGTGCATTATATGTAGAGTAACTTACAATAGGACATATGTTAGCACGCGGGCTGCATTTCAAACCCCCAAGTAAAGTCGGTAAATCAGTTTAGTGTGGCAGGCATGTAAATTTATTTTGATTCCCCTGTGAAAAAAAAAACTACCATTATGGATGACATCTTGGATTTGATGGTTGAGCTGAAGTGATTCCACTACCTGGCTCATTCAGGAAAAGCAAGTGACAAGCTCTTATTAAACGGATGACTTTTAAGAATTTCCTGTAACTATATAACACAGCAGCTAACACCACGTTCAGTATAATATTTAATGTATTATGCATTTCACTGTATCTAATGCATTTTTTTTACTGTATTTCACGTATTATGCTTTTTGTTTTTACTGCAACTTGTAAAGCGCTTTGTGATGGTGGTCCACTATGAAAGGCGCTATATAAAATAAAGATTGATTGATTGATTGAGATAAGATGACCATTTTTTAATTCAAATGTTTTCTTTAAAAAGTTTGACCAAATCTATAAGCTTTTAGTTATTTTAAGGGGTACAAGGAAAGCCCCAAACAAACTTTAAACTTGATAGGTCAGAAGTCAGGTCCAATAGAACATTTGGCTCCACTTTTTTTAGATGAATTTATGGGTTCATGTCAGCAGTATTTGTGTTAACTGCAGCTGAATCACTTTGAGTTTTTTTTTTTTAACCTCGTGTGTTGCACAACAGTCAGTTTTTTTTAAACAAGCAAGCCAAGTTCAAAGCCTCCAACAGGCTGCATTTGACTTCATGTCTGCAAGACACAAACAAAAGTTGCTTCTAGGAGCCACTGATAAATAATCAACTGTGTAGCACATACCAAACACAGAATCCCTTAATAAGACTTCCTACAGTCTGGTTAGTGTAAACACTGATGGAAACTTCCCGTCTGGAAATAACCCGTCATAGCACAAGATGGGAAGGCAGGCAATATTTGTGGAGTAAAATATTATTAGTTTATCATGCTTACAAAGGGGAATTACAGCTTAATGACACCACACAGAAAACGGAAAGTCTACTCTGTTTGTTTTAAAAGATCAGGTTAGATGTGCAAAACGTTTGCAACTATCTCAATAAGAGTAACACATTCGAATAAGAATTTAAAAAAAAAAAAAGATATCACTCAACCAGCAGTTTTGTAAATCAGTTCAACAACATTTTTATGCAAGTTCGCCCATGTCCTAGTGTCAATTATTTTCTTAGTTATAAGTGCTGTAACAGTTTCAAGAAGTTGACACTTGGGCTAACAAGTCTGAAACTTGAGTAGGCAAGTTACAATTTAAGTGACTGAGAGTGCACATTAAAGAAAAAGCTACTGTAACTGCTTATTGTAGAAATTATAGCATGAGGTTTAGTTTGTCTGGGTTTATGTCAAAAGAATCAGGCTGAGATTATGTTACCCTTATACGCCAGGGATCCACAACATTCCTTGAGAGGGGAGTCAGTAAAGTTCCTGGGAGCATTAACTAGACTGTGGCATCAGTTAAAATATTACAACACACTTGAACTTTAGTAGAAGTCTGTTATTATAAGAATTGTTAAAGGCATTTCAACCTCATACTGTAAGCAAATATATTTCAAGAGGCCACCTGGTAAACATTTAAGACAAATACCTACAAGAAGTCTGCATTTATTTAAGAGGCAGGTGAAACAACCATGGGCTTTCCTTGTTACAAACTTTTAATTGTTATTATTATTATTTATTTCTTAGCAGACACCCTTATCCAGGGCAACTTACAATTGTTACAAGATATCACATTATTTTTACATACAATTACCCATTTATACAGTTGGGTTTTTACTGGAGTAATCTAGGTAAAGTACCTTGCTCAAGGGTACAGCAGCAGTGTCCCCCACCAGGGATTGAACCCACAACCCACCGGTCAAGAGTCCAGAGCCCTAACCACTACTCCACACTTGGTGAAGGTGTTTGAGAGGAGTGGTGGTGTTTGTCTGGTGATTTTTAAACTGCAGTCCTGCTCTAAGTCTCTAGGGGGCGCTATCCCACTACTTGACACCACATGTTGCAGGACAGCATCAAGAATAAGACTCAGAGGCTAGAAACTGCAGTTAATGCGCGTATGCACACATTTATTAAACAAAACAGGGCATGATGGCCAAAATAAAGATTTAAACAAAAGAACAAAACATCAGACAAACATTTCCCCTTAGGTTGGGCATTAGCCTTGACTAAGGGTTCAGAATCACCTGTGATTGTTGGCAGGGACAGATTTAACCCTATCCCTGCCAACCTTACATTCCCACACACACACTATTTACATTAAGGGGTTTCGCCCTGCCACAGTTCCATAATACATTAGCTGCATTCCCAGTGGTCAGAGAATCCAAACGTATTCTCGTTGAATCTGATCTCTGCAAAGTTTTGTTTCATAGCCTGAGACTCCTGCAAGCGCCAGACCTTCCCAAATGTTACGCCCTGAGCTAGAAAGCATACCTCATCTGTTCTGCATTTCCTCTCCAGCCGGCTCGACGGTGCCAGTGGAGAGCTCCCAAACCCTGCAGTAAACAGCGCAGAGTGAGTGACAAAGACCCCAGTGGAATTGTTACCCTCCCCTCACACATGGCTCTAATCTGACTGTGAGGTAATGCTGCATGTCAGCTTGGTATAGCCTAAGGAAAAACAAAGACTGCACTTTCTTATGATCATTAGCAATTAAGTACATGACTGACATCAATATGATTAAGTATTTTTTCATCCATATATATTTACCTCTTTTTTTTTTTTTTTTTCTGAATACGACCTTGGATGCCAGAATAATCAATAAATCCCTTTGATGATATTTCTTTGTTTTGTTTTTTGTCTCAGTAAGGGTTTTATTAAAATTATATCATATTGTTATGGTTGGCATTCCTAGATTTTGTATACGTGTATTAATTAGCAGTAGAAACAACCTGAATGAATTTCAACTGATTGCAACTCATTAGATCACAAATGCAGTCTTATCTGTATACTAAGAATGCAAACAGATTTTTTAAATATCTTCCATGTTACACCCCCTTTCTAAGGAGACCAGCTGTCTATAATGACCACTTTTGAACGGTACCTTGAGTGGTCATAATAAGCAGGATCGGCTGTATTTATCACGAGACACTTATGAGTATTAACAGTAACATGTGAATGCACTTCAGAATGCTATAGGGATCCACACAAATTGAACTGTCTTCTACACTAATACACTCACACATAGACTTTCACTAACTGGAGATTTCTCACTGGAACCCTATTGTATGAGCATGTGTTGTTCCAATATTGTAAACGTGTTTTATTTCAATTATGTTTATTTATTTGTGGTAGTGTACAGTGTAATGCAAAATTATTACACACTTGCTATGAGCTGAGAATATGGCTTGCTGTTTTAAATACATACTCATGTGAGTAATTATTTCTAATGAGAACATTTTCATTACACAACAGATTCATTTGAATAAAATCCAAAATTATTAACTTCAATGCTTGGGACAGCTCAAAGACAATACTCGTAGCTTTCATGTTTAGGAAATATTGATGAGAATCCAAAGATTATTCCAAAATGATCTATGTGAACTCCAAATACCTGACATAAAGGTATTTTATTTAGGTTTATGTTTGTTGCAGTTATCACGATGAAAACAAGATCAATTAAAACAAATATTCAGAGAAAAAAGGCACGTTACAGAGTGTTTAAAAGGAGCCAAGAACAAAGTACACAGAAAGAGTACTTGGAACTGCAAACGCAAGTTAAAAAGGAAGTTAAAAAGGCCAAAAGAGAGATATAAATGAACATTGCCAAGGGCTAAAACCAATTCCAAAAAGTTTTTTCCAATATTCTAACAGCAAAAGAACATTCAAGGAGGAAGTAAAATGTCTAAGAGATACAAATGGCAACATCATAGATGAAGAGAAAAAAATAGCAAATATATGAAATGATTACTTTTCACAAGGTTTTTACAAAGGAGGATACAGACAACATGCCCTACATTTCGACCTGTGCCTTTCCAGTTTTAAATAGCTTTAGCATAATAGAGGGAGAAGTGTTAAAGGGACTACGAGCTCTTAAAATAAAAAAAAATCTCCTGGGCCGGATTAGATCCTCCCAATAGTACTCAAAGAAATGACAGAAGTTATTTACAAACCTCTAACTAAGATCATGCAATAGTCTCTTGAGACAAAAGTTGTACCGACAGACTGGAGAATTGCAAACGTAATACCAAAAAGGGAGACAAAACCGAACCAGGTAACTACAGACCAATAAGGCTGACTTCTTTTATACAGTATGTAAACTTATGGAAAATTACCTATATGGTAACAGTATCCTGGGAAAAAATCAGCATGGTTTTAGGAAAGAGAGAGCGTGTGTAGCTAACTTGCTTGATTTTTTTGAGGATGCAACATCGACAATGGATAATTGCAAAGCACATGACATGGTTTATTTAGATTTCAAGAAAACTTTTGAAAAAGTCCCACATAAAAGATTAATTCTCAAACTGAACGCAGTAGGGATTCAAGGAAATGCATGCACATGGATTAGGGAGCGGTTAACATGTAGAAAACAGAAAGTACTGATTAGAGGAGAAACCTCAAAATGGAGCGAGGCAACCAGTGGAGTACCACAGGGATCAGTATTAGGTCATCTGATCTTCCTAATCCACATTAATGATGTAGATTCTGGTATAGTAAGCAAACTTGTTAAATTTGCAGACAACACAAAAATAGGAGGATTGGCAAACACCATTGCAGCAGCAAAGGTTATTAAAAATGATCTAAACAGCATTCAGGGCAGACACATGGCAAATGGCAAACTGGGTAGACACATGGCAAATTATATTTAATATAGAAAAGTGTAAGGTACTGCATGCAGGCAATATAAATACCATATGGAAGATACTGAAATAGAAGAAAGAATCTATGAAAAAAATCTTGGAGTTTATGTTAACTCAGAAATGTCTTCATCTAGACAATGTGGGGAAGCTATAACAAAAAGGCCAACGAAATGCTCAGATATATAGTGTAAAGTGTTGAATTTAAATCAAGGGAAGTAATGTTGAAACTTTAAAATGCATTAGTAAGACCTCATCTAGAATATTGTGTTCAGTTCAGGTCACCTCGCTACAAAAAGGATATTGCTGCTCTAGAAAGAGTGCAAGGAAGAGCGAACAGAATTACTCCTGGTTTAAAGGCATGTCATATGCAGACAGGCTAAAATAATTGAATCTATTCGGTTTTGAACAAAGAAGACTATGCGGTGATCTGATTTAAGCATTCAAAATTCTAAAAGGTATAGACAATGTCGACTAGGGGACTTTTTCGACCTGAAAAAAGAAACAAGGCCAAGGGGTCACAAATGGAGATTAGATAAAGGGGGACTCAGAACAGAAAATAGGAGGCACTTTTTTACACAGAGAATTGTGGGAGTCTGGAACCAACTTCCCAGTAATGTTGTTGAAGCTGACACCCTGGGATCCTTCAAGAAGCTGCTTAATGAGATTCTGGGATCAATAAGCTTCTAACAACCAAACGAGCAAGATGGGCCGAATGGCCTCTTCTCATTTGTAACTTTTCTTATGTTCTTATGTTCTTAAGTACATGTACTTAAGCAAAAAAAAAAAAAGCGAAACAACACCAAAAACCACTGTGAGCGACTGGAAACTCACTATGACAATTTTATTAGTAAAATTACTTTTCCAAGGGAGACTGTATAGAACCCAAGATTGACTTATTGGTAAAAAGTGTATAATGATTTTATAAAGTGTGTATAACATTTCCATGGACCAGGAGAATGTGCCAATGGCCTCAATTTAATTAAATTGAGCCTGAATGAGTTTCTTACTGATTTTAAGGAATGCATAGTTTATTAATGATCCCTTACATTAATCCTGTTGAGCCCTGATAATTAACTGGCCCATCAGAATTACAACCTGCTATATTGTTGAGAATGTGTGTTTACTAACACTTGTATTTATTCAACTCATAATACACATATGTAATGTAAATGAGGAACAGGGAAATCTTTAGAGAACCTGAGTGTCATGTAATTAGGGTTATTTAACATGTGTTCTTATAATCCATTAATTAACGCTACAGAAACGGAGGAAAAATCAGTCCGTCCATTAAAAAACAATTATGTGCAATCTCCCCAGTCTGGCGTTGCCAGCATTTTATTGATCAGTGTAACTCTTACCCTTTCATGCAAACTGAATTTAAATAGCAGTTAAGACATTCCAGATTTCATATCATGGCAGGCCTTTACAGTGTCCTTCAAATTATCCAGTTTTCTATGCTAGGAAAGAAAATGATATACAATTACCATTTCAATGCTATCCTGCTTAACGAGTTTAATATAAATGGTAATGTTTGGCCATTCACAAGCGACCAAGGAAGAAAATAAGAGTAATGTATAAATCCTACTGGGCATAAAGGATATACCTTGTCTGTCCTTGCTGAATCTACACAAAACAGGTACTTTTGATAATGTGACCAATCCTCACGGTTTATGTGTTAAAAAGCATGTTTCATATACATTTTTATAATAATTTTTTTATAGTTCGTAAAAACAATCCTTTTAGTCCTTTTTTCAACCCTCTGGTCTGGATTTCCCTGTGGTGTAAACCAGTAATACAGTACGTTTACTGGTCCTGCCAATGCGTTGGTATATCAGGGATATATTTTGTTCCTTACAAGGGTCTTAGGAGGTGTATTATGGATTTGCCCAAGGCCTTTAATTCCGTGGACCATGCTTTATTAATGTTTTATTAATAAATGCTCTGCCTCAGGTTTGGAAATTTCCACCTTGAGCTGTTTTTTTTTTCTTTCCCAGTGGACCATTCATAATTTGAATTTATTGACAACAACACTCCAGACTCGATAGTATTGCAAGAGTATTCTCAAGGGATCCATACTGCCATGCTTTCTCTTCTCAGTTGTTATCAAAATTTTGGTTAATTCTGGCTTATCTAAACAATGTGGTTTTACACATTAAAAAGCATTTCTAACTTTCTATGGCTTTGGAATGAAACATTCTTTTGTTGAATTTTGATGTCCCCCATAATGTCATCGTACTATACTTTTCTAGATTTTGGAAATGTGCGTCCCAAGTGTGGAATGCCTGGAGGGGGTGAGCCAGTCCCAGGTTGGAATGATTAACATCATTGCATGGGTCAAAATGTGTCAAATTCATGGGACAAATTACAGTCTGATCTTATGCTAAGAAAGGCAAGGGCAAATGAAACTTTAGCACAGCACGTTAACAAATCCCTTTTTTGTGCTTTGATGGAATCTTTATGGAAACATTTACCAAATACATTGAACCACACAGGTGTGGCACTTAAACGTTTGTTATAAACCCATGTCAGAATTAAAAAGGACATGTTTTTATTTCTGGAATAATAGCGGTAGTATCATAGCATGCTACTGTACCTATATATTAGTAGTAAACATAGACAATGTTAGCACAAAAAATTACTGAGATAAAACACATGGGCTTTGGCTGTATACACGCATTGTACACTGACTAACATTTACAGTTGTGTGTCTAGATTCAACCCTCTGATAAAAACTTCAGCTTGCTATTAGTATTAGGACGGGTCTTCCAACCGACTGGGCTGTCTACTTTCACAATGACATTTCAGAACAAGGTGTGGTCAGACGTGTGCGTATGTCTGAATACCTAAACTAAAGCTGCTCTTCAAGTCTGACAGTACACTCGCTTTGTGGCAACAGTATCAGTGGTTGGCTCCCCAACTTGGATTTTAATTAATAAGTGACATGGAATAATTTCTCGCAAAAATCCCATAATAAATGAGAGATTCTTTATTTTTTCCCCTCAGTTTGTTTGAAATGATTAAAGATGTCAGCACTGACTCATCAGGTATGGCTGGGACGTATTCAACCACAAAACATTGTTCACAAATGCTTCAGAACTTGACTAATTCATTCCAGAGATATGTGTGCAACCTATACAGTTTATAAATATTACACAACTCTTCAAAGCAGGCTGCAGCTGTACCCAAGACACTTTGTGGAAGTCTTCATTTGTGAAGTGTACGTTTAATTCAGTTAAATTAATATTGGCCCCAGGGCACCAGGGTAAATGAGATGGGACACCTTTACAATTGAGATGCTGATTGCTCAACATCTTTTGAATATATTTGAACATGGGAAGATCTATTTTGGGATACCAATCTATTTAGGAAGTGATCCAGGTGGGGTAAAATGGAAACTAGAAAATAATTCTGAATGTATCTATCTTTGCCAAGACGTGTTGGAGGGTGGTGCATTTTACAAATTATAACAATAACCTGCATCGTCCATAATATTAAGATGACTACAAACTGTGCAACCTTGGACCTTGCAGTGAATGACATGTGTTTTTTTATTTTTCTCTGATAATGGACTTCAAGCCTATTGTCTTATGTATTATTACTACGAGGGCTACATTTATTTTATTTTCTAGGCACCAGGAGTACAAATCAATACAGTCATGTGGCAGTAATAAGAAGTTGTCTCAATCTCTATAATGCACCGTCACAGTTAATCAGATTCAAAGAATGCATTATTGAATTACTTGTTTCATTACTATGTCCTGTTTGTATTGGGTTCAGTTGTCTTCTCAATGAACCCTGTAGTAAAAGCTGGTCTTTCATTAAAACTTAAGGATATTTAAATGTATAGTATGACCTGATCTATCTGTGTGATGGCTTTGACTGGATTCAGGTTGTTTTTATGACTCAGCTCAGATTATATGGAGATTCATATCTTTTGCTTCCCTTGAACAGTGAACAGTTCAAAATATTAAGCCTATGCACAACACAATCAGGTTCCAGTGAAATCTATTTCAAATTTGTTATAGTTTGTTTGATAACATAGACATATGAACTGACCTCATTTTTAAAACAAGCCGTGCCACGCCCTTATTGTACATTACACAAACAATGACAAATGGATATACTGTGCAGTATGATGTAAAGCTTAGTCATATTAGTACACCAGGAACTGGATTTGCTGTTAATAATTAAAAGTATAGCATAATAACCAGCCTTTCAGCAGGCCTACACTAAAACACATTGTATATCCATAAAAAAAGCATTTTTGCTGCTCATATTATTAGCCATGCACAGTATATAATGATACAGTACTGCATATGGCTTTCACATTAGAAAATATACATCAACAAACAGATATGCATTTGTGTTATCAATGTGCTTTAACTAAGATTTTAAATCAGTTATCTTTTCCCGACATACACTCTGGGCTCTAATACTTACATTAAGTACAGATCAAGATGTCATTTTCTAAAGGTTCTTTTTGTTTGTCTACCCCACTGCAGGTGCATGTCAGTAGGTTTACAGAAGAGGTCAGTCTCAATTGAACCTTCTTCAAGTTTTACTCTGGTATCTAAAAATTCTATTTCTTTTCTTGTCCATTGAAGGTCCACCTTAATATTACTGTGTATTTCATTTGCCATTTTATGAAACTGGAAAAGAGATTCTTCTCCATGTGTCCAAACCCCAAAAATATCATCTACAAACCAAATGTATTCTAAAGGTTCTCTGTATATAAAAACATGTGGCTGATTATGTTTTTTTCTTCACTTTTTACATTGTGTAATAGTCTAAGACATAATCTTGTTAAGTGTTCAGCTTAAAATAAATGTTTCAGTGGAATCTTAATGGAGCTAATTAATTTCTCCCCTGAAAATAATCAGTACATACAAAACCTCTATTTGAATTGTTGATACCATGATCTGTTCAATTAGACCCTTTCTCTGATGAAAGCTACAGAGCCCCAGCTAGTTTGAAATAACATCCTCATCTAATCGGCAACATGATGCCTGGTAACAAGGCTTCATAGGGCCAAACTTGATCTCTCCTTAGATGTCAGGATTAACTGGGCTTTGGAGCAAACCCATACTGTACTGTACAGCTGTGGATATATCTGGGGGTCATGGGAATTGTCAAGTGCAAATACCAAAGGAAAACGGTATAGCACTCTGCTAACTTAAACATTATTTCAAATAAAATCAGCAGTTCACTTTTTGTTAACTACTGTTATAAGCAGAAGAACGTTTCTTTGTCACTCTCAGTAAGTGATGGTTAGTGATGGTTCTTATAAGTGTTTCCGTCATAGGTCCTGCCCCTTATCCTATTTGAAACAAACAATCCAGCCAGGCTGATTGGCTGATTTTCAAACAAACAATGGTCAGTATAGAGCTACTAACAAAACCGTGATAACACTTTGAATAGTCATTTTACAGGGCCCAGAGGCACACAAATAAATATCCTCATGCAGTTTTGAGAGTGGTAGACTTTGGCAAAACAAGACAAAGCAGTAATGATAGTCCGTTTTCACCAATAATAGTATATCTAGAGCTGTATGCATATATGCATATCTGTTTTCTGTGATGCTTTTATTACAACAACACCTTTTCATAAATGTACTCAATAAACCATATTGTATATTCTTTACCAGGTGCCGGTAATGATCAATAATAAAACAATAAAACAATTAAACAAAACAATCAAACAATTAACAAAACCAAACCAAAATGTGCCTTACGCACAAGTTTTCCTCTAGGGAGGAATTAACCCCCTCCCTGCTGTCTCACACATCCCCCCATGTCTTTTCAAGACATCGGCCATACTAGCGGCCACCTCCCTCCACCCTTAAAGACCACCCACCCTCAAGTCCACAAATGTCAATTTTCGCCCTCTTCCACGGGCGGGCTTGAGGGTGGGTTGGTCCTCCGGCGTTCCAGGGAGGGACCCAGGACCGCGAGGAGGGACCCAGACGGCTTGTCCAGGGCGACCACAGCGCAGACCGGTGACCGGGAGCCAGGACTGACAGGCAGAGGCGTGCGCCTGTGGACCTGCGCAGCGACCTCTGGAATTCCAGGTGGAGCACAGCACGATGCAAGGGGAGCGGAGCAATCAGCAGGGGAACGCTAGTGACCTCTGCCCCTTGCGTAGCGACGTCTGCCTCTTAGCGCAGCGGCGTCTGGGATTCCAGGGGAGTGGAGTAAGGGACCAGGCAGCGACTGTGCCTGGCTGTACTGCGACCTGGGAGCAAGGTCCAGCGCAGGGAGGTCTGGGCATTCCGGCCAGGTGTCCACGATGACGGGACTGGGGACCTCCCTCGGCAACGCCGGGCTCACTTGCACGGATGATGGTTTTGGAAGAAGCGGCTCCTCCCCTCTGGGCTCCGGTAACTGCAGCTCCAACCCCTCTGGCTCTCGGGATGGCAGCTCCATCCCCTCTGGCTCTCGGGACGGCAGCTCCATCCCCTCTGGCTCTCGGGACGGCAGCTCCATCCCCTCTGGCTCTCGGGACGGCAACTCCACCCCCTCTGGCTCTCGGGACGGCAGCTCCCACTTTTGTAGCAGCAGTAGCTCCAGTTCGGTCGGCTCCCGCTCCTGTATGAACAACGGGGCCACGCCCAGCTCCTGCCTCTGCCTCTCCATTTTCTTTGTCTGCTCCTACTGAGCAGCGGTGTTTTAATAATCCTGTCAATTAAATCTTTAAAATCCATTCTTGGGTCATTAGGGCCCCCACTCGCTGCCACCATATGTGAAAGATCCGACCTCTTTTAGGTTCGTTGCCCCTTTAAAACACTGACCCAGCACGCAAATGGATTTTTGAAAGCCTGTCGCTATTTTTAATCAAAACACAAAACAAAATAAACAAAACAAACACCTAGCTCTTCTTTGAGCAATAACTAAAACAAAACAGGAACCTAAACTAAAGACAGGACAGCTAAGCTGTTTACCTGTAACAAAATACACAGAAGAACACGCACAAAAAAAGACTCACTCTATTTTTTTTTTTTTTCTTTCTTTTTAAATTACGGCTGTACCCACACACCAGCACAGTCGGGCTTCTACCCTCTTCAGCAGCTGCCCCGAGCAGACTGACTGCTCTCCTTTTAAACCGGGCACCTGGCTCCAATTTTCAATAGTAGCCAGGTGCCGGTAATGATCAATAATAAAACAATAAAAATATATATATATATATATATATATATACACCTGTGAACTTGATTAAACAGAACAGGGTCATTTAATACTATAGTGTAAACTGTACAATAAAAACATGCATTCCATTGGGGACTCTGACGGCTGAATAGGATGTTTTTCTTGGTGACCTTTGACACTTTTTTCTTCCTAGTAGGTGAAGCGAAACAACTGAGTGTTAGAAGCATTTGTATATCACTTTTTTTTACGAGGTGTCAAATGTATTTCCCTTCAGTCTAGGGCAGGGTCAGTCTGAACCACATAAGATTGTACTTTAAGCACTCCATTACCTGAGGGATGAACATCATACATCAGGGGTCAGTTTAGCAAAGCACTTTTATGTAATAGTCTACTAAATAGAAGAGGAATAGTCTACTATAGAAGAAAATAATACTATTTTAATCATTTAGACTAGCTGAGCTCAGCAACACTATATTGTTCTGTCTTGAAATGATGTGTGTGAAACAGGTAGAAAGGATGCATGTAGAAGATATATTTGCTTGACAGCTTAAACAGAAGCTTTCAATTTCCAAATGGAAACTTCTGTAACTGAATTCAAAGTCTTATACCTGCCATGTTGACCACTGTTTCGGCATGTCTCATTTAGGATCATCTGTTCTTATATTCCATATTTGGTTTGGAAATACTATTGCAATTAAAAAAAACACATTTCACCCTCCACCTAATCCAACAGTAAATGTCACTGATTTCCTGACTGAATACATTGAGACATGGATCACTGTGGGCAAAAAACAATTAGTGAAAGGGTTTGGGGATGCCAGCCATTTTCACCACCCGCTGACCTGATCTGCTCCTTGGTTACATCCTAAGGACAACTATCTATTGACCTGTGGGTTGTGGCTTAAACTTCTTTTCTCATGACATGTGCTGAAATTAAAGATGCCCTGCTCAGAGACCCATATGCCATGAAGAATGCTCATCATTCACTACGCAGGCTTGCTTTATTTCAGTTCAGCAAGCATGTGCTCACAAAGAGGTCCACTCAGAGACGGGCATTTGTCCACAGTAGGGCAGGTTTGGAAAGCCAGCATTCCTTGGCACATCTCTATGTTTACTTTTGTTTTTAAGATGGTTCTGTTCTTGTTTAATGTCTTAAAGGAAAATGCCATGCTGCTCTTTGTGGAATGGTACTGTCATCTATTTAGGGGAGGTCTATTCAGTTAATCTAAACAGTGGCAGAACTAAATACAACTAATGTTTAGGTTATTATAAGCACCGTTTCTGTACCAGGTTATGAAAGACAACATATCTAAGAATATGTGTGTCTCTCCAGGGTATTCTTGTCTTTAAAACCATGTAAAATAACAGGGAATGCTGTATGTTAATTATTTAAATGGCACAAAACAAACAAAATAAAGAAACGAGTAAACTGTACAACTGACAAACTGAACAGCCACTAAAGCACAGCTTCATGGATCATATTCTTGCTCGATGAATCCTGGAATTTCCTAGATGAGGAAGGAAAAAAAATCATAATCATATTCAAATAGACTACTAAGACAAACAAACATGGATTCTGGAAGTATGATGTGCCTTTTTTTGAAAAGCAGTTCAGTTACAAAGAGAGATTATGTCATGAAACATGGTAAGCTAGCTGACACTGATATCACATAACTGAGCTGTTATTATATTGGGTAATCATTGTGCAGTATTTTTCTTTTTGAAAATGCACAAGGCTTTTCTTTGTTGTGAATATGCAGCAGACCTCAAGAAACAATCCATATCTTGTTTCTTTTCATGTTGTTCCATGTGAATCAAGACGGATCCTTACCATTTAGAAACCACATGCTAGTCACATTTAATGGAGAAAAAACTATTTTTTGGTCTTCACTGAGTCGGCAACTGATAGAAATTTAGCAGCAAAATCTATACATTAAATATTATTTATTGTAGTTCTAACTGTAGAGTTAATGAGGTTTAAAATGTCTACTTGTACAATGCTTTCTAATTATGTTTCTAATTATGGACGTTGGTTTCAAAATGAGTTTATTAAAGCTATGTTAATACTGGTATAGTAAAAACATGTAGTACCATTGTTAGGCTAACAGTCAATGGCTTTTTTTTTTAAAGCTTACTATTCCAATAAGCCAAAGCTTCTCAGCTGCTGTGCCCCACTGTATAGTTTGAGTGTGCCACACTGTACAGTATTTCTGGTATTGTAGAAACATGTACATTGTCAATGTAATATATGATAGGTGAGCCACAACACTAAGTGGTCCAGATTTTGTGAAGTGACATTAATAAGGCTACAGGCATCCTCAACACTGGCTGTCAAATCCATCTCCTGATTGACCATCCACCGTAACTCCTCAGAGAGATGGGTATAATTATCTAGTTTTTTCCAGATACTGAGACCCACTCAATAGTGTCTGCAGGCTCATAAAGTCGCAAGTTTGCATCATTTCAGCAGCATGTTACAGGTTATGGATAAGCTGCCACTAGCATAGCCAAATATTCCATTTTGGTCCTATTTGTAATGTCAGAATAATAAGATCTGGTACTCTGTGATGATTACAATTACAATTTCTCAATATTTATTTATTTTTCATGTTTTTTCAATGTTTTCAGCATTACATGTAGTTCCTTTTTTAAACAAGAAAGTGATGTCAGACCATCCTTCTAATTCCCAGCCTATTCCAGTTACACTTTCTACGCAATATTGCTTTCCTTTAGAACAGTGGAAAGTATTACTGCTAGTAATTGTATTTACTGGTGTGCTTATTCTTTGTGAATAGATCCAGTAAGCAACCTTAGACTCTTGAAAAAGAACAATCTTTGTTGGGCCTAGACAGCAAAATCTACTTGACATACAAAGTAAAACAGTAAAAAAAAAAAATCAAAGCCTGGCTATTCTTTTTCTTTTCAAAGTTACTGAATATTAAATATAATGTGCCACAGTTGCTACATGCATTCCCACAAGAATCAAAGTAGCTATATTATAGCACCCCACCCCCACCCTAGAATACTAGACTTCCAAATGACAACCACAAATATAACATAGACATTTGCTAAACTTGTTTTATCAGTGGAAGTCATTTAATACAGTCTGCAAGTCTCCGTTCTCAGTTTTAGATGCTATCCAGACATGATGTATAATAGCAGGCTATAAAGATCTAAGTGGGGGTATGGAAATGACCAAATACAGGTGCCAAATTCTTTAACTTTAAATAACCTCTTTAAACAGTCATTGGATGGTCAGTTGCCCTCTTTACCTTTCATACTGTCGGCTGTTGCATTGCGCTAACGTGATTTACTTGTTCTGATGAATACATATATTGAAAATCAACAACAACATAAACTGGACTCCATTCCTTTTCCTGTAGTTTATTTAAAAAGGGAATCTAGTCACTGTTTGTTATGCAAACATCGATCCCATACTGTGCTAATTGCAAACCTGCAGGGATTGTGAATCTCCTGCTGCTTAAACAGTGGTTGGAAATAAATCCCTTAAGGATCCTAAGGGCTGATTTAATGTGTGCAGAGGTCTCCACCAGCCTGCAGTCGTGCTACCTTGGATTCCCCAGATCTCACCAAATAAACAAGCCTGGACCTGGTAACGGCTTAGCACATGAATGAGAAGGGACTCATTCAAGAAATACCAGCTGTGTTGTAGAAAGAGGTGTTCGAGGTTCACTGTGCTGTTGGAATGGAAGTTCAATGGAAACGTGTTTGTGGTAAATCTCTTGATTTAAATCTTTCAAATACAAAATCATTTTTAGAGAGAATGTACCGTAAAGGTTTCCTCGAGAAATGATACTAGACTTCATCTAGTCCTTCAATTGTATGGTCTATATATACTGTATATTACATAACACTCAAAAACCTGACACATCAGTGCTGGCGGCAGAGATAATGCCATCCTAAAGTTTGCCTTGGGTCTTTTAGGACAACATGCTGCATATTTGTGGTGAGGATATAAAAATAAGATGCAGTGCGGTTACAAAGCAAAACACAACAGGCTACTTAACTTTACAGAATTACATTCTGGCTTTTGTGGTGCCATACTGAAGATTGTCAGTTCTGCCTTCTTGGCATTGACTAACTCCCAGTCCTTTAACAATGAGACAGAGTGGCCCTAACTTCCCCCATCAGGCAAGTCTCATTGGGCATGGACTGTCTCTTTAGAAACTCAACCTACCCATCCCTGCTTAAGTCAGACAGGAAAACTAGTCAGAATACATCATAGTGGGGTAACCCTGTCACTCAAAATATTTTTATGATAATACCTAAAACTACAGCTAATAGTAACGAATACAGTCATAGGTGCTAATTGGCAGGCACTATGCAAAACCCACAAAGCATTAAAGGTAATATAATGTCCCAAGGCACTGTAGAGAACATTGGCTTCCAATTAAGAGGCAGGAAATGCAATAATAAGTAAAAATATTTTGGTCTAGAGAAAGTCTGGGTTTCCCAAACACCACTTTGGAAAGTATTCTGATGGAAGGGCTGTAAAAGCCACAGGATTAGCCTGTAAAATGAACATATTGTTAAAAGACATAGATTATGGCTAGGGAACAAATGGTTTGGAATGTAAAATCTTTAAAGCCAGGACAAAAATCTTGCAGTTAACCGTTTGTGCAAATGGTAGCCAGTGATAAAATTGCAGTTGCATTCTGATGCATGTTAAATTGAGGGAGTGAAAACTTTGAAAATATTTGTAAAAGGTTTGGAATGAATACTGTACAATGGATGAACTCATTAAAACAATTAATCTTTTCTCAATCTCCAATTTGCACCACTGTATGAAATTTGGAAATGTGGGACTGTTCCAACATTGCTAATTACTAAGCAAAGTAAAAACACTATTAACATTCTGCAGAGGCACAGGAAACTCAATCAATAGGATGATCTCGGACCAAAATGACCTGTAACACCTGTAGTTAAACGTGCTTAAATGGGGAACGATCCATCCTAGTGTGCATTTCAACCTGTTTCAGGGGTGAGTAACACACCTGAGCCTTGAGATTTTGAAGATAGCCATGCACAAATATTTGCAGTTAAATTAATTAAAAGGAGAAGACTACAGAATGTCACATTTGGATTCACAGCTATTGCTTTTAACCACCTACATAGGGCATGTCTGTGAAAAAGTGATCTAAGCTTACAGTTGTTTCTGTGTAAAGCATGGCTATAAATAACCGTGGTTTTATCCATTAAATGCCAACACATCAAGGCATTACTGTGTGGCACAAAATAAAGGCATTACATGGTGGCAGCAATGAGGAGACTTTAATGCAGGCTGCTATTAATGTTCTGGATCATGTCGTGAATTTTTAGTCAAACACTGTCAAAGAACATAAAAGATTTACACCAATTATTTTTCTCAATGGTCTATTTTCTATCTTCAAGGTACAGCTTCTTCAATAGGCACCTTATACCCAGCTTGCTCCGCACATTTCAAAGACTTCTACATCTTTGTTTACAGAGTACTCTGGAACAATTTCAAGTAACCAAATATTGAGCTTTGTATGTCAACATTCTGTATCACAGCTGACAGAGAGCTGCACTACTCTATGGTACTGTATATACATTATTACATTTTAAATAAAAAAATGACAGGTGCGTTATTTAAACAGTTGCAGTAACACAAGGGGATGTATAGCGCTATATTTTTCGGAACCCCGCTATTTACTCTTTAAGACCAGCAACAACATGATGACTAGCAAGCTGAGTTCACCAGCAATTTGCTAAATATAAATAATACAACTACCTTACACTAAATAGAATAAAGTATAATTGCCCTTTTTACTCTGGGTGATTCATTTAAAGAGCATTTTGTTGTTCATATTTAATCACTGAAAGTGTATTTGAGATTTCAAATATATACTTTATGTGTCCTTCAAGCTGTGTTGTGCACAGCCTAATGTTATTACAGATGGTATACAACAGTAGAATGTTACTTGATTCGCAGACAAAGCATGATACATATTTGATTTAAATGACATGGTGTTACTACCGACTGACCTACAACACCAGCTCCAAAGTGTCTCATGGACCAGGACATTTATACCAGTGGCAGCTAACGGGCACAATAAAAAAAAAATGGAGGCAGAAAAAAGGCTGAGGTTTTGGGGTCCCCAACCTCAACATTGGTAAACTGTTTTTGATCAGTATTGACCTAGCTGCTTTTCAGATCGGTGACACAACACTGATTGTGTTGAATTGCAGTGCTGAGATCTGGAATGCTCCGAATATTTGTATTCTGTATTCAGTATATCTACTTCTTTATACTGATGACAAAGCTCATCAGTCAGTCATGACATTGTAACAGAGAACCAAAAGCTTGTTAACTTGTAAACATGTTGCTGACTCAATGTCTAAAGTACATGTAGATAAACCTGCCATGTCCAGAGACTCTGCAGCCTTGTGCATTGGAACACTGCTAAATCTAGAACAGGTGAAGACAACGGATTAGGTATTGTTGCGGGCAGGGTAGCTCCTTCAGTGACCTACTGTATAAATAGAAATAGCCTACATACAGGAAATACCCTGCCCCTAGCTGTTACTGTAAACCTGGTGTTTGCATGGTTGGTATTCACTTAACCCATCTCAAATCCACAAACACTGAATTTACACTTGCCAGTCAAACTTAAAACATTTGCTCAAGTCTTCTGTGCTACATGCTTAGTTAACTGACAAAGAATGGGTTAGTGTCTATGTAAAAGTACATATTTACAAAAGTATTTACAAAAAGATCGTCAAGCATTAATAAATAACGTAAGTTATATAATTAAAAAGCAAAAAGACTGATGTGATGTAGATGTAGCATACAATGCATGTCTTCTTTATAAAGATGGCGACATCACCACAGTCATCAATCCATTTTTTGTATTGCTCTAAACCACTAAAGATTGTATATTTTGTTACAACTGCCCCCTTAAACATTTTTGAAGAAGACATCATCATGTTGAAATTCAAATGGTAATATAAAAAAATATTTTCATTTGAATTATACAGTACTGTATATGAAAATTGCTAATGATCCTTTAAGTAATGCATGTGTTTTAAACTATACAAGGACTTCACATCCACATTCATGTTTTGATCCGTTGCAGTTTTAGAGTTCAGCCTTATTTTTAACTAGTGTGAACATTTATTGTTTTGATAAATAGGGAGGGGAGGCTGTGTGGTCCAGTGGTTAAAGAAAAGGGCTCCCCGGTTCAAATCCCACCTCAGCCACTGACTCATTGAGTGACCCTGAGCAAGTCACTTAACCTCCTTGTGCTCCGTCTTTCGGGTGAGACGTAGTTGTAAGTGACTCTGCAGCTGATGCATAGTTCACGCACCCTAGTCTCTGTAAGTCGCCTTGGATAAAGGCGTCTGCTAAATAAACAAATAATAATAATAAATAACATCCCAAAATTGCAATAATTTGTATTCTAAAAAGAAAAAGAGAAGTATAAATAATATGTAATTAAAATATGACAAGTTATTGTCCTGCCAACATTTGAGCTTATGATTCATAGTCATTGCTGGATTCCAAATTGTATTGGTCAAAAGGTCCAGATGTTAAAATGACCTAAATTGTGACCTGTGCTGTGCCAGTAGATGAAAAGGATTCATGTGCAACGGTGGCAGTGATTTTCAGGTTTGAAAAGCCGATCCGTTTCAGTTCGTAATGGTCTTATTTCTTTCCATTGATGAAACTCCACAAAATAGCAACCTGCCAGCACAATGCTGATGTCACAGGGTTGAAAACGTTCCAAACCATTAGTTCAGCATAGATGTAACTTGACCTTTTAGATAGAAAACAGTGGGTTAATTGTAAAATAAAATGCAAGAGAAAATCATTACCACCAGCCATTAGGAAACAACAATACCGTATTATCTGCATTTTGTGCAAAGGCTGTGTAAAACGTGTGAACACTGTGAGAAAAAAAAAAATCTATTTTCCTTTAACAAGCTGTGTGGAACAATAAACAAGGAAAGCGAAGTAGAATCTTTAAATCTCTCACCTCAGAAATGCTCAGGTGTTCACCTTCTTATAAGCTATTTACACAAGAAGTATAGACCGGTCACCATGGATACATGCTTAAGGCAGGAAATTCCAGCTGCATATTATCTAAACCAAACTCAAATTGTTTAAACAGCAACATGCTCAGAAAGCTGTAGATCTTCATTTTGTTGCAGAGAAACCAGAGTAAAGTCAATTTGCTCTGGTATGGTTTATCAACGTTTCTCACATGAATATGTGTTTAAAACCAGTAATAATAATAATAATAATAATAATAATAATAATAATAATAATAATAATAATCATCATCATCATCATCATCATCATCATCATCATCATCATCATCATCATCATCAGTGTGTAAGTATGTTTATGTATTTTTTTGTATTGGAGAGCAGTTAGCATGTTTCCCATAAAATTAAATACCTACACAAAATTTAAAAAAAAAGTATTAAAATACCCTGGGTAGGACTTTCAAAAAACAGTGTTACATCAGAGTTGTGGTATAGTAATGAGAGCTTTAGTAGCAAGTGATTTTCAAACAAAATGTATTAATTAAATCAATCTGTTAATGCTTTAAAATTGAGTCAATTAGGTCATTAATGAATGCATTTCTTGTTAAAAAGCTTAATTGTCACAGGTCACGTACAAATTAACTTCTGATAAATTATGGCAATTAACACTCATTTGCTTTTAAATTCCCACGCAAACAAAAGAAATAGTCGCAAGAAGCACAGTTCGTTAAGATATTAACATGATTTCGTAAATCAACATAATTTCGGAAATCACATTAGGACAATTATTTAATAACAAAATAAGCATAACGACCGCTTGAAAATGCCTAAATCAATGCTGCATACCGATTTCTTGATTAACACTGAAGTTATCATTTACGACCTTTTGAAAATCCTGCTCCCTGTGTCCCAATACCTCCACAATGCTTTTGAGTGTTGTCATTGTTTAAAAATCTTTATTGTTTTTGATTAACTAATATTCATATTAGAAATACCACATTCACTACTTATTCAAAGGTAAATATCTCTAAATATATATTTAAAAGGAAGTCACCAAAAAGAAGGCCAATAGTCAGAATTCCCAAGGAACATGAATTTGTTCATTGGCCACCTAGGTTGAGACCACACCCAAAGAACTGCATTATTTAAATTAAACTGCATTAACTCAAATATGATAGGGGCTGTGGTTTGAATATATCACCATGCTGTCACCAGCCTAAAAAAAAAAAAAAACACAAGCTCAATGCAACATCCCAACTTTTAAACCAACGTTTGTTCAGACCAACATCAATTAGCACAGTCTGAAGAAGATTTGAATTGCAGAGAATGAGGCGTTAAACCATAAAAAACCTGCTGATTCTGCTTCATTTGCCTCATGCAAGCACGTCCCCTTAGGAGGACAGATGTATATTTATCCACAGATGCTCACACCTCTCCTTGCCCTTCTCTGAGCGGAGGTTGTTGGTGGGAGAGCTGGGCCAAATGCCTGCAGATGTCAGCTCTCCACGCCTAGCATCAACATTAATATTGCATTGCTATGACAACCAAAGCAAACACCTACAGGCCAAGTCATTATGAATACTTTGCTTGCAAGGATCTTTCCTTTGGATTTCAGGAGGCAGCACAAAAATGCTATCTGTAATATGCCAAGAAATTGACCAATTAAACTGTTATAAGACATTAAAGGACAGCCAGCTAATATATTATGTTCCGCAAATCCTACCGTGGCATGGCAAAGACCCTTCAGATTGTAAAGCTCTGTAAATATTGTATGTATTATGTATTGGAGCAGGGATCATGATTGGATGCTGTATTTTCTGCTTTATTTCTTCTCCAACAGGCAGGCATGCCAGCTGTGAATGTTACGTCTGATCTGATTGGAGAGGAACCAAAGACATGTGAGAATGTGGCCAGGGTCATTGATCAATTGACATGTGAGAATGTGGCCAGGGTCATTGATCAATTGACATGTGAGAATGTGGCCAGGGTCATTGATCAATTGACATGTGAGAATGTGGCCAGGGTCATTGATCAATTGACATGTGAGAATGTGGCCAGGGTCATTGATTCATTGATTCTTAATTTAACTCAGACACCTGTGTATGAGGCGGGTGGCTTGTCCTCTCAGGTCAGTTAAATCTGACCACTCAAAGAGAGCAGACTCTGTGTGGAATTCATTTTATTGAATCACAGTAAGATAGCTGTTATCTGGGCCCCACCCACCCCAGCAACCCCCAACCCCCAGCCCCCCAGACCCCCAGACCCCCACCAGTTACAACTCTACTATTTCTGTTTATGTTTGTCTGTATTTCTTACTCTATGCATGATTTTAAAGCATATCTGTATGGTATATATGGTCAAAAAACTGTACTTGCTCTAGCTACAAACTAACTGCGTCATCTGTCCCTCTGTCTTTTATTTTATTTTTTTTACCGTTTTCTTTCAAACTGGAATTTAACAGTTCTGCCTGAACCAGTATTGTTAAATACCAGAATGCCATATTACAAAAAATACATTCTGTAGGCATTACTGAAATAACGGTGGAGGATGAGACTTAATTGTATATGAGACGTTTTTGTTCGTGCGCCTCGGAATATCGTTCCATCTTTTCTTAATCTCCTCCACGGTTCTTATAGTAATGCCTACACTCTAGAAGTAAAGGCTCTCATTAGAACCTTGCTTTGCCACTGTGGGGAGACCTTTTTAGGTGCTTCTAAGAACCTTTTTTTTACATGGATTCTACATTCTGTATTTGCAGACTTTCTGTTTTGTCATGTAAGCTAAGAAACATGTTTTGAAAATTGCAGTTTGCAAAACAATATGGTACCGTAATTTACAAACTGACTTGATCAGAAGGGTTAAACAAATGAGCTCTTTGCAAAATATTATTAAATGTTTCTTTGTCCTTGACAACGATGTCTCCTTCTTGCTGCAGACAAGTGCCCCACATCACCTTGCCTTTTATATAGCCTACTGTCTGACTGCGGCAAATTAATGTCTGCTTTTCAGAGTTCTTAAAATAATCACACATATACGAGGCCCACAATTACCAGCAGCTTTAATAAATTAGATGGAACATTTAATAGACCTAATTTGCAAAATCCCCTCCCAATTTTAGCAGTTTCGTTCAGAAATGCCCCAGAATTACATATGCATATACAGAATTACATATACATCAAGGGCTAAAGCGCACAGAGAAATTGCCCCCACAAATCACGTGTTAATTGCGTGTTTATGTCATTGCATGTGTTTTATAAATCCCATCCAAGAATTTGGTTGTAAAACACATGCAATCCTTTTATAAATCTGGGCCTAAGTGATTTTAAAAAGCAACCTTCCTAGCCTTCTCTGAAGCAATGTCATTAATTATCTGTCGTTATTCGGAAAAAAAGAGATCTGTCACAGATACAAATAGCAGGAGCCCAGGACCACACGTCAGATGAAAAGGGCAGGAAGAAATTATTACTTTTTAAATACATAAATTGGGTTCTTTACGGGCCCCTCACAGGCCCAGCCCCTGTTCCACTGGAACTGTTGGAACCCCACTTCGCACAGCCCTGGTGATGCATCCTTAAAGGGTCAGAACATTTATTTTGTAGATATTTATTTATTTATTTTTATAAATGAAAGCATGCAACCCTGTGTTAAAAGACTTGTGTGACTTATGCTTGTCTGCCTGGCCATCGGCTGACCTGTCACCCTTACCTTAAATGCAGTGCTAGTGATTAATTGGTTAGTTGAGATGGCATGCTTTGAGATTTAATAATTAAACCCAAACACAACCAGGTGCTGGTAATGACCTTACCATGGTATTTCATCTTTTAATTTCGTATGCATGTAAAGTGGTGTGTTCACCTTGTGGTAGATCACAGGAAATTTTACAGATGAGACTTAATGTCAAATACGCTGCCTTTAAAAGGCTACCCTTAAAAATGCTGTATATAATGTATCTACTGCATTATATATATTGTCAAATGGGATGACAAGTAATTTACATTTTAATGAAAAATTTGCCTTCAGCGGTGTTACTGTATATTAGCTTTATGTCACCGATTCTCAGTACCCTTGGTTATTGTGCATATGGTATGGACAGCTTTGGGCAACAAACATTATGGAAATCCTGAGTATCTTACTATATATAGGAGGCTGTGTGGTCTGGTGGTCTGGTGGTTAAAGAAAAGGGCTTGTAACCAGGAGGTCCCTGGTTCAAATCCCAGCTCGCTCACTGACTCACTGTGTAACCTTGAGCAAATCACTTAACCTCCTTGTGCTCAGCCTTTCGGGTGAGATGTTGTTGTAAGTGACACTGCAGCTGAGGCAAAGTTCACACACCCTAGTCTCTGTAAATCTTGGATAAAGATGTTTGCTAAATAAACAAATAATAATTAATATGTGATAAACTGAGGAACCATAACAAGGTCCACTGTGCTCCTTTAAATTCTGATTTCTTTAAAAAAAAAAAAGGTTATTGAATTTGTGCTCATAAAAATAATTCCTCAGTCTGTTCTCCCTTATGGGCAAAGACTAATATTCATGTCTCAGAAGTTTAGCATCATGTGTGTGTCCCATACATACTTGCTTTTTTGTCATTCCCCAGAAATGTGTATTGATATTCTCTGACTTGCATTGAGCCAAATGATCATCAGAATGAAAGGGAGGAGGTGGGGGGCATAGGTTTGTCACATGGATTATATAGAGCTTGGTTATTTTATAGGTTTGAAGGGTGTGCAGACAGGTGTAGGTTGATGTATACCAAACACACAGAATCTTTGATGCACTTCAGTATGTGTGCTGCGTAGCTCCCCAGAACACCAAACAAGTCTACAGCATGTTTCTCATATTAGTTTTGCTTCAGTGTCAGTTTACAGATGTTTGGGTGGCTGCTGTGTGTTTAGCAAGAATGAGCCTGACTGCTGCATAATGATTGTATATTCTGGATAGTTCAATACGGTCAATGGTTTCTATTTTAAATCATGAAAAATATGCATGGCACTAAACAAAACCCACATGCTGTTGAATTGTGCATCATCCTTGTTTTATTAATTCATCATTGTTTGCATTTTATATACATATACATGTGTATATATATATATATATATATATATATATATATATATATATATATATATATATATATATATATATATGTGAGTGTTTTTTCAGGATACCAGAGATCTAATTTGCTCAGTATTTACCTAAGGTATTGCAAGGGGGCGCTTGAATTGCAGTTGTGTCTGCAGTGCCTCTCAGTAAGTCCCTCTGTTGCCATATTTGGAAAAGTAGGCTGGTCTTGTGTGTGCTTGGAATGCGAAAGAAAGGGATTGGTTTTAGAGTGTCGTATATATAAACCGGCAAATGTAGTGCAAAAGGGAAATGCATGTGGTCTGTCAATGGGAAACTACTTCAGATAGAATTAGGAACACTTGCGTTGGTTCATCGTCTAGGAGATTTCAAACTGTTTTGGTATCACAATAGTTTGCTGGTTTCAAGGACGATTTAGAAAATAAAACCAATGAAGGAAAGAAGACAAAGCCAGAAACTATTTAATACATCCGGGATGGATCCTAACCAGAGTGTGAAGTGTAAAATAGTAGTGGTGGGAGATAGCCAGTGTGGAAAAACTGCTTTACTTCACGTGTTTGCCAAGGACTGCTTTCCTGAGGTACGTTGTGGATTTTGGCATCGCCTAATTTGGAATAATACGCAAACTTCTTTTCGAAGAAACCCCATTTTCTTTGCCCTACTATGGATTTAAAAAAAATAATAATAAAAAATATTGGATTTATTTAATATTTGATCATATAGCATACAGTAACCTGGCTTTGTATTATCTATTATTTTGAACTTTTGTTGCTTTATTTATTTATTTATTTATTTATTTATTTATTTATTTATTTTTGGTAGACCAAAATGCATAGTTCCAATATCATAACATGTGTCTGATATAGAAATGGAATTCATCGGCAGTATTATACGGTCCCTTGATTTGATTATGACAGGATGTATTTTACCAGCTGCCGGGCTAATGCATTCTTATTTTTTTTAGGCTACTGTCTGCCTGTTACATTGCTATTTTTTTAATGTGTGACTGCCGTTATTTATTTCAAAGGACGATACTCAAACATGCTTTCCTTTTCATTTAGAACTACGTCCCTACAGTGTTTGAGAATTACACAGCCAGTTTTGAAATCGACACTCAGAGAATTGAACTGAGTCTCTGGGACACTTCAGGTAAGACAACAACAAAAAACTCGCCCAAACAACACTTCTGTGCCAGAGTAATGCCATTCCAGTCTAGTTAGTTGTAGCCTAGCTTAACAGTACAATGTTAATGTCATACTGACTCTTCTATGTTCTACTGCCTTGTGACGTCTGTGCAAATCCATTATACATTGTATTTTCCCAAGGTCTCTCTCAACCTACTGTAGCCTACATTATGTGATCAAATGGAAATAAAATGCAATGTAAAAATCTATACAATAGATGGGGACAGTCATACGCAGTTATTTGACCATTGCCCATGTATTAAATTTAGGCACCGGATGTACCAGTGCAGTACTTTATATATACACCCATTCATGTAATGCATAATTTGTTTGTAATGTGATAAATCTAATGCAGTAATATGAATTGCATTAATACTGTTATACTGCATTCAGAGTTAGTGTCCAAAGTACTGCACTTTATGGCAGTAATACTGTAATAGGTATACGATTTCAGAATATTCATCATTTAATTTGTTTAAAAAGGGCGTTTCTGTGTTCATGTTTTTCCACTTGGTATTTAAAGTTGTTGCATTTCTAATTTATAATTATAAGATTCCAGTCAATTCATAAAAGTTGCTGCATTTAAAACCTGTGATTTGCCATTAATTAAACCCGTAGACCAATTTGAATATGGCTTTGGTTTTTTGCCAAACTCTGCAGAGCACAATAAAAGCAGGACCTAGATCACAAGGAGCAATATCAAGCCATGAAATACTGGTTAGGGGAGGGTCAGCAAACTTCAGTGCAATATTTCTGTAACAGTTTTCCATTTCCGGGATCTGCCTTTTATTTAAGATCCGAAGCTAGCTGACGTTGTGTTGCTGGCATGTATGGAATGAATGTGATTGAGTGCAGAGTCAGACAGGAGCGGTAAATTGCTCTTCTCCCATCTCACCCCACCCCGAGACTTAGTCAACCCACCCAGCTGATCATTGCAACCCAAATGCCCTATTATATCTGTAGCGGTAGCATTAGAATTATTATATATATAAATAAAAATAATAAAAAAACAGAATGCAATTACAAGCTGAAACATTCTCCATTCTGAGAGATGCATACAAAATCTTGCAGGCAAGCTGGATCGGATTACATTTTGTATCAGCTTCAAGCTCTGTATCTCTTTGGAGCTAGACTGTATGACAATGCATACGTGTATTGTACTGGCACTGCATAGGATCAGTAGTTAAGATGTTTGGTTTGTGTGCTGTATTCCCTCGCTTGGGAGGTGAGCATGCTCGATATAGTTAGGGCAGAAGTCCAATATATGTTTTTATTTTTTCTCTGCATATCATAAAAGGCAAAGCTGCTTTTAAGTTCTTTCAAGTAACAGTAAAAAAATCTGCCAGATTCTAATCAGTAGCATAAATAGTTCAGGTTTTCAATTGGCCTTGTATGAAACTATAACCCCCAACAGAATCCGTTTACCAAGGTCTGGCAATAATTAACAGCTATTGCCAAATTCTTCCCGGCTCGCCATAATTGGCTGAATTCCTTGCAGTCATCTAACCTGCTTGTAAGCAGACATGTACAGCTGGGGTCCATAGCGGGCTGGAGGGCAGGCCAACTGACGTCTGCCAGTTAATTGCTGCTCTTGCCCGAACGCATCAAGCCATTCAAGGAGCTTCATCCTTCAAAACAACAGGCATTTCCTGAGCAAAACCAAACATGCCTTTAGGAGAGTGTTTAAAGTATAGGATTCGTTATTAGGGGGAGTTGGATGACTATCTAAAAGCCTAATAAATTAAATATATAGAAAATAAGTACTTCCACTTTTGGATTAATAAAACCCCAAAATCTACCTGAATGCTCACTGGAAGGAAAGGGCAGGTAATTCGGTTGCACCTTGATGTGTAATTAGGCCTCCATTATGGTCTGGCCCAGCTGCTGTTTTTCTGATTATCTATTCCCATTACTTATTGGGTCAACTGGACCAGCAGTAAACCTGTCAACCAATCAATCATTTACACTATCCTTAAATGTCAAGGTAGCAGTGGATGATATTTGTATTGGGTAATCCTTCAACTTAAGGCTGTTTTATTTAAGGCTGAGGCGATGCATTGATTTATTCATCTATCGTTTGACAACTATCGATAGTCAAGCCTGTGCATCGTTTTTGTGTAAAGGGTTTAAGCAAAGGAAAGTTTTTTTTTTATCTTTATTTATTAAATTTGGAATCTGCAATTATATTTTGTATTAAGCGCAGAGCTTCTCTGCTCCCCTCAGGTCTGACTCACTGAATCTGCATGTGATTGAGCTCACCTTCACCCCCCTGCCCCGCCCCCTGTGAGTGTTTACTGATGGGATTGCATATGTACAGGAGTCTTCAAAGTAACAGAGCAAGTTACAAATGCTACAAATGCAATGCCTTCCGATGTTTGGCAATTATTTTCTAAAGTAAGACGGCATGAAAGTAAAGTAAAGAAAGTATTGTTTGGGATACTCCGGTAACAAAACGAATCTGCGTGACCATTTCATGAGATGGCACCCTACAAAACATCAAACAAAATCTGCATTTATTCATCCAAACTACCCCCGAGTAAAAGTGAAGAAAAACAACCAAGATCGTTCCAAAAGTTGTATCTTTGGTCAAAAGTATTAAGCATCCCGGCAACTTCAGTCCCTAGTGAGCAGGTATTCAGTAATGCTGGGCAGATTGTAAGCAAGTGCCAGTCATCACTTAAATTAAAACAAAATGTGGACACTATCATGTTCCTTTAACACAACTAAAATATAAGCCATGGACAACACTTGTTACTAAACTGCGGTGGACAGTGATAACTTTGACTTGTTATGGATTTAAACAACTGTTTTTTTGGGGGGGATTTTGCTTTGACCCCCAACTGGTACAAACGAATAAGGTAAAAAAAAATATATATATATATATATATATATATATATATATATATATATATATATATATATATATATATATATATATATATATATATATATATATATATATAATTACTATATGCATAAACAGATGTAATCAATTTAATATGCATAATAGTTTTTAAAGCATTGCTAGCAATGTAACACAGTAATCCACAGCTCCACATCTATTACTGCTTTTTTAACCCTTTCATAACATCGATAAATTGATGCATCTGCTTTTTTGGAGAACGATATATCGATAGTGAAAAATTAGGCATCGCCCCAGCCTTAGGTTAATTTTTCTCCTGCTTTTAATGTCAATAACATTTGTAAAAGGGGCATAATTGTCATTTGAAGTTTTAGATGGGAATATCAACCCCACTTTGTTTCTCATTCTCGCTGCCCTTTCTGTGCCTGCCCCTTCCTGGTTAATACGGATGGAGGTAATGTTTATGATGAGCAGTTAACTAAAACCAAGCTGTAAAAGATTAAAAAGGGGGTGGGGGGCGGGGATAGGTCTCTGTGCAAATTCCTCCGACAACCTATATATCCAGAAATATGATAATCCACTCATTTCTGTTTTCAATGGATACACTTTGAACAGCTGCACAGAGAGCTGAGAATGGATTCGAGGGCTGACTTTCCTCCATTGTGAATTTCTTTTCTTTCTTTTTTTCGTTTGCAGAAGCACTCATGTCTTATTCTTTGTAAAAATTCAGTTGAACGGCTCAGCGGGTGTGTCCTTTCTTCCATGTCAGTTTACATATATCTTTGACCTGTGTTTGCATATCGCTGGGAACAAAAGAACACCAAACATGCTAGTCAAAAGAGGTTGGGGAAATTGTCGTACAGCACCTTGGGTTAGTGCTACAGTAGTTTGTTGGTTTATAATCTGTGTAGGTGGTGGGAAAGGCTTGTGCCACGGAACTAGCACCAAATGGAAAAAGGACGCTTCTTAATCCATAAAAGAGAGAAGTGACACTCTTATATAGTGAGAGCTCCATTTAGGTCTCCATTTAGATTCTTTGAGGGGAGTCTATCAAATATCCAGTCCAAACAATACCTGCTTCTGCTTATCGCTGGGCAGGCAGGGACTGAGACAAAGGGCAGAATGACATTCTGCAGCTCCAATGAGGAGCCTGCTGACCCTTTAGAGAAGGCTCTTTCACATGCCTTTGTTCTCCGGTTCTCTCCTTTTGGGTTAATGGATCTGCATTGCCATTAGAGCAGGGTCTGGTTTGGGGTTCAGTTACTTGCTTTAGTCCCCATAAACGCTTCAATCCCTTTTAAAGAAAATATATGCACTGGTTCTGCTAAATCTTAGAAATTCCATGAATAACTTATTTTAAGACATGCATATGTAATCCCCTAATCTATCTATCTATCTATCTATCTATCTATCTATCTATCTATCTATCTATCTATCATTTTAAGGTAACTGTATAATAATAATTATACACTATGCATTTTAAAGTTATCTTGGAGTAAATTAGTATAATCATGCTAATGGGGAACATACAGTACGTTTTATTGAATTGGTTTTCTTTTCAATGGTTGGGTATTGTTACAGATATCTCATTACAGAACTCGCTGCTGAGTAAATGGAAGCTGCATGGCTGAGATTCCATAGACTATTCGTAAGGGTTGTAACTTTTACAGTACAATAGAACTATTGTTACTGCATTACAGTGACTGTTTAAAAATCCCTCCTGATGAGACAGGCAAATCTATCATATTGATTTGATCATTTTAAACGCTGTTGAGATATTTGTCGTTTATTGACTGTAAACGTTTTCACTGTTTCTTTTAACAATAAGGGTTGTAGGATCACATAGTAATGTGGTCTGAAGATTGTCAAAAAACACTGTAAAATGTATACACTGTCTACTTTTTATGAAAAGACTATTATTTTTATTTTTTTAGTAGATTAAAAAAAAAAGTGGTGGACTATTCTCAGTAAACGTGTCACGTCTAAAATCTTTTTAAAATATAGAAAATAATGAAGACCAAAAAATGTAGACCGTCTGGAGCATTAGCATGTAATTAAATTCATGGATGCCTTTGGGGACCTCAAACAAATTAGCTTTACTTTCAGAAGTAAAGCTAAGAAATGGAAGAAACCCAATCTCCCTGCTGCCTTGTATATGTATCGCTCGCTCCTCACTTCCTTCTCTTCTACACTCATGTCTGCCAAATGCTCCTACTTCCATTCTGTCATTCAGTCCTCCACTAACAATCTTCGTAAACTTTTCTCTACCTTCTCCTCCCTCCTTAGCCCACCCTCCCACCCTCCTCCATCTCGGCAGATGATTTTTCCGCTTTCTTCTCCTCCAAAATCGCAGACATGGGCAAACTACTATCTTCACTACCTGTCTCCTTCCCCACCCATACCCTGTCTGCTCACTCCCTCCCCACCACCCTCTGCAACCCCTACTATTCTACTCTCCTTCTTGCCCCTCTCAGACTCTGATCTGTGCTCACTGCTCCAGAGCCATAAACCCACCACATGTGCACTGGACCCCCTCCCCACTCACCTCTTCCAGGCTGCTGCCCCTGCCCTACTCCCTTTTATTTCCTCTCTCCTCAGCACCTCTCTGCTCTCTGGCTGTTTCCCCTCTGCCTTCAAACAAGCCTGCATTACCCCTATCTTGGATCCCACATCCCGCCAGAACTACTGTCCTCTCTCCCTCCTCCCGTTCCTCTCTAAAACCCTCGAGCGAAACGTACAACACCAGTTCTCTGCTTTCCTGTCAACACATTCTCTGCTCGACCCCCTCCAATCTGGTTTTCACCCGGCACTTTCCACTGAAACTGCTCTTCTCTCCGTCACAAACTCTCTGCTCGTGCTGCCTCCCTCTCCTCTGTCCTAATTCTCCTCAAACTATCTGCAGCCTTTGACACAGTTGACCACACTATTCTCCTGTCCTCCCTTGCTGACCCGGGACTCTCCGGCACTGCTCTTGCCTGGTTCTCCTCCTACCTCTCCGAGTGCATGTACTGGGTGTCCTGGCATGTCTCACCCTCTGCCCCTTGTCCTCTTCCGACTGGTGTACCCCAAGGCTCAGTCCTGGGACATTTCCTGTTTTCTCTCTACACCTGCTTCCTGGGTCCCTTCATCTCCTCCCATAGCGTCTCGTATCACTTCTACGCTGATGATGCCCAGATCTTCCTCTCCTTTCACACCTCTGACTCTGACATTTCCTCCCATATCTCTACCTGTCTGTCGGCCATCTCCTCCTCGATGCACTTGCATCATCTCAAACTCAACCTCTCCAAATCAGACCCCCCTCTTCCTCCCCCACTGCTATTCCTCTTGAATCCACCACCCTCTCTCCCTTCTCATCCACCGAAAGCCTTGGTGTCACCTTTGACCCCTCTCTCTCCTACTCTCAACACATCTCTACCCTGGCATGCTCCTATCGCTTCTTCCTCAGCAACATACACAAAATTCGCTCCTTCCTCACCAATTGCTTGACACAGCTCCTGGTTCAGGCCCTGGTACTGTCCCGCCTTGACTACTGCAACTCCCTCCTGGCCGGCCTTCCTGTCTCTGCTACCCGTCCACTCCAGCTCATCCAAAACTTTGCTGCTTGCCTTGTCTTCTCCCTTCCTCATTTCTCCCGCGCTACACCGCTACTCCACTCTCTGCACTGGCTCCCTATCTAATTCAAAACACTTGTACTCGCCTATTGCTGTCTTGACCATTCTGCTCCTTCCTATCTAAAGACTGTCATTTCTCCCTACATCCCCTCTCGCCCCCTCTCCGCTCCTCCACCTCCAGAACAGACATATGCACAACATGCCAGGTGTCGGCAGAACTGCATAATGAATTCAATTGGGGTCTGCTGGAAAGGTGCCTTGCTCAGGAATTAAAAACACACATTTAAGCAACTTAATCTTCACTTATCCAAAAACAAAATACACTGTGTCAAATAAGGCTCTTTGTTCATCGCTTTTAACAGGCTGTTTGCAATGGAAAAGTGGTTCAAGTCCCAGCTGGAGACTTTTTAGTTCAATCTGACTTCAGTTAAAAGTAAAGGATTTTTTTAAATTTATATATATTAGTTAGTTATCTTAATGGAGACCCTGTTACATATGAGAACCACAAAACACAATAACCATCTACCGTTCATTGTTCAAAAGAGACCCTTTAATTGAATGAAACATAAAACTGAACAACCAACAACCTCATACTGACAACTGTCTAGCAGCCATACCAAAACAGCATGTTTTTTTTAAAAATTATTTTAAGCGGTTGATACTAGCGCACAATACTGAGCCATATGGCGTTGTGTATGAGTAAACATAGCATAACATAGCACTTTAAAATCCTTTTATGGTATGATTACCATATATACATTTTAAATACGGTTTAGAATCATCCGGTATGCTCTCCAGAGTGTCGGATCTAGTACTACTTGCTGTTTACCATTGACATCCTGTCTGATATTTCACTTTGAACTTTGTATAAACAGGCTTTCTGAGCTTGTTAAATATGAATTGGGTGTGGTACCTTTCTACTCTTCCTTGGTGCAGTTTGTGATTAGTACCTGGAAGTTACATTTTTTAGAACAATTACCAGGTTTAAACTTTGAGAAAATAAATGGTTATGAAACACTAGATGATGTCTTTGCAGGTATCTTCCAGTCCATTTTAATAGCCCTTTTTTTAAAAAGAATTCATAAATCAAAGAGACAGGGGTGCGTTTCCCGAATAGGCCTGTGGTGAAACTTAATGGCATGCTGTCAGTTTGACAGATAGGACTATGGAAGTATGTCAGACACTGCTGACACTTTTGTCAGGCCCTGTTTTTATTTTCAAAGACGGAGAAGAATAAAAAAATAAAAAAAATACTAAATTCTACTGAAATAAAAAGCAAAGCAGTCAGGGGGACTCGCCAACCAACAGGCAATACATGTAATTATTTTAGATCTCCTCTGCCCAGTGTTTGTGTTTCCCCGCATCAGTAGTTCCACCTCATGCATGTGGGTGGCAGCTGTCCACTTTAGATACCACAGATCACTAATTGCTTAAGTAATGGTAAGGGCAATGCAGGGCTGCCAGAACCGATATGGGGTGTTTCTAAAATAGATTTCAGCCTGTTTTTTCTTAAAACTAGCAAAGAAATCTGTAATGGCTGGTAAACAATAATTCACCTTTTAATCTGTCCTTGGACACTGCAAAACCAGTGTCAAGGGGAATGTCCCTAATAAGAAACCAACAGGACAGATTAAGCATGAAATAAGTTTCAGTTATTACTAGATTTTTAGTTTATTTATATTTATCGATTGTCATTTCCTTCTTAGAAAAACTAAACCACAAACCTTGGAAAGATGCTTTCTTTTAAACATCCTTTCAGTAATTTTTTTTTTTTGCTGACAAGTGACCCATTTAACATGGCCAAAGCTACCTGCTTAGCACTGGTTCCAACTAAAAATGAGCCAATCACCTCATAATGACTTAATCATTGAATGTTTTCATCACAGGCATGTCCATGGTTACTGAAATAAATTGTCTCAAATGGATTTCTCTCTTTACCACTGTGGACATTTTTTTAGTTCACTCCTATATGCTGCCTTCTTCCAATATATATTGTTTTATAATAATAATACTCAGTAACCCAACTGTTTTAAGAGGTATGAAACAAACAGATGGGAAACTTCTTTTGTTTCTGCACTGCTGTGAATACATGTTTCAAGCATAAGGGAGGGAAACTCCATTTATTTCAACTGCCAAACTCCCAAAGGCCATCTTCTACTTCGAAAACAAAATTCCACAGATTCCTTCCTCTGTTTTTATATGTACGAGAGCTGTTCACGCAGTCATTCCACCTTGATGTAATGCTATACATACTCCAGAGATGAGTTTCAGTCAGAAGGGAGTTTGTCCAAAAAAGGCTACATATCTTGGAATTATTTCAGTCTGGGAATCTGTGTAGCACACAGAGAAATATCTGATCAGTCAGAAGAATTTTTTTTTATTTTTTTAAATGTAACATGTCTGACTTTATAAAATCTACTTTTTTTGTTTTTCATAAATCTGCTTATTAATTCACGAGTTTACTTATTTAAAATAAAGCAATGGCACTTGACGACAAGGTGAACTTGACCAAAATTCAACATAAAACTGATATGCACTCCTAGACTTGAAAATATAATCAATACGTTATACTTCCCATTCGATAGTGTTGGGGTTAACAATCTGTCAGGCTGTACTATAAAATAGCTGTGAAATACAAGAAGCTGCTCACTCAGTGTTTAGATTTGTTAATGGGCTTCTATCAAAAATAAAGTTAATTCTAATCTCGCAGAAGACCAGCAACACAAGTGTTCTCTCTTTGGTCAATGTTGCCATTTTATTAAAGACTCGATTTTTAAAGCCTCAAATCCATCACTGCACAGTGACAACAAATACCAATACCTGTTCTTGTTGTAATAGCTCATCTATAAATGAGACCACACCACTCAGCTGTGGTTCGACAGGGCCTCTACTACTTGGTTTTTAATATGTCGAATTAAATTACTGTACTTTAGGACCTGGTCAATTTAATAATGAAGGACATGATTGGAGCAAAGACCCCAACTAGGAAAGGCAAGGTTGCGCACCCCTGTATGATTGCTGGAAAATGTATGTATTTATGGTAGGCCCAAGGGGATATTTCCAGCTATAGAGTATTAGTGCATTGTAATTGAGATATTTTATCAACCCATAAAAGAGAAATATGAACTGCTTCATAAAGGAAGAAAGGAAGTGCTTAGTTAAGCATTTTGGTTACTGGTTCCAACTGCATTAGCAAATCATTAGTAAGCTCCCTTTGTCCTGCAGCAATGATGGTAATCTGAAGATATATAGTACTGTACTATCCTTTCATGTGAGATCATAATACATATTCTGTTTATGTTGGAAATGGCTGGAACTTCATTACAGATCTTAGTGTGAAGGACATTCCTGCCATGGCTGCAGTTTTCAGGGTTTTAATATTAATTGTACAACAAAAGTGTTATTTTTGGCCCCGGATGACTTAATGGTGGTCTCATCGAGCAGAAATGTATGTTTTTGTTTCACGATAAGCACTCCATTAGACTTTGTTTAATCAAGTTCTGCTTTGCTTTTAAAAAAAACACAAAAAAACAATCTGGATACAGTTAAAGCAAGAAAATGAATATTCTGAAAAGGTAAACGATCTCGTCTGTTTTTCATTTGCAGGGTCCCCTTACTACGACAACGTGCGGCCTCTCTCCTACCCGGACTCTGATGCTGTTCTCATTTGCTTTGATATAAGCAGGCCCGAAACCCTTGACAGTGTCTTAAAGAAGGTGAGTACTGGGAATAATATAAAGCATGTTTTCTAATCAAATGTGGCCATCACAATGTGGAATTCCCTAGCTTTGGGGTCCTCCTAGCTTCTTAAAAGTTGGACGGTCATATCCTAAATGTTTCCTTCAGTATATTCATGACCCCCACACACACACACACACACACAAATAGGTAGCAATTCATTTGGAAGAACTGCTAAAATGTTTGTCAGCTGGCACTTCAAAGGATACTACTTGCCTTTTGAAACGTGATGTCAGCTGACATGCCACTGTTTTGTAACCTATGACTTCAGTGTCTGTGACTCAGAGGGCGGCAGTTGGCCTGTGAAAACAATTGCCAGACTGAGCACAGTACAAATGCTATGCTGTGGAGCATAGAAGTCTGAATTGAGGTTAATTAGTCATGCACAGTATACATATTAAACTATAGATTTCAAGTTTTTTTTTTTTTTTTTTTTAATTGATAAGAACTTTCCAAGGTAGTGACTACACTTCTGCTAACACTATGGTCTGGTCACTGTACTGTGTGAAGGTACATACAGTTTAGGATTAAAGCTATTACAATGATCTCGAGCCATTGTGAATGAAGGAGGAAGATGAGCTAATTCTCTGAAATTCAGCCAATACTGAAATTATACAAACTATAAAAGAATGAAAAGAATGATTGTTGCCACAAATAGAGTTTTGACAACTAGGTCCCAGCTGTCATGGGATTTAATGGGATGTAAAAATATATATGCGTGTGCTTACATGCAAAACTTTTTTTTTTTCAGTGGAAAGGTGAGATCCAAGAGTTTTGTCCTAATACAAAAATGTTACTAGTGGGATGCAAGTCTGATCTCCGCACCGCTCTCAGCACGCTAGTAGAGCTGTCCAATCACAGACAAACGCCAGTATCGTACGATCAGGTAAGTGTTTTTATTTTTCTGTTCACACAGCACCAGTATTTTACATGATGACTAATAAAAACAAGTTGTTTCTGCCATCTGTCTGACTAATCTGACACGACTAAGCCAAAAATACACACAGACATGTACAAATCTAGATCACTTAGTGCCACAATGTTCTGTTTTTTTTTGTGAAGTAAAAGACAGGGCTTCTATGTTGGTCAGTTCAAACTGGTTCATTTGAACGCATGGGTGTGGTGCATTGATGCAACATTATTCTTCTAGAAGTTAAGGATCGTTTTTTTGTTTTCTTTACCCATATTAAGAGTTTAAACTATTCATACTGAAAATTAAGTACACACAGTATAAGTGTCTTTTCTTTCAAAAGACATCATAATCACAATAAAGGTACACAGTGTAAACTCCTCCTTCATGGGTGTCTTCAAAAATCAATTACTTAAACACCCAAGATTTCTATTTGCTTGGTATGTTAGCAGTAGTGCATAACAATGTTGAACTTCTCTGCATGTTCAAGTAATTACTCTTTCCTATCGGACAGTTTTCAAATGCCTAATGCATTTTAACTGTACATTTAAATATATCAAATGCATCATTTGGAATTATATAGACTGGTTTGCTGTATTTGTCTTCAGTCAAACACAATACTTAACAAATGTTTTGGAGAGTCTATTATCAGGATCTTTCCCACAAACAATCACTGACAGGTTGTCTTCTACAAAAAAGAACAATATTTTGAGGCAGCTATTGATCCACAGAAGAAAAACTGCATGTCTAAAGCAGCCTGTGCAATTAATCTTAATCACACAGACCATGTACAAGGCTTTGACATTTGAAGTTTGAACTAATTCTCGTTCGCTTCATTCTCATTAATTTTTTATTTTATAATCTTTAAGAGCTTTTTGGAAATTAATTTAACGGTGAGGAATTCAAATTAAGATTTAATCCATGCCATTAAAAAACGTGAAGGCAATGTTACATTTGATCAGAATTTATAGTTAAGCAGTAATTTATTTTTACATCAACAATTTTAATTACAACTTGCCTAAAGGGAAAGATGAGAAACAAATTGGTTTATTCACATAATGTCTGGTCTAAGAATTGTTCATACACTGCGTTAAACTCTTCTTGTTGATTCTAACTGAAAGAAAGCAGTCTGAAACAACTCCTTATAATAATGTTTAGTGTTTTTTTTTTTGTATGTGAATAACATTTTGAGAGTGAAGCAAGTTTTGTCAAAATATTAAGACCTCTGAAGCAGTCAGGTTATTTCCGATGGCTTGGAAACTTGGAATACAGTTGCTGTGTTCTCCAGCTGACAGCATGCATTCTAATGCAACTAAAAATATTGGTATTTCTAATTACCTCAGATTCCCTTGCAAATCAGTAGCAATAATTTGTACAGCTTATAAAAAATGATGTATTCGCTTGCTAAGAACAGCCATTTTACCTGATTTTTAAAAATATATTTTTGTGCCCTCTTTTTCCAGGGTTCCAACATGGCCAAGCAGATTGGAGCACCATACATAGAGTGTTCATCTTTGCAGTCGGAGAACAGCGTAAGGGACATTTTTCATGTGGCCACCCTGGCATGTGTAAACAAAACGAACAAAAATGTCAAACGCAACAAGTCAACAAGGGCAACCAAGAGAATTTCACACATGCCTAGCAGGCCAGATCTTTCCGCAGTCACCTCAGAACTGAGGAAGGACAAAGCAAAGAGCTGCACAGTAATGTGAGGCATCTGAACTGGAGGGACGGAATGCCAATACTTCTATGGACAAGAAAGGCGGCTGGTGAAGATTCAATGAGGTGCACTGCCCCCACATATGTGAAACAAGGGCTCTGTCAGCACTTTAAAAAATATTCTTCACCCTCGGTTGTGGTTTTTATATGCTTAACAACCAGAGCAGAGAGCTGGAATTAAGGGTGTAATTGAAGCAAAAAAAAAAGCGTCTTCACGGTTTCTGAAAAAAAATAAAAGCCAAATACAAAAAAAAACCTTAAAAGGCCTCAAAACTAAATATAAAGTTATATGAACTCTAAAAAGTGGTCATTTTATAATCCACTCCAGATATATCTGCATTTTACTTGAGCAGTCATATCTGACCCAATTTCCTCCATCAACAGGAAATGACCTCATTCTGTTCTAGCTTCTGGAGGTGACATCTTGACCGTTTGGGAGTTTAGCAGGAAAATGTCAGTACTGCCAATTTCTTCAGGAAGAGGTGTAGATTGATGTTCTCTAAGCAGCATAGCTTCCTGAAGAAAATGTGAAAAGCACAACCTTTTGAGGTTGCTTCATCTCTCTCCTAATCGGGTGATTCCTAACCGATCTATAAACATACAGCAGGCTGCTGTTCTCTTCAACAAAATGAATTTCATGTGCAGGCTCTGCAGCCCAGTGGTGCAGGACACAGGGCAACAGATGCCAAATGGCAGAACAACACTGTGGTTTAATCCAGTTTAAAACTGATTCCCCCTTCATTTTGTAACCAACTTCTCATAGGGAAATAGTTGGCTTTATTTGTTCTGTATGGAAATTAATTTTGCACCATCACAAAATGTCTGAAAGTACATCCAATTTACTAGACAAAAAAATAAATAAATCTGGTTTCATATCGTACTGTACTGTAACCATAACCTGAAACATAACCAATAACAGATTTTTTTTTTGTATTTAATTTTTTAAATCCGTACCCAAAGAGTTTTCAGGATTAAAGTCTACAGGGTAGTACCGTGGGTGCATATTTGCAGACATATCCAATCCCATTGCTCAAGTCAATCAGCATTGCTGTCATTTGCCTATATACAAATGGATGATCATTCCTAGTACAGCAGTACTAGACAGCAAGAAGTTGCCCAAGTATAGTCAATACATTTTCTAAAAATGTTTTAATGTATGGCACTATAACTATTTATCTGAATTCCTTTATAAACTTTGCAAGGACTAAAGAATCATTTGCACCTGTAGGCCTGACATTTTATTTGTTATATAATGGTTTCATTTCTTATATAATGGTTTCCTTGGCTATGCAACAGTAGCATATCTGTATGGCTCAGTAGTTTGTCAAAACAAATGTATCATTTCAGTCTTTAACTCCATTGGTTGAACGGCACAGCAGCCTATGGCACGTTTTAAAAGCCAGTTGAAAAGAAAACAGGCTGATTTTAATAATATATCACTATGTAATACTTCATTTATGAAGGGTTTTATTTGGGATTATCTGAATAGGAAGCAAAGACCAGGTACTGAATACAAAATAGCCCCACAATATTCAACATGTAACAATTATCATAGTTGCACTTTGTTTTGTTTTGCAAAAAGATAACAACAGTATCGTTCCTGTATTTAATACTCTGCTTGACTGGAGGATGTTTAATTCTAAACTATGCTTTCAGATTGGTGCATCAGTATCCTTAAGGGCAGTATTATAAACTAGCTGGCAAGTGCTTTCTGTATTTAAATGTAAAAAATTAAGTTATAAAAAAAAAAAAGATTAACCATTGAGCATCATCACTTTTTTGAATGTTGAAGTCCATTTGTAAGTCTGTTTTTGTAGGTGTTTCCGCAGTATTTATTGAAGTATAATATTTTTTCCCTTGAAGTAAATAAATACAAAAAAATGTTATATACATTTTTGCAATTTTTTTCTTTCAGTGTGAGGTTTCTTTTCTGAAATGTGGTAAAGATATAGAAATGGTAAAACACAATACATCAGTTATGGTAAACTGCAGGACTAATGTACAAACTGGCATTCACTAAAGCTGGCACATGAGCATTCAGTGGGATTTGCATACAGTTTCCCCACTTGTTTTCATTGGAAAAGATTTGTGGTAACCCAGAATAATAATTTTAAAAAATTAATTCGGAAATGTACTTAAATCCATGAAGGGCCATTTACTTGTTCTGGAAAGTTCTTATTTTATATAAAAGAATGCCGTTGCAGCATGTGTGAAAGTGCAAAGAATATGGGGACGTGATTATAACATTCTTAACAGCCTGAGGAAATAATATTTCATGTGGTATTAAAGGATCCCAGTTTCGCTGCTTTTATGGGCTGTGTTTAGGTAAGGATTTCTTAAGAACTGCAATGCATCGAACTCAATAACAAGGGGGGAGGGCTTAAAGTTTTTATCTGTATTTATTCATTCTTTAACCAGGAAAAAAACCATTGAGACAGAGTGTCCTGGCAAGATGACTGGAAACAGACAGCAGTAATTTCACATCCTTAAAAACAACATCACTCTAAAAGAACATCTCATCATACATTCAATCTGGGATCAGAAACAATTACACTTCAATAATTCTTGGAACTGACTCATTAAAATACATTTAATCTTAGTCATTATTCTTTGTTTAGCTGATATATTTGTATATTTGGGATATTTCTCTGATGTTCGATCATATCCTGGACACTCTTGTCCAGACTATTCCATGCCATAGGGGGCGCTGTAACTAAATGCTGATCAGCCAACCCAGGACCTTCTCCAAGGCACTTGATAAATAAGTGCATGACTAGATCGTAAACTATACTTGGGTATATGTACCTATAGCAACAAACCTATTACAGTTTTACACACAAAAAGTACCCAGTGTAATTGCCTTCCACAATTAAGTGACATCCAGTTTAAAGAAGCCAGTAACTGGCAGTGATGGGTTTGAGGGTCGTATTCTAATACAAATCTGGCTGATTTGTTCATTAATCAATCCAATTTTTTAAATTGCTCAGCAGAGGCATGTAAAAATGAAATATCATCATCACCACCACAAACAAAGGAAAAAATACAGCTCTTTATAACACGATTTCAACTTTAAAGCATAGTTAAAATATGCAGATCAAACTTAAGCTATGATCCAGCCAGATCCCAAGATATTTAGAACTATCCACCACCACAAGAGGCTCTCCGGTCAGTGAATGAAGGATTAAGTCTTGTTTCAAACTTTTCAATTTAGGTCCAAAAAACATTAACTTAGATTTTTTTGTATTAAGCAACAGCTTTAAATTCCAAAAACTTTGTTGTACAATATTAAAATTAAAACAATATTATTATTTTAATTGTGCCTGTGCCAGAGTATCCAGTAGTATAAAGCACTGTATCATCCGCATATAGATGACATTCAGATTCCGACACACATCATCAATATCAATTATTGAATATTAAAATAAATAAAGTTACTGAATTTTGTTTTAATAAATCCAAAACAATATTTATATTAGACCTGTGCTTACATTAATATGCCTTTTTTTGCAGCTTCAAGAAAATTTGGCTTTGCTTTACTTGCTAAAAAAACTGACAATAAGTTGGCTGGAGTTTTTCTTTTGTTGAATTAATATAAATACCAATAGCTCCACATTGAACGGTATGCCGAGCCCACCTCTTTCATGTCTTGGGCAGAGTTGTCGGATGCAGCCATCACAAACATGCCAGTGACAGATGAAACCAGTGTGTCTTCAAGCAACTCTGGCCTGTTTACCCGGAGGACGCCTTGTTTAAGTCAGGCCAGGTCTTCACACTTGATTATACAGCAAGCTCTCTGAGAATTACTCACACCTGATCAATTAAGGTCCCGGACTCATTCATTCAACTGGGATTACAGCGATGCCTATCTATGGTTCATAATATGGCCTACCAGCAAAATTCTTGTCATGTCATATACTGTGGTATACAGTGGAATATAAGTGTAGACATAAAGCACCTTTACCATTTAAACCTTTATAAGCCTAGGGACATTTCAGCTGGGGAGTTTCAGCTTATTCTGGCTGCATTGTAGTTTATGTTTAAAAATATAAAAATAATAAGATAAGGAAAGCAATTTGTTTAAATAAAAATACATTCATGATAATATTTGACATTTTCCATTATAAAATGCATTGTGCAACACAAGGGCAAAGGTGTAGTAAAGCATTGTGAAAGCATTGGAAAGCACAGCGAAGCATAGCAAATGCAAATTAAAGTGTGAAATTACCAGGATATTACCTTGATAAACCATGAATACATTTACAAAGCTAACTAAGCATGCTAAGATTACACATTTAGTGGCTATTATGATTGAGTTTTATAATTACTGCTATGCAAAAAGACCCAATGAAGCCGGAAAATGACCAGATAAGCATTTGACTCTTTATTAACAAATGACATGTTAACACTGTGAAAGCCATAAACCTGAAGAATGACAGCAGCCGTGCGTAATGTATAAAATAATGAAAAATAATGTATTCTATGTAATGCTTTCCTAACTGAAACATAAACATTTTATGATTAATATTATTTAGAGTTAAAAAAATCTATATATTCTCTGGTTTTCCTTTTTTTCTTTTCTTTTTAAAATGTATTGTTTTGAATATATTATGTTTCATACAAAGAAACAACAAAAAATGTAGAAATTATTAACAATCACATTGCATTTAGTATTGCTAAATAATAATATATTATTATATTATAATAATATATTGCACAATTATATTAACCATTATATGTTTTCATCACATAATTGTGAACATGGGAAAAATAATATTGGTCAAAGTTGTACAGCACTCCTTATATTCTAAAACATTTTACTATCAGTTATATCTGTTGGCTATGAATGTGATTAAAGCGACTACAGGAAACAGGAAAATAAAATACTACTAATTATTCACCAGGTGAAGTCTTCAGTACAATCCTTAAGTTGATTTCTAAACCTGTTTTAATTACTTCTTATAGAAACAAACCAAAGGGAAACACTTAGTACTTCCTTGACCATTGTCTTAATTCCAAAACACATGCTGCATACATAAGTTCTAGTTAATACAGTGGAATTTGGTTTCTGTAGAGTTATCCTACACAGCTTCACACCTGAACATTTTTGGTGTACTGTATGTTTATCTCAACCCAACTAGTGTCACAACAGCACAGCAGCACTGCAAATTGTATGCCCTAGCCCTGGGTGCATAATGCAAACTTCAAAGTTTAAAATGTGGTCTGCAAGCAATGGCGGTAATAGCAAAACCCTACTTACTATTGCCCACTAAGTTGAAAATGTGCATTCATAGTCTAGAAACCTACATTCTATTTGCAATATTTACTCTTAAGTAAATTTGATGAACAGCATGTAAAAAACAAATTTTATATACCAAAATAATGGTGATTGTTCTTGTGTTTTACCAGTTTAGATTGAAAGTAAAATAAAACTTCTGAATGTTCATGGTTTACATATGCCAATGAGCCCTATTGCTGTGCAAATAATACATGACATTTGTATCCCAGGGTATTGGACTTCTAAAAGTAAAATGTTGATGGATGGACAGAGATCTAGGTGGAATAACAAACAAAAGCATTTGACCATTGACTCCAAGGAGAAATAAGTCACTTTATCTGCATTTAATGTTAAATTATTTTGTGTAAATGCATCTATGATATGGAAAATGCTTACCAATTCTAAAATCAAGTGAACATACTGCTCAAGACTGCACTGTAAGTCAAAGATCACAATACCTCACTGTCTCTGCACTGTGCATGTAACATCTCTGTCACCATGTACGTTAAGTGGGTTCAGATGTTTTGACTGTTTTTTTTTAAAAACTCTATAAACAAGTAACAAAAAAATACAATACAAACCTTCATACACTCAAAATGTACCAATAATCCAATAAGATTGGTAATAAGTGACTAGACTGGAGTTTTCAGCTATTTCTTCAATGGATTATGTCTTATCAATAGAACACTACACTACTTTCATTTAAAATTTCAGCTGCTAAAGGAGGTACGGGACACGAGAAAGCTTCCTTGAGCAGATATAGACTGAATCTCAATAAAACAAGGATGTTGATTTAAGAAATGCAGTAAACAAAAACAACAACATGATTATTACCACTTATTTTTTATTTTACTTCATGGTACTGACAGAACACTGTGGTGCTGCCTAGTAAAGTGCTGACAAAGAGCTTTTAGTTTTAGACAGTGATAATTCATTCTCAACTTTGTTTCCATAGTAATGATTTGTAGCACAAATTAGTCAATACAGTTTAAATAAATGCACTGCTGCCACCCACTTCCCCTTGATTTCTTTAATATTCATAAATATAAAAACAACATTAACCTTTAATTTTGGTGCTACATAATGCAACCTTTCAGAACCCAACCATTTTGTTCACACATTAATTAATGAATTAACCAATAGTTTGTTTGTTTGCTTATAGAAAATCTCATGCTACCAATAATATTTTGCGAGGTGTATTATGTTCTGCTTGCTTGCAATACTATTTCTGTTTTCTAAATGATTTCAGCAGTAAGAAATCCTCAAGGCACATTAGAAGGTCCCGATTTAATTAGCAATTATGAGTTTGCAGGGCTGCAGTATAGCCAACAGGCCTCTTGAATTGTATTATTTGGAAACTAAAAAAGAGATGGGGTTTGAGAACGCAGTCTACTACACGTGACGTATAAAGCATAATGCATATTACTGCCTTAACATCGTCCCAACCCGCATGAGATAACATCTCATAAAACGAGACACTCTACACACAACTTAGTACCTTATATTGAATCCTTCTGTTTTTAGGTCTTTCCTTGAGAATGGCTCTCTAAAAATGGATTGTTGTTGCACAAGTCAAGGTATGTTTATGCTTCAAATACCACACATACTTATTATTATTAATTTCTTAGCAGACGCCCTTATCCAGGGCGACTTACAATTGTTACAAGATATCACATTATTTTTAAGTACAATTACCCATTTATACAGTTGGGTTTTTACTGGAGCAATCTAGGTAAAGTACCTTGCTCAAGGGTACAGCAGCAGTGTCCCCCACCTGAGATTGAACCCATGACCCTCCAGTCAAGAGTCCAGAGCCCTAACCACTACTCCACACTGCTGCCCCACTACTCCACACTTATAAACACACAAGCATGCATGCACACACACACACACACACACACACACACACACACACACACACACACACACACACACACACACACACACACACACACACACACACACACACACACACACACACATACACACACTAAAAACGGTGGTTATCTCAGGAATAATTACTGTGAAATGCATAAAGTAGAATGTAATGAGTGCTGGTTGCTGCGGGGTGTATTTCTTTAAATGTGTATGTTGTGTGGGCTGAGGGGGCTAATAAATGGAAGACAATTAACTCATTTCAACAATCCTTACAACAACATTTCATTGCTTCAATCTCTGTACACAAAACATGCCTTTAAAAAGATACCATGCAGTTGCTCATTTTTATGCTGAATGAGTGCAATTCAAATTCTGTCAGACTAGCATATTCATTATTGATATCTATTGCCTTTTCTAAGAGCTAAAACTGCAGACTGTACTAGATATTGACTGTCGAAATTCTCATCAGGCAAAGATAAATCTACATTTATAGTCAGGGTAGCAAGCCCCTGAGGGCAATACACAAACTCTGTATGTGGGGGTCTGCCCTGCAACATTGTTTTGCAAGTCCTTGAACCGAGAAGTTCAGCACAGCTTTAAAACTATAAAAGCGAACAGTCTTGGCCAGGTTATTGAAAAATGCTCTGCACATGGTTAGCTAGCTCTTTAAATGCCTTAAAAGGTTTGGGTAAAGGTCAAACCCTGTTTAAATTTCATCCATTATCTGTAATGTAAATGTATGTTTGGGAAAAGCTGAGATATAAAATGAAAATCTAAAAAAGAAAGAAATGCAGTATGAAACTGGTCATGGAGAAAGCCTGATTCCAAATTCATACTCACATGTTTTAATTGTTTGGCCTTTCTAGAGTAGCCAAGACGCACACAGATTCCAACCAAATTCTGCAAATGACAGTAATTAGCTTCACGCTTCAAACCATACATTTATTTTTGTTATTTTTTTACCCAAAGCCCAAATATCTGTTTCATTAATTGATCTTTTCCTTAAACTGTGGCTCAAACTGGGACTTCGATAAGTCTTTTTACAGAAGTGCTCTTCCATTCTTGCCTGTAATCCTCTTTTAATCATGAATACTTCTTTAAGGGGCTTCTCGGAAAAATGTAAGAATCTGTAAGATGTGAGAAATTAGGGCTTTTCAGTAATAAGCTAAACCTGCTTTACAGATCAACAAAACGTGAAAGCGAAATTCCCACTCACATGAACGGAGAAATCACATTTCTTGCCAGTAGAGTGAGAGACCAATCCACTTTTCCATGAGGAAAATGAATTGACAGTTTCCTATCTAAATCATTCACAAGAGAACCTCATTTTATTTTATTTTTTTAAATATGAATGGAGCACTCTCACTTAAGAAGGAATTCACATTTCTCATGTGACAGCAGGCTTGAGCCTGAGGGCTATAAAAATGTGATGGAGGCTACCTTGATGAAATGCTGCAATAGGTTATCCACCCCAGAGCTAAACTGCTCCTCCACAGGTACCAAATGAGTGAAAGGGGGATTCAAATCCTAAATTAGAAGCATGTGGGCCTGACAAAGCCATCAGAGACCTGTTTTTTATATAGCAAAGAATTGGTTCTGAAGTTTTCATGGGTTTCACTGAAATGCATTTCTTTCAATCCAAATTCATCTTTTATAAAAAACGAAGTAATATGAAGTATTTGATGTTGGAATTTTTGGAGGCGTCTGGTTTGCAAATTCAAAAATGATTAAATCATTAAATTTAGTTTAAATAGAAAAAAATGCACACATTCTCTTACTGTAAGGTACATAAATAGGACAAAATATTAATAGCAATATATTCTTTATTGCCTACTACAAGATACACACTTTTAAATAATGCTTGAAAAATCACATTTCTACAATTGAAATGTCAAACAATTGAGATCATTAGAAACATGAAATCTTTTCCAATTCTCTTTACACAGTGTGCAGTAATAACACTACAGTATAAAGGCTCACACCTGCACAATATTGATAATCTTGATAGTCTTATTTCTAAATCCTGCATTGACAAAAACAGTGAATCAGACATGGCTACTTAGTGAGCTGTTGCTCTGGTGTGTTAAACTGCTACTCTGGCAACATACTATTAGTTTAATTTTTCAGTTTATTAGTTTAGTTTAGATATCTGTCTCCGGAGCTTGACTGCCTATGTCGAGGATTTTCTGTCTTAAGATGATGGGTGAATGGTTGTCTGAGGGAAAGCATAGAATTACAGTCCTACTAACACCCAGGGTTATTTAACCTGGACAAGGCTTACATAGGACCTGCAGAGTGTCCTGTAAAACAATGTGATACTGTACATATACAGTATATATGTATATATTACATTAAAAACCTGTGCTGGTTTGTGGTGCTGGGGCATTTGTTGTTAGTTAGTTTTACCCTAATCAGGTATTTCCATATTTTCTAACTAGTCTGTCTAGAATCCTCATGGTAATTTCTTAAAAAGAGCGGCATCCATTTGGTGAGCCTTTGACAACGTCTGTACTGGTTATTAGCTTCAAACTCAGAGGGAACATCTGCTCCCCTCTATTTATAGATGATAGTTCATAACAAGGAAACACATTTCAGCCAGATCCCTTTTGAAGGGGGGGCTGTCAGCAACAAAAGCCCCCTACCACTGCTGATTTCCATAAAGAGCGTAGGATCTGATGCATGACAGCTCTCACTGTAGTGGTTGATCCTTTTTTTTCCACCACATGTCCATCTGTAAGAAACCATTTTTTTCTTATTTTATTAATTTGCTGTTATATTTTTCCAGTGGTAATGGTATTACATTGGGTCATATTAATAGTATGTTTGTCATGCATCCCAGTGCCCACTAATAAATAGGGAAAACACATGCTTGGTCTATTTTCATATTCAACTATGCACAGAACAAGTTTAATGAAGTATTGATGTCTTGCTATAACCCCCAAGGAGAAAAAATATATTTAACTTCAGGCATGAAGGGGTTTGTGTCAAACTTAAATTAGCCTAAAGGTTCAAGGTTTGAATAAATTCTGACATTAAAGAATAATATATTCAATATTGCATATGACAAATATATCAATCAACCACGGTCTGTGTAACTATGAAAGTAAATGATACATATAAAAGGCATAAGACAGAACAATATTCACGAGTGTTGTGAAATGGAAATAGATGTTCTTTATCCTGAATTGCTATGAATGTACACCAATATTATGCACCCCACAACTATATATCACTACTTTGCCCTCATTGCCACACTGAAACACCATTGATTTATAAACCACAAGAACATGAAATCATTTTAAGATCTACATTCTAGCTGGTTTCCTGGTTGATTTATGAGTTTAAGTTTACTACTAAGGATCTTCAAATAACCGATGGCTCCCAGATTTAAAAAAAAAATAAAATAAAAATAACAGATAACTATCAGTGGTATGGTTAGAACTGTTTTCTCTGGATCTAGATAAAAAAAAAAAATCTGATTACTAGTTTATTCCAATTGAGATAACAGCTCTTATTGCACGGACAAGATCAACCATTGACAATCAAAGAAGGTACCATGCCAAAGCAGCAGATGGAGAGTTTTTTTAGTCACTTTGTTCAAGAACGAAGATGAGCTTCACAGATTAGAAGCTCTTTCATTAAGGCAGCACATTAATTCACACTGCCTGAGACAAACCCACGGGACGATTGCAGCTGAGGACTACTCTTGGTTTCATTGCTAATATCAGTGGGGCAACAGTGCAGAATCCACACAGGCATTAATGAAAAACTAAATGATTTTGTCTTTCAGGATATCCCAGAAAAATAATAACGTGTTGTGACGGATGCGAGTGGTGTGTGAATAAATAACAGTCCTGAAACAGTATTTCTCCCACAAAAACAACCGTGTTTATTAAAATAAACCTCCCCTTTATCTGCGAGGGTATTGGGGGAACACAGCTGGCTGCAAAACAAAAATACTAAAACAAACAGAAAGTGTCCACAGTGAACTCCCGAGTGTCCTGTGCATGAAAGTGCTTTGTAATCCACACGGGGTGTGGTGATGTTGGTGAAAGGAAGGTAGTGCTCTGTGATCTGGAACTGGCTCCGTGGCTGCAGTCCCGCACTCCTACTCCGCCTCTGAAAACACACAACAAACAACACGTAATCCACAAAAAACACAACGCTCCGGCTGGTGGCTCAGTTTCTCAGCGCAAGAGGAGGAACTGATGTAGCTGCTTCCCCTTTGTACCCAGCAAACTCCTCCCTGCAGTCAACGCGTCGCCATGGTTTCTCCAATAGAGGGCTGCTCCGCAGCTGACTGCAATGGAATCGTCCTGAGTACTTGCAGCTACGCGCCCCTCCTAATATGGTCACCTTCCGGTTTCCTCCAGGTGGCAGATCTAGGAGGCAGCTTACCTTCCCCCTTTTCTAATCGGGAGGGAGATTTACAGCATCGATCCTTTCTCTCTCTATCACACGTGTGCATATAAAACTATTCCCCTTGCAGTCTCGGCTACTGTTCTCCACCATTGTTTGATAATTAATGAAACTGCACCGATTCACTCATTGGTATTAAAAAAAAATGCTTTTTTCATTTCTTTTTGGCAGAAGTAACCTTTCAGTTTTGATGAGTGAGTGGTTCACGCAATGGGGTAAATTCTAATGCCTTTTGCATCATTTTTTCTTTCAATGGGAAACATGATTGTTAATGTCACAAAACTAGAAATAAACAACTTAAGAATACCTAAGAATACATTCCTCAGCTGTTATTGCAAGTTTTTCAACGGCGTGTTTTTCTTCTTTTAAAAAGGGTACTAGTAACACTTTTTCAGTAAATGGCTTTTTGAACTCCTCATTATCTTTCTAAAAGCATTGCAATTCATTATTTAAGAGAACGGTTGAGCGAACACAGACAAAATAAAGAAATCTGTTGTAATCAATCTTTAAAAGTCCATGTAATTACAAGTGTAAGCTAGTTTATTCTAGCACTTCTAGGTGTTTAATTTTATATTTAAATGGCCATGCCTGACAAGAAATGCTTCAATTTCCAATATCGTTTTTATTTTGTAAAATGTGATAAGCGTTATACACTCACCCCAGGGAATGAAAGTCAAACGAATGACTCTTGTTTTGTTATATACTGTACAACAATATTATTTCTGATCATATGTAGGCATGTTAATAGACTGGAGCTTAATTCACGTCTTCCCAGCCTCCTGTCATCTACATTTAAAATATAGTCACTGACATAAGCTAGTGAAATCGAATCTGTGTTTTTTTAAATGATTGAAGAACAGATTAAATCTATTTTAATCAAACCCATTCCACCTCCATGGATTACATTATTATCTATTTGGAATACCTCTGTAGAAATCAATAAACAATGTCAAATTACAGCCAGGGGAGAATGAGGTTGAAGCAGGCAGAAGAACCTTTACAATGGTGAGGTTTAACGTGGGTTCACATTGGCATCATGGTACCAGTGTAAAGTTCTGAAAGTTATGTATCTGTGTACCATGGTTATATGTCATCTGCCACAGTTTTCTTTAAGTAATACGATGCAATGCTGTAGGACCATTTAGTTATTTATTTCATTATGTTGTAATAGCTTTTTGAAAACACAGGAACCTTTAGATGGTGAATGTTATCAATTAGGGGTTATATCTTACAAGTAATTACAGGTTCTACTATTTCAGTATTATAAATAAATATATAAAATGGTGTAATTTAAGGGTTAAAATAGAAACAAAATATAAAGGCGCAATTTCGTTTCTCCGTTATTGTGTGTTTACTAAACCATGCATGACCATTCAAGCGCAAAGTGGAAATAATTGAAATGCAAATGTTTTATGCGATCTTGCTCATACATTTATAGAGGATGGGATTCAATTATTGGTGTTCTGCCTTTCTGACACAACAACGTTTGGGTGGACTCTTTATAATCATCTGTATCACAGGTGCATGTTTTTCATCATCCATTGTTCCATTGAAAGGCATTTTGGACCTGTGTCAACAACTAGCAAAGATTTTTTTAGGATAATTACAGCTGTTGCACGTGAGGTCAGCACTGAATTAAAATAGAAAGACAAAGGAAGTGACTAGGCTTCCATTTCCAATGCAATTTTTATAATATATTCCATTTGCGGCAGCTGTCTAGGCCACAATTGGAAATGAGGTCAGAGGTCAATCTTCCTTAAAAACAGGCTAAATCAAGCTAATTTATATGGCTTTTTTGAAGTGTTTACCATGCAGGTATACATTTGAGAACTCCAGCTATGATGACTGTGTTCATGATGTCCAATGTTGCTCTTGCTGAATCCAGCACATGGAAAAACAAATGATTTAAAATTTCCGACATGGAAACATGTTTCTTATAATTGTCCTTTATTCTATAGTTGTATTATTAAAGATTGTATATTTGGTAATTAATGTATTGCAGCTGGATCGCTTTATTTACAATTCTGCTTTTGTCCTCCCCCCAAGGGTAAAATAAAAAAATTTGATTTGTAACCCGCCAGTATAATGCTATCAGCACTCATGCGCTCATGGTGTGTGACTGAGTGCTGGGACTCACAAATTGGCCACAGATTAACAAATCTGCGGGAGGAAGTGGGGACGGAAGGAAAAGAAAACCAAAAATTGAAGTAAGATCATTGGTATTTTTACTGAGGCCATCTGCACAGCTGCTGATTGAGCATCTTTGGGGGCGGAATGGAGTTCTCATTGTTATTTTAATCAGTCACTACCCTGGAGACTAATTCGTTCAGGGTTTATTATAAGGTACATAGGTGGAATGTTGCAAGGCTAAAGCTGCAAGCTTACTCAAAGAAAGGTGTGGAGGGGGGTTTACAGCTTAATAACAAACAACTCAAGTAAAGTGGCTGGGTGTTACTGTGGCTTGGCTTTGCTTTATTAAAACTACCAATACATAAACACACACTGGTACATATATAAATGATATTCACAGCAGCCAACTGGCAGAAAGTTTTTCACACATGCTTGAGTAATTTCTGTTTAAGGTAAATAACCAGATAACCAGATATAACTTATGATTACTGAAATGCTTATGGCAGGTACTAGATTTACATTAGAGCATTGTGACCTTGGACTTACAAAGTATATTGTTCACAGGTATAACATAGAAAGGCATAAGAATGTGGACTTAAAAGTTGCGGACCTATATATATATATACAGTATGTGTGTGTGTGTGTGTGTGTGTGTGTGTGTGTGTGTGTGTGTGTGTGTGTTATAACATGTAATTATGGCCATATAGGATACTTACTGGGACATATATACCATATTTCATTTTTTTGTAGCTATTCAGTAATACCTGCTTAATGTTATTTTCAGTGCTGCTACTGCATGCTATTTTGTTGGTTGTGCAGCTGTTGTATTGCAACAGAGTTGTAAGATTTGACAACATGCTGACAAATCTATGAATCTTAAATAGATGTGGCTATAAAGCGAGTATACAAAGAAACTGAACTCATAGCTGTCAGTGCGTTGCCAGTAACAAGTTAAATGACAATAATCAAAAAGCACCTACTGATGTAATTGTTCTTTTTCTGTTAAGTCATTTGTTCGGTGGAATGTTTTAAATACATGTGGCTGCTCCCTCTCTCCACAGTATGAATAAGATAGTCAGTGGAAAAGAATGTGGAGGCTTGCAAATAATTATTACAGACTGAAGGAAGGGATGAAATTAAATAGGTGTCACTGATTAATAGTAAGGTGAGTCTTTGCAACATGGTAATTTAAGGCTTAAATTTCTGTGTAGAAGTGACTAGACGGGATTTATTTTATGTTACAAAGTAGATGCTTAACAACAGGGCATAAAAACAATTCAAAAGCTTACTTTGTACTTTGACCCTCCAGATGCTGAGAGGGTAACCAACCTCGAGCCTGGTCTGGATTTATATCCAGAGGAAACCAACGCTCAGAAGGTCATTTTTACCCACATTATAACAAAAAGAGCTTCCGTTTGAAAAATTGAAAGAGGGACATGCCGCAATGTTTGATCTTTGTGTGATAGACACGTTGAGACTGTAGATAAAGCAGGAAACGCTGGGAGTATTGTGTACGCTACTTCTGGATTAGAAAATAAATAAATACAAACTATAACAGATGCCTAAAAAAAGGGTAACACTTAAAGAGGAAAGGTTGGAGTAAAACAATCAAAATCTGAATGCAAGCAATAAAAACTTAACACAGAGGTGTAGCAGCATGAAAAGATCAGGATCAAATCAATCACTCTGGACAGTAATGGTGACATCAACATTGATGCTGTTGCTATTTAGTAGGATCCTTTATTAAAGTACAATAACAAGTAGTGTGACAGCAACACAAGGTTAGAACTCCACAGAATAAATAAATGTAACCTCCTCCTGGGTATGTCAGCCGAGGCATGTGTAATAGAAGGACTTATGAAAATAACCAAGGAATTTCTGTCTTGGCACATCTGCTCTTCTGTGATCACCCAGCTGAAATCAAACTTTAATGAGGTAAAACAGGGCTGCTGAAATGAGAAATGGCATATATTGTTTTATTTTCCAGTTACCACCCATGAGCCTGTGAGGAGGAAACTACATTTATCTGGAGGCCCAGCTGCAGGACAGTCCTTAATCTACTGTTGGGGGTTATAAGCAAGTCGTTAGACGGAAAAGTAAACACACTTGCACAAGAGTGCTGCCAACAGGGTTTGTAAAACTATTTTTCCAGCTCAAAATCAGGGACTGTAGAGCCTCATACAAAGGGACAAAATGCAGGCTGACATGATACAAAACAAGTCCAAGGAACATGCTGTTGCAGTGTCTTCTCCCCTTCTCTGTTGCACCACAATGCACTTCATTCACTATTCCACCACATTTACGCTGCAGGTAGGGTGACCAGACGTCCCGATAAAATCGGGATCGTCCCGATATTAGGGGCTTTGTCCCTCGTCCCAATCGAGGTACTGTCGGGACCCCATTTGTCCCGATTTTTAGAGTAAACATTGAAAACCCAGGCGTAAAATGTTTAATTTTTATTTTCTTGTTAGGACATTTCGTATATTTGGCTGCTGAACTGTCTCGCGGTGCAACAGCATACTCTACTGTTTTAGGGCGTGTTGTTTGAGTGAGTTGTTTGCATTGCATCTATGCGGCTATCCAGTCACGTTAACCCGCAGTCATATGATGCGGTATGCATTTTTAAAATTATATTTCTCTAAGTTTGTGTTTTTGCCTAAGTGCAATGCACACAGGAAGATGAAGGAATAATAAAAGCCTATCTACAAAAGAAAGATACATAGTTTGCATCACTTGCATAGTGCAGTTCACAAGGTTTTTTTTCCTTCCCTTATCAGTGTCCCGATTTTTCACTCTTGGTTTCTGGTCACTCTAGCTGCAGGTGAAATTGATTAAATATTGTAATGAAGTAATAGTGCTGTCTATTTTAAGTGTCACTGTGCTAGAAAAGAAATGTAGTAATTCAGAATCCATGGGAATGAGAAACTCAAACAGCTGACCTAGTTTTGGCAAATGTTATTTTGTATGCAGATTGGAAAGCCTCTCCTTAGTCTAATACATGTTAAATGATTAATTACAGAAAGCTTTACAATGATTGTGGTGTTCTTGTTACCTTACCATATCACAATAATTATACTATTCAGCACATTATTCATTGGCATAAACTAACAGTATGACAGACCTTTGTTTTTAGTTTTTCTACCTGGCTAAATAGTATTAGATTGTTAATAAAAAAATGGCTGTTTATCTTCTATGTTAATCAAAGAAATACAGTATGATTTTCACAGGATTTCTTTTTTTGGTCTCAGAATCAGACATGGTGCTACCCTCACAGCAAAGACAGCATACCTAAAACATATGGCTTATTAGGACTTCATTGTCTTTACTCCACTTTTGTAATTATCTGTGCCAGACCTAGTGCAGGATTATATTCATGTGTTTCTAGAGCTTATATTTCACTTATTTTTTAAAAAAAAAGCAAGGAGCAAGTCGCATGCATTCAAAAGCAAATGAATTAAATGAATGTGGATGACATTTTTTTTTTTTTGAAGAGCAATATTTATTTGGGTTCATTTAACATATCCTCAATTAAGGAGCACTGTTTAAGTGGGCTTGTTAATTTCAGAAAAAAATGCACTCATGACAAAGTGTCGAAATAGCTTTTAGAATCTAGCTCTTTGATCACCTACATTTAAAAAAAAAAATCAAGTGAACACAGTTTTGAAGATAAAAGATAAAAAGTTCCTTAAATTTAGTATACATTGAATTAATTAAAATAATACATTTCGCCTGACAAACCACAGACATACAGATCTACAGTTAAAAAAAAAAATCTGTAAGTTTCAGACTACAAAAACAATAATATATACATAATGTAATAAATGCTTGCTTCACCTCATCAATTCTGCTTAGCTTGTCAAAATGCTCTGTGACTGCACACTCAAAGTGGACCTGCTTTACACACATTCACAGACTCCATTGTGGACGGCGCATTTCTCATCACTGACTATTTTGTCTACAGGGCTTTTCTTAATCTTCTCACTTTACAAGGAAGTGATATTTCAAAACCCAGACACCATTGCCAACATGTTTTCTTAAAGATAAAAGTCTTTTCAATGAAGTTCAGTGAGTGTGCTTTGTTTCACCAGTACTGCCTCCAGTACTGCTGGCTGGCAGTACAAAGTCTTTTTCACTTCCTAGACTTGTTAGTGATGTTTGGCGACAGGTAATTAAAAAAATAAACCTGCCAGTGCAAGCAATAATAGTGTAAATATTCCAAATATTATCATTTTCAAAAACACACAGAACAAACCTAACTGAATTTAATTGAAAGGTATTGTGCATATGTTTTAAAACAGTGTTCTTGATTTGTATTTATTCTTCCTTAATAGTACTTGCAATAACAGACCATTAGCTAAAATGTAAGAGAGAGAAAGAAAAAGGTAGTTTACAATGTCTGCTCTGGATGAATGTTTGTCGATGAGCATGGAAATATTTGCAAGTTAATGGAAAACGTGGCACACCCTAAAACACACAGGAAAGAAAAACCACTAGGTAAAGAAAACTAAACAACAGGAATGGATGCACTTAGCTCATCTTATCTCTCTATAGCCTTTCATATTTAGAAACTACCAAATATAAAGAATACATTTATATTATTTTTCAGTTTCTAGGCCACCAGGTGTACTGTATGAATCACTCTATCTAAACTTAAAAACTGCATAGACATGAGCTCATTAAATGTTTATTTATCTGTTCATACACTATAGTTTTATGGCTATTTAACCTATGAATGCAATAGGTACAAAATAAAACCAATGTTGCTACCAGCAAGCATTAAGCTTCCCTCCCAAATGATGAAATTACTGGCGCATTTCCCAGTGTGTGACATTTAACCAGACTGTGGAGCAGCAAATCTGGTTGATACTATTTTTATTGGGAAGATCTCATTGTGGGCTGTGTCTTATCATTTAGAGGCATTTACATTGAATTGTTTAACCAGGCAGCCTCAGCATACATACACACCAAGATTTGTTGTAAACAATAATTGGTACAGGTTCAGAACAATACAAGCCCACACTGAAAGCTTATTTAAACACCTGAGCTCTATTTGATTTATGACCCTCTAACCTCGATCATTTCAGATTCCAAACATGACCATTATTACAAATATTATAAATATTTGGTTGAGCTTTCTACATGTATGAAGTGTGTTTAATTACTGTAAATGTACACGTGGTTGCACAGTAGTTACACTGCAAATAAACAACCTCATGTGGAAAGAGTATTTGCAAAAAAGCTGTTATTAAACATTTAGTTGCATTGTAACTACACACTACACATCCGTAACTACTGTATTATTACATGTAATTATGAGGCACCATGTAAAGTGTTACAAAATAGTTTTTTTTTTGTTTAATGCCAATAAGTTACATAACTAAAGTCCTGGATATTTTTTAGTTGCAGCATTGTTTCTGAAGCGTCGAGTTTTACATTAGTTTTTATATTTCTAATGTGTTACAAGACGTGTAATGTACTATATATATATATATATATATATATATATATATATATATATATATATATATATATATATATATATATATATATATATATATATATCATCCAATTTTAAGATATCTCAGCTCCTTGGAAAATGTGTGCTATAGACCAGAAAATATACTTTCTGCAAAATCCCTTTATCTGGTGACACAATGCAATTTTAATTGTTTGCAACACACATTCATTTCTTTATGAAACCATTCCAGGGACATCTTGTCGTTATATGTTACAATACAATATATTCAGCAATGCTTATATTCATTAATCGGTGTTGCAGTATTAAGTATGTTATGATCTGATCTGAACTTACAGAGAAGTCATTCCCAGATGCAGAAAATGTACAGTGAATATAGGATACGTCATGAACATTCATGGAGTACTGTTAATTTTCCACTAATGACAACGGTTTAATAACCAACAAATCCCGAATTATTATACATTGTTGAATTCTTTGTAAGAAATTTGCATTCTAAAAACGTAATAACTAGTTGGGACTTTCATGGTCAGGTCCCAAATATTGTTTTTGAACACGACTTTCAACATCTGCTTCACCTTTAGACAGTGGCTACTTCATAAAACAGGCCGTGCATGCATGTACAATTTAACAGGGCAGGAATAGGGTCACTGAGTCAAATTCAGGCCTTTTCTAACCTAATAAAGCCATACTAATTACTTTCAGCAACCCATGGGATTATATCCAGTCTTGACTATGCTGTCCTAATGAGAGAAAGATGCTCCAACAAATATGAGATCACAAACAGAATGTTTACCAGCAGGATGATTATTAGAAAAGAAATGGAGCTTCACATTATCACAGCTTCAGGCATTGACGTATGCATCGCTTTCAACTTTTTAATCATAGCAGACAAGTGCAGCAGAATCCCATTGTCACTTTCCTCATACCCACAGCTTTGGAATTACTTTTATTTTTTACTTTGTGGAATGTTACATCATCTACTGCCTAACAGTTTATACATAATATATATTTTTATTGTATATCCCAGAATTAAAGAGCTAGAAGCAGAAAAAAAGATGTGGTGGCACTTTAGATTACAGGTATGAATAGCCGTCTAATTTCAAAGTAATAATTGTACATAACTACAGTGTAATTACACAGGAAATGGACCTGTGAATAAGATTTTGTTACTTGATGCAATTACATGCTAACATCATGGTATGGACCATTTCCATGTAAATACACACATATTCCAACGGGTACAATGTAAGGACAAACCAGTGGAATTAACCAGTCATTACCATGTTATTATGTGGCTACATATGCCCTGTAATATAAAGTGCTAACCAACTCTTCATGGGATTTTTAATCATATTGAGTGGATTTGGTGCCACTTCCCTGATATTTTTTTTTTTTCATGGTCTTTATGTTTAGAATAATACTGACCCCTGTGAGTGAACAAAAGATAATGATGGGATATAAAAGCTATGAACTACCTGTGGTTTTGCACCATTGTTCTGTCGCTTGAGTGGGGACTGTAAGGCAGTTAATTTGTGTCCAGCCTCCAACAGATACACTTATTTCTCAGATGTTATTCCTTTTATATGCATTTTATTTCCTTGTGGAGCTCTTAAGCAATTAATCCGCTTGGTAAAACAATGGATATGTGCTTCTAGGGTGTTACGCTAGAGTTTTCCAAAAAGGGATGGACATGTTAAAGCAACCATTCATGTTCCGTATGGCCTCATCATGACAAACACTAGAGATATGATCATATTACCTTTTGGTCACAAAACAGGATGACCCCAACCAGTGGTGTAGTCCTAAATCCAAAAGTACCGGAACCAACAAAACATAGACTCCGTTCCGGCTCGACTACACCACTGGCCCCAACCATTAGAAAACCGTAGGCTACTATTGCAATAGACATTAATGTCCTCTGGTCATCTTAGGTCACTCTAGCTGGGGCAGAACATTACTGTCCAGGAATTTCCAGACAATCAATACAAATGAGTGATGTGTGCAGAAACCGGGTGTATGTGAGACATTTGTCTAAAGGAAAGCCGCTACTGATTGAGGCATGGATGGGGGGAAAGTCTGAATTGGTCCTGATATTCTAGCTTTTTAGGAGGGGTTTCCCCAGACCATTTATCACTTAATGATGTCAATGAAGATTGAAAGAAAACTACAGTAGGTTTTCTTTTTCCTGGTAAAAAACAAAACAAAACAAAAAAAAAACTTGAGAAAGCAGACCAGCACTGCTGGTTTTATTCCCCACAATAGCCATTCGTTTCAATCAGAGTATCAAAGCAGATGCCGAAGGGAGAACGATCTGGAAACGCTACCGGTGTTCATAAGCCAAATCCTCATTCTCAGTGAAAGAAGAGCAACATTTTCAGTTTTATTCCCCACATGATTTAAGCACAATATAAAAACAATAACACAGCAAAAGTAAAGTATTGCTTTGTAATCCGTTTGCACAAAAATTCTCAATTCTGTTTACATTGGTTCCTGAGTCTTTCATCCTTATTACCTGCTGTAGACCACAGGAAAGGAAACCTGTATGTAAAGCAATTGAAAGTAAACATTTACTGCATTTTGTTTCTACTTGATGCAATGAAAATAAGGCAGTTAGGTAATTTACCAGGCCTACATACTGTATTCCCTGCTTGACCAACAGCTAGATAATAGGGATGCTACATTCAGACCTATTAGTAAATACACACTTGTCATAAGAAAAGAGAATGTTGTATGTGACAGTGTACAAATGATACAAAACTAATTAAGCTTAACATTGCATGTCAAGTAGTTTGATTGCACGGATTAGAGAATATTTAAATTTGAGAAACTAGTTAAGGAATACATCTTTCCTTTGAGACACTGTTGAATGTATAATGCTTTACTTTAGTGAACTATTTCACCAACATAAAAGTACTAGATTAGTGTGCTTATTGCCTTCAGTCAGCAGAGCCATATGGAAAGATTAAGTGTGGCGTATTTCAAGGGTCAGGAACCTGTGAAGTGGACATTCCAATCTCGGATGAAGTCATCAGCAGCCAATCCAAACAGGTAACATCATTTTTCATCCAGCAGACTTAATTGTGGTAAATCTGCCAGTGCCGGTTCTTGAAAGCAAGCTATTTGTAGCATTGTCCTTCTTCCTTCTTTCATACCTCTCCTTATTGTTGTGATACAGTCATTTGCCATTTCTGAAAAGTTGAAGTGCAATGACTCACGCAGTTTGCCCTTGGTGCTCATTAAACCGATTGAATAACCCAAAAAGACATGAACCATCCATTACATGGTTTAATATCTGTACCTTTCATAATTATCAGCACCACAAACAAATGGCAATAATTAAATTCGACCGTGAAGGAGACAAAGAAGGCATTCGATTTTTGTGCTCAATACAACTACTAGTGACGCAACATACTGTAAAATTGTAAGTATGCGGCATAGATTATACATAATTCTAGTGAAAAGTGTCTCTTTAAAAGTGTGTAAAATAACAGGGAAAGACAACTTTTATTGAATTTCATTTAGAATAGGCACCCTTGCCATACAGTTTTTAATTTTCATACCATTTGTAATACAATGGATATGTCAAAATATGAAGATACCCCCGTGGTACGATTCCAAAAGCTCATAAAATTATAGCTGCTACCATTGCCCCTTAGTGCAGAAACATTGTACTGCCATTGAAGATCATTCCAATAAACATAAAAATAAGATCAGTCATAAATTTGGAGAGAGTGGCTAAAACAAAAATTACATAATTGTACAGTATAAAAAATATACCGGACAGTTCCCTTTCAATTCGAAGACAACTACCAATGTCATTATGTATGGGATATGCCTGCCCATTGGGTAGGTAATTGCTGAGCTCTCTATACCAGAACTGCCGATAGGCTCCTTCCTTGGATGATGCACTCAGTCCCGCCCACCGAGGGATTAAAACCGTCATCCTGAGGAAGCCATTTCTCTTTTTCTTTCTCAAGATGGTACGGTAAGACCTCTGTGTTTAGCTGAGCGTGTTGATAGAAAAGAGCTTCTCGAGTCGAATCGAGACGATTGTATTTCCCTTGCAATCCTGCTGAAACCTGCTTGCCGCTTTCCCGGAATCAACAACTCTGAAAAAGATGAGCCTTTCGCCCTTTCTGTCTTTCAGCGGCCTTCTCACTTGCATGGTAGGCCGCTCTTTCTTATCTGCCTGTTTTATCTGATCTGTCTATTTTCTTCTTGAGAGTGCACAGTTCCTCCACAGTGATAGGCCTTGCCGCATCCCTGTTGTCGAGTGACTCCTCCAGCCTGTTCTCCTCCATGGGGCTAGGCCTTGCCGCATCCCCACTGTCGAGTAGACCTCGCTGGCTGTGTAGGCCCGCCCACCTCGGTGAGTCAGGCCTTATAAACAAACAGTGTGCTCTCCCCAATCTATTTCTACCGCGGTTTTCACTGTCCACTTCCAACTCGCCCGCAGTGGCTTCGGCCCTTGCGTCTCCCTGGTGCATGCTACGCGCTGACGAGGTGTGTGAACGCGCGCTTAGGGTAGGCACGGTTGCATAGCTGCTCCCCGATGCTTCGGCACCGCAGAGCATGCATAGCCCTTGGTACTTCTGTATCTGGGTGCGCAAGGTGCTCATTGCACATGGCACATGGTGCCCAGGGCTACAGCGTCAGTGGAGGTTGAAGACCACTCCCATATGTACACTCTCGCTAAGGTAGGGATGTGGTAGATCCTGCCCTGCCTTCATTAGGCACATGGGTCCTTGAGGGTGTAAGATCACAACGCTAGCCCTTGGGTTATGCGGTTCTGATGCGTCCCTCATATGCTGCCGTTCCTTCTCCCAATGATACGGCTCTGGTATACGTTATCCCATACATAATGTCGTTGGTGGTCATCTTCGAATTCAAAGGGAACGTTAGGTTACTTACCGTAACCCTGGTTCCCTGAAAGAGAAGACGACCACCAACCGCAAGGTCGCATCGGTTGCCCTCAAGGGTTCGATGGAAAAAGAGAAATGGCTTCCTCAGGATGATGGTTTTAATCCTCGTGGGCAGGACCGAAAAGTCGTTATCCCAGGAAGGGGCCTATCAGCAGCTCTGGTATAGAGAGCTCAGCAATTACCTACCCAATGGGCAGGTATATCCCATACATAATGTCGTTGGTGGTCATCTTCTCTTTCAGGGAACCAGGGTTACGGTAAGTAACCTAACGTTTCATGCTTGACAAAGCAGTAAAGGCCTGCTGCAACCAATGGCAAATAATGGGGCCTTCTTTTTGAGCACAACTAATTTATCTTTGTTTGTTTTTTGTGAATTCTGGTCTATACAAGTGGGCTCTAATTGGTTAAGTTAAATGAACTGAAACGGTAAGGCGAGGCCTGAGTTTCTATGAAAACAAGGTCACACAGAGCGCTGCACAGATACAGCGGATTTCTAGCAGACTGCATGTCTTTAAGTAATTATATGATGCTAGAAGGAAAGACATTCCCAGCTTGAGATCACTGCCGCCTTAAATACCAGCATTCTTCCAGGACTAGTTATCTTCCAGGTCTCAGTGGATCAGTTTCTGGTGTGCACAGGTGCTGTGCTCAGCCTCAGCAGATTGATTCACTGATACTTTTTGCCGTTGAAAACGTCACCATTTGTTCACTGCCCTATTTAATTCAGTATCTTATCCTACCCCCCCCCCCCCCCCATTTTTTTACACTGGCTGCCTGCAGCTTTAAGAAGTTGCTATAGAAATCAATATATAGACTGTATGCAGCTCTAATGTCAATACTCAAGGTGATGATCGTCCAAGGGGCTTTCTACAGTATATTCCTTCCAATTAATTGTTGAAACTTTTATAAATGACATATTTTTAAATACAGGTATTTATATGCATGGTCCAACGCTTGACTGTAGGGCCATTTTTAAGATTCCTGTTATTTTGGGCTGATGGGCAATTGAACATTGATTATTATTATTATTATTATTATTATTATTATTATTATTATTATTACTGTATTACCAGTATACCTTTTTTCTTTATGTTTACAATGAAAATAATTTGAATACATGTGGCTTAAATTAATTGACCTTATTTAAAAAAAAATAACAAACACAACATTTTGTATTTAAGGCAGTGCACCTAATTGTCACCATGGGTTTAGAACAAACAGAAAACAGTGGAAGGCTCATCTATAGTACATCTGTTTTTCATATTAATTCTGGGCTTACTTGCATGCATGATTTGTTTCCTGAGTTTTCCTGGTTCTTTTATAATTAACTACACAGTCTGGTTGAAAACACAACTAAATGCATCAGAGAACACAGTGCATTGAATATTAAATCTATAACAGCACTGTCAGATTGTTATAACTGTGACACAGGCCATGTTTCCATCCATCTTTTATAGCAAACACTGAAAAACAGACTGCAGAATAAATCTGATGGAAACGACAACAATTCAATACAATCATTAATGTGACTTAACCCACCTTGATGTTCACAAGGAGAAGAAGCTTTTTCATGCAATATAAACGTTGTGCATAAACTTAATGGAAATGGCTTTTGATGATTGCCATAAAATGTACATCATGGTACCAGGCAACAAGGATAATAAAGGTTAGAAAAATGCATCTGTTAAAGTAAAGGCATGCATACAGTATAATTGCTGGCCAGCACATTGCATCTGCTTAAGATTAAAAAATCAACACATATAAAGCCATTTTCAAGAGGCTGCAAATAACTACAAGAAACCATGTTTTTTTTTTTTTAATTTTATTGACTATAGCAAACTGTGATGGAATTACTATCAGAAATAATGCACATTTATTTCAGTTTACACTGCCAAATTATACATTCAACAAATCAATGAAAAAGCGTTTCAGCATTTATTTTTGGATAGTTATGTATGCTGTAATCTACTGCTGTTTTTTCATTAAAAAAACAGTTGTATTCAAATCCATTCTCATACTATATGGATATATTTGCTGGATTGAAGCAACCCCACCCCTTCCCCATTAGACCTTTGGCTTCAGCTGCAGGCAATTTAGGCTAAATGCCTATATCGCTGATGACGGGTATATGCTGTCCGAACTCTTTAAGACCTGTGGGTTACCATACTAAACATAATGGGCAATAGGAAGATCTACAGAGATGTTTATTAAAAAATAATAATGCATGGGATATCGTTAACAATTACCAGCATCACAACATCAGAGTTTCCAAGCAATTTATTAATTATGTAACACTACTTTGGAAAATGCTGGCATTTGGGGATTATGGAATCAATAACCGCTGATCAATATAATCTCTGACATCCTGAACTCATTAGTAAGGGAGCATTAATTAATCTTAATATTTGACCTCCAAACTGCTCCAGAAAGTTATTAAGCAAATAAATTTGATTAATTTCCTGTGGGAGAAAAATAATTCTGGGGAACAAATCAAGCAACATGTACTGCATTAGGATGAGTCGTATTTCCAACCACATCCAAGCAAGAATTATTTCAAGGATTTTTGGTTTGGGTTTTAGGGAGTGCATCATATTAAAGAGCTTTAAAAAGCTAAATTATTTTTGTTTAAGTCAACATGATGTGTCTAGCTGTGAATATGTTTTCATCCCCTGTGTTTTTATTAAAATGAATTTAAATTGTGTTTAACTAAACTTCAGCCTGATTACATTGTTTTCATCAACACTCGGCTATAGTGGATTTCAGAAGGTATGAAAATCTCCATTTGTGACCACTGGTCCTTGTTTCTTTTTTCAGGTCGAAAAAGTCCCCTGGGTCGACATTGTCAATACCTTTTAGAATTTTGAATGCTTGAAGATTACTGCGTAGTCTTCTTTGTTCAAGACTGAACAGATTAAATTCTTTGAGCCTCTCTGCATACGACATGCCTTTTAAACCCGGGATAATTCTGGTCGCTCTTCTTTGCACTCTTTTTACAGCAGCAATATCCTTTTTGTAACGAGGTGACCAGAACTGAACACAGTATTCTAGGTGAGGTCTTACTAATGCATTGTAAAGTTTTAACATTACTTCCCTTGATTTAAATTCAATACTTTTCACAATATATCCGAACATCTTGTTGGCCTTTTTTATAGCTCCCCACCCCCATTGTCTAGATGAAGACATTTCTGAGTCAACATAAACTCCAAGGTTTTTTTCATAGATTCCTTCTTCAATTTCAGTATCTCCCATATGATATTTATGATGCACATTTTTATTGCCTGCGTGCAGTATCTTACACTTTTCTCTATTAAATGTCATTTGCCAAGTGTCTCCCCAGATCTGAATGCTGTCAAGATCATTTTGAATGACCTTTGCTGCTGCAACAGCGTTTGCCACTCCTCCTATTTTTGTGTTGTCTGCAAATTTAACAAGTTGGCTTACTATACCAGAATCTAAATCATTAATGTAGATTAGGAATAGCAGAGGACCTCATACTGATCCCTGTGGTACACCACTGCTTGAGTAAACCTTTTTTTAAACCTTTTTTAACTGATTTTTATTTTTATATATAAATAAATAAATAAAACTGTCAAGGGAATGCAGTACAATAATACATTTTTATATTTCTGCTTCCACTCAGTAGCACGTCTTTATCACTCGGGCAGCGATGTATTGACAACAATCTTTTCAAACCTAAAGGGCCATTTTGAGTCTTGCTTTGAGAAATATTTGAAAAAAGCTCTTAAGCATTCAATGAAGCAACAATCCTATATGTGCAGGGTAAAAACTGCTGTTTAAAGACACACACGTTTGCATGACTTAACTTTGATGTCATCCCTTACTGAAAGAAAATAGAAATACCAATTTCAAAATACTGCAGACCTCACTGAATGTTAATGGATGCTTAATGGAAGTGTAAACATGTCATATACAGGTGTGGATTACAGGAAACATAACTTAATCATGATACTGTAAGCACATCAAAGATTACATTTTTTATTTTTGGTAAACATCTTCAAAGGAAATGCATTACCTTAAATACCACAGCTCATGTTTCCCCATCAAATAATCCTGTTTACTTCTTCTGATGGTGGGAACAGTATTGCTTTAGACAGCAGTGGGGTTTAGTCTTCCTACGAGGCACAGAAAAGCTTTCAGGAATACCTGTCTACATACCTTCCTCGTTGTGGTGCTCAAGATAGCTCTCTTTGCAACCTGTTACAAAAGCCCCTAGCAGTCTATAGAGAACCTGTTTTTAGAAAACACATTCCCACTCTGTTATAGCAGCTCACAGTGATTGAGCTGTCTTGTAAGTACTGTCATTATGAAACCAGATAAACTGAACTGTTTAGATAAAAGGTGCTAAAGAGCTCTGGTGTAAATGTATTCTCACAGAAATCGGTGTGGTGCCAAATTCTTCGTAGTGTTTGTTCACTTGCCAAGCATTTAGTAATCTGATAATGAATGCTGTTGCGTAAACCTATTTAAATGAATAGCTCCAGCAGTTTTACATAGACCAGAAGAATATGAATTAAAGCTGCAGTATTGCATTTTTTTTGTCTCTGTGATATAAGGCGTTAAATGTGCAGCAATTGTTGCTTTGACACATTTTACTATTGGACAAAAACACGGTGTGCTTCATTCGATACCTACTCCCATTAAAGACTACTGTATTTTATTAATTTACCATGACCAACTACTAGCTTTGAAGCGTGAACATTATAGGACAATATACTCTAGGTAAGAGAAATTAGGTCTGGGTTTTCAAAAGACAAACGAAAGGTATGGAGCTGCTCAATTATATGTCTTATACAGTGCTCAGAGTGAGAGACACTTTAGCTTTTTTTTACAAGTTCTGTGCTAATCTGTCAAGTGGGCCAAGGACAATAGCCTGCTTGTGTGGTGACCCTTTGCATCAGCAGGTGAGCAGTTCGGAGCCCTGCAGTTCACATCAGGGTGGGATTCGTTTAAAGCTTAAGTAATGTGCTGGGTTTCAGCTGTTAAGTCTCAGACAACAGGGGATTATTTTCCTCAGTGTTATCCCTGATGGCTTGGCTGGCAGCTGATTGAACAGGGCATTGCCGTGGGAGTTCCCTGCTGCTCTCGTCCTGGTTCTCTCAGCAGCAGTGTCTTTGGAGTGAAGTGACACCCTCCAGGCAGTGAAAGAGTTAGCACCAAAGATGAAGAACAGATACACTCAAACCTGTATTAAGAACTCCATTACAGGGTGACCATCTGTCTATAGTGACCGGTCTCATGGCTTCTCATGCTCAATTGCCTGGTTATAAAGTCCACCTGTCACTAACTTGTAGACCGTCTTGAGTCTATGACTATACAAGAACAACATGACAACAATTAATTAAATAAGTTCATTTGTATTAGTCTTAGTACAGTTTGTTAACCTCAGCCCATCATGTGAATGATTTGCTCCAAATAAAAGCATATTTTCAGAAAATGCAGAAATGCTTTTCTGCAGCTTCCATGAGCTTTTAACAAATTGTGCTGATGGAAAATATTTAGGAGGCATGAACACTTAAAGCATGCATGAATCAGTTTCTCTTTTAACATAACGGAAAATTGAAATTCTGTAAATGATTTAATTATCACTGATAATTGTTTTATAGCTTTTTTATCTGATGTTATAAACATAGGTTTGCTTTACCCCTTGTTGTTAAATAGCCTTATTAAAATGCTGGTGCCATAAGTGTTCACAAGTGCTGGGTGATGAAAGCTTTGTGAGGACAGCAGACTTTGTCAGAGCAGTGATTCATTTCCCCGCCCCATCACACAGACAAATTTATACCTGCTGATGTATAAATACATTATACATCATTATACCTTCTTTTTTTGGGCTCACCAAGGACTGATTTAAATTTGGTTTTATCACAGAGATTAAAGACAGGTGCTAAATCAAGCTATCTTGTGTTATAGTGATTTCTGTTTTCAAACACAGCCCCCAGGATTTGTATGGGTCTTGGCTCATCTATTACCTGTTTTTGATATTTTGTAGGGCAGACATATATCACTGTTCCAGCAATGCCACATTGACCTACTGTATGTGACTAATACAAATCTTTAAAGCAGTTATACACTGAAACAGGAACACCTGCCTTAACACCGTCAAAAGTGTGTGAGGCCACCCCAGACAGCCAGAACTGCACTAATTAACATAATGAACCTCCACGGTACATAGTTGTTCATCAGTGGTTACCTCTTCTAATTCCATTAGGCAAGTTGGGTGAAAATCTTTAGTGAAGTCTGTTTGCATAACAAAATATTTCTTTTTTTGTTCAATTCCTGTTTGCATGTGTCTTTCTTACATATCTGTCTGGCTTTAAAAAGTACTGTATATGGTCTGAATATAAATGTTTAAATTGCACTGTATTGTTGTTGTTTTTAATTCGACAATACCAGATACAGAAAAGGGAAGTTTAGCTCATATGATTAATGTTCCTGTATTTTGAAGTGTATCTGAAACTTGTAGGACCACTGTTATGTGTCACTGCCTACAACATGGCCAACTATAAAGGGCGATCTGTTACATTATATTGATCCAAAGAGACTAAATTAGCTTTGTACCACAGCATCAGCTTTGTACCAGAAGCAATAAATAAAAAGTAAAATCACATGACACTCAGAGGATTTGTTTTATTTGGACAGGTTGTCCACACTGATGTAAAAAAGCAGTTGAAGACTTAGTTTTTTGTCTTTTTTTATCAAGCGTTTGCTGAAACAACAAGGTTACAAAAGCAGTGGGTTTTTATCTGATAATTGGTTATTGACTGAACAATGAGGTACTTCTTCTAGAAAGAGGCTTCAGTTCCCTTGTGAACAGAGACAGGCAAAACCAGTCCTGTTGCATGATAAGAACGTTCATGGCTTCAGGAAGTTACAGTATAACAGTTGGACTTTTACCCACAAATAATAGTGCTTTTAGACATAAATACTTGTTAAACCAATCAGCGAGTAAATTCCATAAACATTAACCTGTGTTTTATTAGGTGTTCAGCCTATTCAGTACCTATAACATTCCCTTGTAATGCAGCACTGCATTCAAGGCTTTAATGCCATAGTGTGCCTTCAACTGTGAGAGAATTTGCACATTACAAAGAGACAGAGAACCATGTGCAGTCCAAATATTCAGGTCAGGTTGTTGTTGTGGTTTACTTTTCAGCTCACGCTTTTCCTCCATCTTGTCTAACCATATGCTGTGTCTTGGAGCTGGCTTGCATCCTTACCCCTCCAGTTCTGTTTTTCCAAACCATCTGGTTCTTGGTTTACCCTGTGGTTACCATCCAAATGGTAACCATTTCAACACCTGTCTTGGCATGCTGTCTGCTTTCAATCACTGCTATGCATCCTGTCCAAGACTAGACTACTGTAACATCCCACAGTGATGAACAGTTTTCAAACCTAGGAAATGAATGCATAGCCTTCACAGTCAGTCAGGCAGCTGGCTGATGGTCATCAATAGGGATTAGCACAAGCAAGCAATGGCCGAGGGAGGTCCCCAGGAGTTACCAACCCAACATGCTACTAAGGGACTTTATTCTGCTATTATGTGCTACTCTTCCGAGACAAACACAACACATTGCTGTCTCTCTCTCTCTCTCTCTCTCTCTCTCTCTCTCTCTCTCTCTCTCGGATCTCCTGTCTGGTGGAGAGCTTAATTGAATTTCCATCCCAGTTCAATGCAAATCCTTTTCAGACACATAATGCCCATTGTGTAGTGCTTTTGTGATTTAGAAGAAGCTAGTCCAGCTAAGTCAAGATCACTCCACTGTGTTTTAAACACATCTGCATCGCTAAGTTCCTAGTCAACACACCAGGACAACTTGGTGCCGAAATTTAAATTTAAAACCTAGCTAAAGACTTTTCACAACCATGGAACCCCAGTCACAAATGTTTACTCATAAATCATTTTCAAAGTCATTCTTGTGTAATTAATAAAATACATTTGGATATTAATGAAATTGTTCTAAAGGAATGTTTAATGAATACCAAGCTATTTTATTCATAAGATCAGTCTTTAAAAAAGCATTCTTTAAATAAGGCATCCCTTCCCAAGATATTTTACAGTATAATCAATTGTTTACAATAATAGACCAAAACCTGCCCTTTAATACCTCTGTGATTTGAAACAGTGCTGTTGAGCTTTGAAAGGCAATTTCTCCACTTTATTAAAAACAATAAAAAAGATGCAGTTATGCCAGTGTGTCTTGTAAAAGGACTCATAATAATAGTGAATCTCAAAGGAATAAAGACATTATGCAAAATGGTGCAAATAATTTGATTGGCAGTCTGCTATCAGAAGTCACTTCTTTCTATGTAATACCTCAGGGAGGACAGATGAGTAATTATGTCGGCAAAATCAGACTGTTTATTTAAATCACTGGAAAACCTGGTGCAGTAAGTACTTTGTAGTGCAAATGTATGTCTTTTTTTTAATAATGGATTTACTATCATTTTAAATGGACTCATTAGAAACAATGCAACCCTTTTCAGCAATGTCATTGGGCTTTACTTGTCAGCAGAAAGTGAAAGCAAGTACTCTTGAGTACACATCTCAAAGTACATTTACCGTTATGGTAGTAAATATCAGAACAATTATATATAATTAGGTTCAGCTGATGACTTTATTAACCTGTGCATGGGAGTTTAAATGTGAATGTTGGGTAAAACTGGTATTTTACATTTGCAGACTATTTTATAATAATAATAATAATACTGTTGATTGTCATGAACATATGCTATGAGTACATTTAAATTGTTTTATATCATAAATAAATAAGTAAATACATAAATAAATAAATAAATAAATAAATAGAAATCCATCTCAAGCTAAATGACAAACCAGGAAAAAAATTACAAGAAAATAAAATCTCTTTCACTGATATTCCTTTTTGTAAGTATTTCTGTAGCTTAACACTTTTCTTCCATTAATAGTGTACTGTATGTGTGTCTTTCACAATGGTTTCCCCTGTGGATCCTCTACTGTATATTGATTTTCTATTAAAACAATGCACCTACAGTATTTACTAGCAGATTCACATTGGTCATGCTTGTAATGTTTCATTGTTCTCCATTCCACCTTTCTCCAGTATATCAAAAATAAACGTCATTTAAAAGGAATTTCATCTACCAATGTTGGCCAATTTTATGGATTAGACTTCCAACATGTCCTTATAGGTTGTATTGACTAGGTGGGGTTCATATAATAGACATTATTGGTTACTAATACAACAGGGAGGTTAATTGAAGAATGCCTTTTGTTTCCTTTGCCCCCTTTTATAAGCGATCACACAAAAACTTGAATAGCAGGTAACATAAACGAAGACATTAGACTGTCACAGGACACTATCTTCTAATCTGTTTATAGACATGTCACAAAGACGACTGAGCGGTGACGTCACGGCAGAGCCAGGAAACACAGTACAGACAGAGACTTGGGGTTTTTGGTGAAGCTGAGCGTGATCGCTCAGCGTTTAATAATCAAACAGAAAAATAAACGGTTGTAACAAAAACACAGGACACGGCACTTTCGCCAAAATAAACAGACATAAACAAAACGAACTAACACTAAACAAACGGTGGACGGACAGACACACAAACACGGTGAGTAAACAAACAAACAAGTATCGTGCTGGTCCTACCAGCACGCGATAGCAATTGTTTGTAAATATTTCTCTCTCTCTCTCTCTCCGTTCTCCACTCCGAACACCCAACCCCGAGTGAGTGAAAACATACAGCTTTTATGCAGTTGTACCGAGACTCGATTGCTAGTCAATCATTCAATTGGAATCTCGGTACAACTGCACGTGAATTAATTAAAGTGCAATTCCCGTGCTCACATATTACTTTTTACTTGCACGTGATGTGATTTGTGCCCTCCTCGTGCCTAAATACAAATCTACAATTTAAACACATGTGAAACACAGACCGCTTATATCCCGTGTACCAATGCCTATACACCAACATTTACACACAACACGTAACACAAAATACACACGGGGGCACTTTGCCACATATACCCCCTTGTGCAAAGCACACATGGCCTCAATGGCCACCTCCCCCTCAGTCCCAAAGTCCCGAAGAGGGGGAAGCAATTGTTTCTGGGGTGGCCATGGTGGAATGTCCGCACCCCCAATTCTTCGTGGCTGGCAGCTCCCTCTTCCGGGGCTTCAGCCACACTATCTCCTGCCGCGAAGTGCAGCTGGGGAGCTGGTCTCCTGACCTCCCCCTTCTTCATGGCCGGCAGTTCCCCTCCGTGGGGCTCCGACCACACAATCTCCGGCAGCGAAACTGCTGCGGGGAAGCTGGTCTCCTGACCTCCCCCTTCTTCATGGCCGGCAGTTCCCCTCCGTGGGGCTCCAGCCACCCATTTCCGGCAGCGAAACTGCTGCGGGGAGCTGGTCTCCTGACCTCCCCCTTTCTTCATGGCCGGCAGCTCCCTTCATGGAGCTCCGGCCACAGTGTAGCGACCGAGGCAAAGCAGAGGCCCCGGCGACCCCAGGCGAAGCAGGATCCCTGGCGACCCCAGGTGACGGCAGCAGCAGCGGACCCTCGGGAGGCGGCAGCAGCAGCGGACCCTCGGGAGGCGGCGGCAGCAGCAGCGGACCCTCGGGAGGCGGCGGCAGCAGCAGCGACCCTCGGGAGGCGGCGGCAGCAGCAGCGGACCCTCGGGAGGCGAACTTCGGGAGGGGAGCCCCTGGCCATAGAGGCGGCAGCGGGAGCTCCACTTCTCCCTCGCACTCTGCACCCTGTGCGGGCGACAGGCAGCCCCAGGCGTCGCGGAGCGACAGGCAGCCCCAGGCGTCGCGGAGCGACAGGCAGCCCCAGGCGTGCGGAGCGACAGGCAGCCCCAGGCGATGCGGAGCGGCTGGCAACCCCAGGCGATGCGGAGCGGCTGGCAACCCCAGGCGATGCGGAGCGGCTGGCAACCCCAGGCGATGCGGAGCGGCTGGCAACCCCAGGCGATGCGGAGCGGCTGGCAACCCGGGCGATGCGGAGCGGCTGGCAACCCCAGGCGATGCGGAGCGGCTGGCAACCCCAGGCGATGCGAGGCAAGCATCCTTGGGCGAGCGAGGCAAGCATCCTTGGGCGAGCGAGGCAAGCATCCTTGGGCGGCGAGGCAGGCATCCTTGGGCGGCGAGGCAGGCATCCTTGGGCGGCGAGGCAGGCATCCTTGGGCGGCGAGGCAGGCATCCTTGGCGCAGCGAGGCAGGCAGTCAGGACAAGCTGGGGTGCGGGTTTTGGCCCTCTTCTCGGCCACTGCGGCGGGCGGTTTTTCCCATGCTTTCCTCAGCAGCCTATGCAAGGGCTGCTGAGGACCGCCAGCATCTAGTCCTGGTCCTTCTGGTGACGGGAGAGGCAGCTCCTGCTCCTCTCCTCGTGACGGTGGGGAAGTGATACCAGCAGGCATTCATCCTCTGCTGGTGGGGAAGTGATACCAGCAGACATTCATCCTCTGCTGGTGGGGAAGTGATACCAGCAGGCATTCATCCTCTGCTGGTGGGGAAGTGATACCAGCAGACATTCCTCCTCTGCTGGTGGGGTTGGCGGAGGCAGAGGCAGCTCCTGCTGCTCTGCTCCTGCCGATGGAGGTGGCGGAGGCAGAGGCAGCTCCTGCTGCTCTGCTCCTGCCAGTGAAGGTGGCGGAGGCAGAGGCAGCTCCTGCTGCTCTGCTCCTGCCAGTGAAGGTGGCGGAGGCAGAGGCAGCTCCTGCTGCTCTGCTCCTGCCAGTGAAGGTGGCGGAGGCAGAGGCAGCTCCTGCTGCTCTGCTCCTGCCAGTGAAGGTGGCGGAGGCAGAGGCAGCTCCTGCTGCTCTGCTCCTGCCAGTGGAGGTGGGAGCAGCGTGTAGTCTACCCTTGTTTCAGGCGGACTGGTGGGCCCTCCCCATGCAGCGTGTAGTCTACCCTTGTTTCAGGGGAGACTGGTGCGGCCCTCACCCTCTTGCAGGTGGACAGGGACCCAGCAGGCATTCACCCTCTGCTGGTGGACAGGGACCCAGCAGGCATTCACCCTCTGCTGGTGGACAGGGACCCAGCAGGCATTCACCCTCTGCTGGTGGACAGGGACCCAGCAGGCATTCACCCTCTGCTGGTGGACAGGGACCCAGCAGGCATTCACCCTCTGCTGGGGAACAGGGACCCAGCAGGCATTCACCCTCTGCTGGTGGACAGGGACCCAGCAGGCATTCACCCTCTGCTGGGGACAGGGACCCAGCAGGCATTCACCCTCTGCTGGTGGAGGAGGCAGAGGCAGCTCCTGCTGCTCTGCTCCTGGCGGTGGAAGTGGCGGAGGCGGGACCAGCAGGAATTCACCCTCTGCTGGTGGAGGTGGGAGCTGCAAGCAGTCCTCCCATGGCAATGGAGGTGGAACCAGCAGGAATTCACCCTCTGCTAGTGGAGACTGGGGCGGTGGACGCTGTACCTTCCCCTTTTTGGGCCGTGGACGCACCGACTCCTCCCTCTTGGGCTGTGGACGCACCGACTCCTCCCTCTTGGGCTGTGGACGCACCGACTCCTCCCATTCAGGCGTAGGACGTTCGGGCTCCTCCCACTCAGGCGTAGGACGTTCGGGCTCCTCCCACTCAGGCGTAGGACGTTCGGGCTCCTCCCACTCAGGCGTAGGACGTTCGAGCTCCTCCCACTCAGGCTGTGGAGGCAAAACCAGCAGGCATTCTTCCTCTGCTGGTGGAGACTTGGGCGGTGGACACTCCGCCTTCCTCTTCCCCTTTCCCCTTCTCTGCCTCCTCCTCACCTTCCTCTCCTGGGCCAGTTCCTCCTCTCCCTCTTGGTAGGGGCAGTGCACCACTGGGTGCCCGAACTCCCACAGGCAAGGCACCAGCCTTGGTCCTCTAGACCACCGAGGAGGACCTCCAGATCCTGGCAGCCATCTCTCCAGTTCCAGCCTTCCATTTTTCCCCTTTTTTCAAAAAAAAAACAAAACAAACAAACAAAAACTGCGGTTCCCGCTCTGGCCTGAGTCCTGAGGCGCTGTTTTCCGGTTCTGACACCACGTGTCACAAAGACGACTGAGCGGTGACGTCACGGCAGAGCCAGGAAACACAGTACAGACAGAGACTTGGGGTTTTGGTGAAGCTGAGCGCGTGATCGCTCAGCGCTTAATAATCAAACAGAAAATAAACGGTTGTAACAAAACACAGGACACGGCACTTTCGCCAAAATAAACAGACATAAACAAAACGAACTAACACTAAACAAACGGTGGACGGACAGACACACAAACACGGTGAGTAAACAAACAAACAAGTATCGTGCTGGTCCTACCAGCACGCGATAGCAATTGTTTGTAAATATTTCTTTCTCCTCTCTCTCTCTCTCCCGTTCTCCACTCTCGAACACCCAACCCCGAGTGAGTGAAAACATACAGCTTTTATGCAGTTGTACCGAGACTCGATTGCTAGTCAATCATTCAATTGGAATCTTGGTACAACTGCACGTGAATTAATTAAAGTGCAATTCCCCGTGCTCACATATTACTTTTTACTTGCACGTGATGTGATTTGTGCCCTCCTCGTGCCTAAATACAAATCTACAATTTAAACACATGTGAAACACAGACCCGCTTATATCCCGTGTACCAATGCCTATACACCAACATTTACACACAACACCTAACACAAAATACACACGGGGGGGCACTTTGCCACAAGACACAATACTGGAACTGGGTAAACTTAATAAGAATGTATTTAAGCCTTTTGATCATTAAGATTAAATGCAATTATATTTTCTTAAGAAGTCACAGACTACCAAAGTGAGAAGCACACAAACACATGACATTTGTGAATAATGTCTTTATATTCACTTTTTTTAACCTAAAATATTTTACTTCAAGAAAAGAAGTTCATGGACATGAACCATGTTGTTTTCAAGAGTGTCATCCGGGAGATGTTACAGGCAGAAACAGAAGGGCAGAATGGAGCCGTTCCATTATACTCACATTCCACCATCAATTATCAGCATTAACATACACAATCAGGTTCCAGGTAGCAGCAGGGTTTTAAAGGACCTGAGGCTGAGTGGGTGACTTAATGTAATCAGAACTCAACAAAATTCCAGCTGGATATGGAATGGCAGCTAATCTGTGATTTATCTATGTTCATTAATGTTTATTTATTTTATTTTTTGTTTATCCAAGGCGACTTACAGAAACTAGGGTGTGTGAACTATGCATCAGCTGCAGAGTCACTTACAATTAGGTCACACCCGAAAGACAGAGCACAAGGAGGTTAAGTGACTTGCTCACGGTCACACAATGAGTCAGTGGCTGAGGTGGGATTTAAACCGGGGACCTCCTGGTTACAAGCCCTTTTCTTTAACCACTGGACCACAGAGCCTCCTTTATATATGTAACTTCATGGAACTGCTGGGAAGGTACATCTCTGTACAGTCAACAGTCTGTCTCTCTACTGTGACAAAAACTATGATGTGAATGAAAAATGAAAAAGAACCAGGAAATGTTGATGGATGAGGAGATCTTACTGAGAAAAAAAAAACTGGTTTCAGATTAATAAAATGCTTCAAGATGGATTAAGGATTTGTCAAGCTTTATCTGAATTTTGAATTATGTGTTTACATGAATGGCTGAAGTTTTCATAGATTTCATACATTTCATTGTAGAGAAGCATTCTCATATTAACATCAATGACCCAAGCACATGGTACCAAATTCACTTTGTAAATAATGCACCAACAGAAGACAGCTGCGATGCTTAAAATTAGCAACCACAGCTTCCTGTTATTCTTAAAATGTCCCAATGTCTGGGAGCCTAGGATGCTCTGATGGCAATGATGGATTATAAATTATGCAAACAGATGAATGGCTGCAAATCAAAAGCTTTTGCATCTTGTTCTGTGGGTTGTGACCAGCTGAAATCCGAGCTCCTCAGGGTTTCCTTGTCTATTGACTTTTAGGCCCTCCGACAGCTCCAGCCCCAGTGTGAGGTAATGACAGCAACTGAAATGGATGGATGCCAACCAAAGAGACAGCGTTGTTCTAGTGGAGGGGAAATCATGCTCTCTCTGTATGGGTTTTTATGAGTTCTCTGCTAATATGTTACTGTTTTCTATATAGCACTTCTTGCAAAGTGATTTCTGGTTCTGCAGCTGCACTACACACTAAAACAGATTAAATAAGTCCATTCCACCACAGCTAATTTAAATGCAGCAATGTTCCAAAAGTGGAATTTGTGTAACTAGGACATAGAAAATTGAGAAGCGAGATTAAAGCAGTCTCTTCATGTAAGATTTCAGAAGTGCTTATCAGCTTTTCGCAGCTGAATGTGTCCCAGATTACAAATGATCTGATACGAGACAGACCCTGTGTAAAAGCCCGGCTTTATGTGCCAACTAATTATAAAGTGCATATTAAATGCAAGTCTTACAGTGGTGGCAGATGCAACGTTTTTATCTTCGTTAAGAGAGTGGCCAAGGACAAGGAGAGAATATGTTTTAGGAAAAACACTCAATACAGAAACACAACACAATCAGTGTTAATTTTCTGGTGATATTTGTGACTTGGTGTTTGTAACCACCCTTGTCGGGTCTACAGACGCTCAGCTTATTAAGCCATTAAAAATATGTGGCCTGAAATGCAGGAAGATTTTAAGAACCTAATTGTAGAACTGTCTGTATAATGCCTTTCTTTTCTCAAATATCCCTGCATTAAGGGAGTGCTATTAGTGTGAAATGCTGTTAGCAGACACACTGATGAATCACACTTTAATAGTGTTTAAAGATCTTGCTGTTTCCATGAGTAGACTCTTTAAACGTTTTTGATTGGTGTTGATCTTAACTGCGTGCACATAAAAGACATCAGCCCGTTTGAAATGAGCATTATCATTTTTGTTCAATACAAAAAGGTCAGAAGACGATTATCACAGCCGCCCTTCTTTGTTCTGAGACGGGTTTGCTGGCTCATTTGTGATTTAATTGATGGAGATGAGCATAAGCACACATTCTTATTCGGGTTGACTGCATTGACTTGATAACATGTTTTCTTTGAATTTTCTCTGTCTAGAATTACCTTGGGCATTACCGAACTGAACATTAATTCAAAGCATGTACACAAGCTACAGGCTACAAAATATTAACTTCCAATTCAAAGACAGAAGGAATATTAGGATAATAAAAAGAATAGTATGCATTTTTTGCAGTCAAAAATACGAATGGCATGTTGCTAATATGAACAATAGGTAAGGCAATGATATATCTTTATGGAAGATTATTTTTGTTGTATAACTTATCAAGAGAAAGTGTAGAAATAATACAGAAATGTAAAGCAATTAGACATTCATGTTAACACAGCAGTGCACTATGTGTATAATATTTAGAGCAACTGCCTGATTATACACCTGATTCTCAAACGTAACGCCAAGATCGCCATTTCACGTGTAAATTGACCCGCATGGAAACACCATGATTGAGTGCTATATTACAGTACAATTAATCCCTGAAATCCAGTTGATTGGTGAATTGCTGTATAAACTGGCTTACGGAAATATGCTTTCATCAGCAATAGCCATCCCTTCCACAGAACTTCCTCTGACTTGTTCTAACGCCTTTTTCAAGCTCAATAGTGCCGAAATGGAACAGATCACACACTGCAAGTGCTGAGATAGACACCAACTCTTCCTGACAACAAACATATCATTGTTATGAATGGAAATTCTCACAATGAAAGCTGACTGAGTTCATTTTGTATTTGTTTATTAGCATTTGCTGTCATTGCAACAGCCAGTTACAACCCACCATCAATGCTAGCATACTGTCAAAGGTATTATTTATTAAAAACAAAATGTAAAATCTAACATTGATTTTACAAGGTCTCTGTTTTTGCTTTGGTGGTTTTGTATTGAAATAATCGTCCAGAAGCACAAACTGTAAAGCATGTTAGACAACTCAGTGCTGTTGTTTACGTGAAATAGAAAACCTTGTATTCTTAGTAAAACATAATATTATGTTATTCTATTAATTTGTATAATTATCACCAAGAACAGTAGTGTTTTATTTATTATTAATTTACAATAATAATAACAACAACAACAATAATAATAATAACTGTACAGACCATCCATGGTAAATTTGGAGATATGGCCACAAACAATAGTAACACATTCATATATAATTCAATTGAAATTCTTAGAATTAATATCTATTTTGTAATACATGTTTTAGTTGTGAAGATTAAATAATAATAATAATAATAATAATAATAATAATAATAATAATAATAATAATAATAATAATATGGCAGCAGCTAATCCACCATTATTTGAAAGTCTAACCAAATTATTAAAGACATTTTTTTAAAAAGACATTAATCAAGGATTATGCAACAACTGGAATCTTTAAAAATACTTTGTAGCTGTAAATTGATTCAGTTTGTATTAATGCTTTATAACAAATGAAAAACAACTGTGCACAATCTTGCATTTCCTTTTTGTTTTTGTAAATTGTAAGGCTTGTGGAGGACATGGGATCGGTACATGAGAAATGACTTCCTGACATGGCCTTCCTTGGTCCTTTGGTCCTTTTAAATGCTTTGACTCTCCCTTGTTTAAGTGGTCGCACTTCCACCCTCTACTCAGTATTGGTCCCTGGGAGCAGCAGGAGATGATCCGGTGACGTTTGTGAAAGATCCACACGAAGGTCGAAGGCGGAAAAGGTCTATCCCAGCCTCCCTGATGAGCAACGCAGCACACATGTAGGGGCTTGTCCAGGCTCTGCTTCCTCATCTCTACAGTTTAAGGGATTTTTGACTCATACATGTAGAACAATCCAATAATAACAGGATCAATTAATTGTAGCTCACTTAGGAAATCAGTTGCAAGTGCACAGGATGGAGAGGAAACTTTAGGAAAATAAATAAAATAACCCCTCCCTAAGCTATGGGCATTGTCACAGTTCTCATCTCCACCTTTCTAGCCACAATCTTGACGATTAAGGGAGTAATGACCATCTTAGCACAATTTCTTCAGAAAAAATAATGCATCCAAATCGTTATCCAAACAGAAATAAACTGACATTTAAAAACATTTGCCTTGTTTTGCTTGTTTTTTAATTGGACTTGTAATTTTTCCATCCTCAAAATAAATGCACTTTAAACGACTTGGAGTAAATAGCTTTTGAAATCTGGTCCATCATGTTGCTTTGTTTGCTCAAACAATGGTCAAGAAAATACACTTACTGGCACAGGTGTATACATATCAATGTCTATTTGAAGGAAAAAATGATTTTGTATATATCTGGTGAAGCAAGATAAAAGCAAATGGTGTCAAAGCAGCAGAATATGGAAATACATTTTGAATAAACGGTTGTATTTAAAAAAAAAAAAAAAAAAAGATTGGCACCATAATAGAATAAGCTTGTTGCAATAATTCCTCAGCATGAGAAATGGGGTCACTGTGATGAAAGAAAGTTAAGGCCACAGAAAACTTCTTAAGTGGAGCTGACAAATGGATCGCTCTACTGAATGATATAGGCCTAATATTTTGAGCTTTTCAAAGACTTTGATTAAATGTGCTATGTGAAATATAATATACCTAACTAATCAGCAATGTTTACCTTCTTACTGCTCCAGGGCCACAAATGCAAAAATATCTTTGGCTCAATCAGCCCAAGAATATTGTTTCATGTGATGATTATCATTCAAGTAAGAATAAAATACATAAGCTTTTGCATCAGGCCAATGTTATTATTAAATGAATGCTTAAAAACTGACAAATTGAAAGGATAACTTTGTGAAAGCATCATGTAATATTATATCAATGGTTCCAAGCTGGGGAAACGAGATGTTATTTCAGTGGAATTGTTATGGAATGCCACTCATTCCCAAGAAGTGTGCATTGGTCATATTTTAGAGTTCCATGCTGCGTAGACCTGTATATGAGAGTGCACTGTAGTTTTAAGTAAATACTACACATTTTATTGGTACAGACTGATTAACAACCTTATTAACCAGGTACAGCAGACACATGTGAAAATACAATAAAAGCTTCTCATCCTGAAATAAAACTGAAATAGTCAGTTTCCTGTGAAGAGTGTAAGGTTCAACTTGTCATCTTTAAAATCTCTGTAATTTAATAGTGCCTTTGTGATCCATGTGGATTGCTCTGAAATCAATTTCATTAAATCGCTCCAACATATCGCACAAAATTCTCGGCGCTCAAGGACAATATTGACATGAGGGCACAATGCAATTGAAGCTGCAATTGAGCTTAAGGCTGATTATATTTAAAACATATAATAAATAAATAAATAAATAAATAAATAATAAAAAAAACTCACACATTTCAAATATCTGTTTGTCACAGCGGTCCGCATCAATCTATGTAGATAAATGCAGATTAATTCAGCTGTGTCCATAATATAATAAGGATGGGAAATGTACAGAAACGATTGCCCATATACATGTACAGTATGTAGAAATACAGGGTGTCCAATAAGTCAGGCACCATAGGCAATATTCTATATTATGCTGATTAAGATTCCTTGTTAAATCGGGTGGCCACAAGCCGTTGACTATCCACCCCACACAGTAAAATACTTAAAGGTATTTTACACCTGAAAGAAATAGAGAGACAACCCATATTATCAATTATGCCTATGATGCCTGACTCAGGGAACACACTGCATACCCTATGATCCCTAGATTGAACAGTGAAGGTTAAGAGCATCATACAATACATGCACATTGATGATGTGTTCATTGGGCAGCATCAAAGCATGCTGTATATATACTGTATATAAATAGGGCACGCATGCAGAGCTTTGCTCTTTTTGTTTTCTTTTGAAGGAGACTGGATGATATCTTGCCATTTTCAATCCTACCATTATGTGGCAACAATGAGTGCAGATGTATCCCCCAAGAAACATTCTGTTAGGGTTCCATCAACATACTGCTGTCTGTCAGCCGTTTGTGTTCACCTGAATGAAGTTAAGTATAGAATGTTGCCCTGTGGCATCGAAGTCCATTACCAAGATGCAGTTTATCAATTTAATCAGCAACACAAATGTATTGCGTTATGGCTGTAGGAACTCCTCAAGACAACAAAAAGCCTCTCAGCCTTCAATGGACCACAGTGCTTTCTGTACCCCGAGGTGCAGTTGGATGTTCTTTGCATGCCATTTTAACTCGGTTCTTAGGCAGACGTTTTATGCACTGATTTATCTTTTGTAGTTAGAAGGAGTTTTCAATAGTGCTGACTTAGTCCTCCACAAGTCAGGTCTGGGGAGTAGTGTAGATGTCACTTACCATTGTCATCACTGATGACTATTCAGAAAAAAAAAGAAAGTTTTCTTTGCATACAGTAAGTTCGTTATTTGCCTAAAAAAAACAAGTTGACTTGATGCTCTTACAATGTGTCATGCAGTAAGCAAGGGAAATTGGGTTAGGTTTGTGTACTCAAGATACTAGTACTAGATTTAAAAACATCACTTGTATATGTGGAATGAGATAAGTTCTGTTTTGTAGTCTTCATTTCTATTATAAAAATATGGTAGATATATAATTTACATGCTAGCAGTTATACTCTGCTTGAAAGAAAATCAGTAACTGTCATTAATTTTAAAATATATGCAGTTACCGCCTTGTGTGGTCTAGTTTTATGAATGTTTTATGACGGTATGCTGTGGATTGTGTTTGACAGAATTCTCAGCAAATTTATTATATACGTTTCAGCAGCTAAACAGACATAAAAAAACAGGGTTTGCAGTATATACTGGCTTTTACATGCTGTGCCCTCGTACACCAATCTACTAGAAACACAATCCAACAAAAATTTGGCACGATATGTATTTTCTGAACATTAAGCGCTAGAGTTTACTTATTGTTAACAATGTAATGGTTTTGTTGTTCATATTTTTAAGACAACTCCTTCCCAGCATGTAATGAGAGAAATGAATGTATGCATAGTTTCAGCATATGAAAATCTGTACAATTCACAGGCCTCTCTCTCCCTAAACAATTTCAACTGACTTTTCAGAAGCTTAAATGACAAGCCCTGCATAATTAATCTGTGACTAACTTTGCCAATGTGGGTCTCTTTAGGAAACAATAATAATACTTCATTCAGAAGTTAGATCGCAGTCAATCAAAAGTTGGATATTTTAATGAGACTTCATTTATCACTTTGTGTCCTTTATGGAGTAAGCAGTGGGAACGAACTATTGTTCTAGTATTATCTTTCCTACAAGAAGGACCTAATCAACTGTTTGCGGGGGTTGGGTGGGATTTAGAATGAGGTAACCTTGCCTTTGGCTTACATGGTTTTGTTTAAACCATGTCAGTAACAAACCACTAGTGAAATCTTACTTAATTCTGCACCCACCACTACAATACAGTACAGGGAAGAACAGTGACTTTTACATAGATTTTCTTTTCTTTTTTAGGTTTTAGAAAGCTAATCTGAGTTGTGGTTTCACTGTCTTGGTCATCATGATTAATAAAGGAAGTTACAGTGGTTGCAATCAAGCACAGAGGACAACACATAGGGTATACGCCAACAAATGATTAACTCTTGTTTTTTTTTTAAAGGGACATTAAATATTAATTGGCCCCCTTTACAAAGCTCTAACTTAGTTAGTTGTAAAAATAATGTTTTTTTTCAACATCTGTTTTTATGAATAAATAAAGATGTTGTTCTTTCACAGCATGTCCAGAACAGTTTCATGTATATGACATGTTGTATTATAACAGCAAGTGAATGAGTTAAAAGCTTTGTGAATAGCAATGTTGCAAAATTGATGTAGTTGTTTGGGTCTAATGTTGTAAAATGTACAATGGCCCTTTGTTTTTTTGGAGATGTGATGTGCTATTATTATTATTTCTTAGCTGGCGCCCTTATCCAGGGCAACTTACAATTGTTACAAGATATCACATTATTTTTTACATACAATTACCCATTTATACAGTTGGGTTTTTACTGGAGCAATCTAGGTAAAGTACCTTGCTCAAGGGTACAGCAGCAGTGTCCCCCACCAGGGATTGAACCCACGACCCACCGATCAAGAGCCCAGAGCCCCTAACCACTACTCCACACTGCTGTCCTCAGCTTGTTACCGTATTTAATATTGTTTTACAAGCACAAAGCTGTTTACATGACAAAACTGACATCCTTACACACTGGGCAGGAATGTTTACCTCTCGCGTTGCGCAAAGGCGTTGAGACATAAATGATTAGAAAAACAACATCAAAGGTCAACTTAATTTCTTGGTTATACCCTACAAGGGATGTATCTAGTCCTTCCATTCGGCAAAAAGTAAACAAATGCTTGAGTCATAGAAAATGATTGAAAAGTAAATGGCATCCTTTTTAAGAAAACATAAGGTTTTAAATCAGAAGATTTCATAGAAAATCTGTTTAATCTGAAACCATAAATACATCTTGAGAAAAGAATACAAGCCTAAAAAAATATTTGTTCAGTCTTTTTAAACATCCTTTTCAGAAACCCACAGTTAACCCTGAGGGAATTGCCTTTGCACAGTGTGGTGGTAAAGACAACAGCTTTTCATTGGTATTTGGTGTGGCTATCCAAAACATGCCTGCATCAACAGTGTGAATATGAAAACAAAGACTTTGTTAAAATTTTCTGTCTCAGAAACCGCTTAAGAGCAGACTTTTGCTTGCTGAAAAAAAGTGGGTTTTTATGTTATTTCAAATTTCCCTTTCGTTTCTTGGGGGTAAACGCATTGACTGGCACTGTTCCATCAAGACTTTGGAGGGAAATGTATTTAGTGAAATAATGAATAGCATGAAAAATGTAAAAAATGTTGCTTGTGGAAGTACCACCCGCTGGGTCTCAGTTCTTTTGTACTTCAAAGACTTAATAATAAATTAAATGAATCCCAAAACCTGACGCAAAACAAATTAACAAACTATTGTGTTAAACCCTGTTTGTGTTTAAAGCACAGACAAAAACAAATACAGCATTTGCTGTATTTTCCAACCCACCCCCTGTCACTGTACTTCAAGCAAAGCTTACAAAGGTACCACCCTCCGGTCACTTTTTTTTAAAGTAACAAAAGCGCTTATTCTCTGCCAAACATGAACTACTTTAGATGTATAATGACTACAGTATAGGATACTGACCTTAAGGTTAGGGTTTCAGTGTAGGGAGAGGATGATTCATTGTTTTAGTAACAATAATATGATAGCCAATGCAGTGTCTTGACAGGAGAATTTCATGTTACCTTTGTAAGGACAGCGTACTTCAACATGCAAAAGAATTACAAGAAGTTGGTCATCTTGCTGTCAAGGTAATGTGACCTTAATCAATTTTATTGGGCCCTTTTGTGATAAATTAAATTAGAACTTGGCCTTTAATATTCTGTTTTAATGTATTGCCTTACTTAGCACAAAACACAGAACTTCCATCCATTTTATATTTTTTTAGAATCTGGTAATTATTCTACACACATCTGACAAAAAACATTCATACAAAATGATATACTGGTGCCAAGTCAGACAGTCCTATATAAGGAAACAGGAAAAGGTTCACTGTACCATTTCATGCTCTTGACCTCCTTTTGAATCAGGAAAAACTCTTTTCCACATGCTTAGTCCATTTTTTTGCATAATATCAATCAACAATAAACACTAATTCTTGTTGAAAGAATTGGCTATTGGCTCCTGACAAGCAACAGCCTTTTTTATTTCATGGAATCATGGAAGTTTGTGAAAAGCTAGCAAACCTGACTCTCACTAAGAGAAAGGAAATCCAGGGGACTGTCTTTAAATAACAAATACATTTCTGTCCAATGTTCTACAACAACATTTCCACACTGATTGCCAAACCATGCAGCCAGGGTTGAGGACGGCCACTACTGCTTTATATAAGCTGACAGCTTTACTTCCTCCCTTCTCTCCGCATTTACTTGTATGAGTTTTTGTCAAATCGAGATTTAGTGGGTGAAAGCATTTGCCCTAGTTTTAAACTGATTAAATTTCAGAGCTGTTCTCTAAAAATACAATGTCCTATGCAAGCCTGAATAAAACTAAAGAAGCCATCTAACCACATCTTTTTCACCCAACCTTCCCCCTGACCTCTCTGACTACTTTTCTGTTTCTGTTTTCCATTTCCCTCCTGATTCCTTGCATGGTCACCGTTTTATATATGTTTAATTACATTTTTGTATGTATATAATTTTTTATCCTATCTACTTTCTACTTTAGCCAAAAGCCAGTGTAAAAGACGTAGTGTGTTAGTGTGTGTACAGTGGGATCAGTCTTCACAACATCCCCACTAGACCAACTTCAATTACTATTCAGACATTGAAAAAGATACAGTTTGATATTCAGTTGGTACGTGAAAGGCAATTGCCAAAACACTCACGAGACTGCAGCTCACAATTCATGTAACATTTATTTATCTCATTGTCCAACATATTTTCCTGATTCAAACAACACAAATGTCACACAAAAAAACAAACTTACCAAGGCTTGTTACAGAAATCTCTGTTTAACCTTTTCTTCATCCAGATCAGGGAACAGTATAGTAGTGGTTGTTAATCCCAAATATCGCTCTCTCCAATTGAGAACAAATGTACTTCTAGCTTTATACGGTTCTATGTAAAGGACATTGAGTGTCTGTCCATATCAGGGTCAACAGTGCGTAAGAGTTGTTTTCTCCACAGAATTCTAGCCTTCAATCCACAGATGCAATACTGATTTACAAACCTGGGATTGCACCAAACTAAAAAAACTGTACTTCACTATTTTCCTATGGGGAGCAGTGATATATAAAAGACTACTTAATGTATTACCTTGATGCTCAAGGATTCCATTTCACATCAGGCCAGCATGATTCATTTAATCCACAAAGCTTCAAACAGTTCACAATAACAAAACCAATGAATGCAAAATTAAGATAAGGCTGAAACCTAAGTAGGAGAATGTGTTGTCTATCTGCAGTAGAAGTCTGAGTGATGACATATCGTGAGTGACAGGTCAGGGTGTGAACAGGCTAGAGGCGCATCAGGTTTCCAGAATGCAAACACGGCTGAATAGGGGGTGTTTGGATCTCAAACATACTTAAATGACTTCCAGCTGACAAGCAAAAACATTATTTATTTACTAATGTTTGTATTCCCATAGCTATTTAACAGCTACTTTTTACTATGCAAATTCCCTTAATCTTCCATTTCTTATCTGCTTTGCATTGTGTGCAATGTTGCACTTTTTTACTTGTCCAGTAATATGAGCAGCTTTCTCTTACCATTTTAACACCTTTATATTAACTGCATGTTACCTTTAGGATCATTGTCTTGTTGGAAGACAAATCTCCGTCCCAGTCTCAGGTCTTTTGCAGACTCCATCAGGTTTTCTTCCAGAATGGTCCTGTATTTGGCTCCATCCATCTTCCCATCAATTTTAACCATCTTCCCTGTCCCTGCTGAAGAAAAGCAGGCCCAAACCATGATGCTGCCACCACCATGTTTGACAGTGGGGATGGTGTGTTCAGGGTGATGAGCTGTGTTGCTTTTACGCCAAACATAACGTTTTGCATTGTTGCCAAAAGTTCGATTTTGGTTTCATCTGACCAGAGCACCTTCTTCCACATGTTTGGTGTGTCTCCCAGGTGGCTTGTGGCAAACTGTAAACGACACTTTTTATGGATATCTTTAAGAAATGGCTTTCTTCTTGCCACTCTTCCATAAAGGCCAGATTTGTGCAGTATACGACTGATTGTTGTCCTATGGACAGAGTCTCCCACCTCAGCTGTAGATCTCTGCAGTTCATCCAGAGTGATCATGGGCCTCTTGGCTGCATCTCTGATCAGTCTTCTCCTTGTATGAGCTGAAAGTTTAGAGGGACGGCCAGGTCTTGGTAGATTTGCAGTGGTCTGATACTCCTTCCATTTCAATATTATCGCTTGCACAGTGCTCCTTGGGATGTTTAAAGCTTGGGAAATCTTTTGTATCCAAATCCGCTTTAAACTTCTCCACAACAGTATCTCGGACCTGCCTGGTGTGTTCCTTTGTTCTTCATGATGCTCTCTGCGCTTTAAACGGACCTCTGAGACTATCACAGTGCAGGTGCATTTATACGGAGACTTGATTACACACAGGTGGATTCTATTTATCATCATTAGTCATTTAGGTCAACATTGGATCATTCAGAGATCCTCACTGAACTTCTGGAGAGAGTTTGCTGCACTGAAAGTAAAGGGGCTGAATAATTTTGCACCCAATTTTTCAGTTTTTATTTGTTAAAAAAGTTTGAAATATCCAATAAATTTCGTTCCATAAAATAATAATAATAATACTAACACTCTTGTTAGTTCCTGGTGCAGAGACTACAGTATCTAGAGATTATTGCTAAGATATGTTATAAGACCTTCTGTGCTCAAAGTTCCAGTCACAGGAAGGAATTTATAAAATAATTATAGTAGTGGCTGGAGAGCATCACGCTTACAAAACAGCAGATACAGTTTCTGCTAGCAACAGAGCGATTCAAAATCCCAGGCGAATGCCCTTCTCCTATGGTGCATGACTTCCTCTGTATATCACAGTCCCCATGCCAGGCTGTCACACTTACATGCCTTTATGTGTGAAGTGACAATATAACTGTGGTAGTTGAATACTATATAGGAAACAGTCAAAACTATATTAAAAACACATATATACAAAGTGCCACTTGTCAGTCCCTTCTTAAATAAACTGCACATTAGAACCACCTATCTGTGAAGACGTGTTTTTGCTGGTCTCTCATAAGTGCAAAATGACTGTGTGTGCTTTTGACAGAGAAAGAATAATTTTTGGTGATAAATCTCCCTCCCGACCTGTGAGGGTGCTGTGTTAAGGGAACAGAGTGCTCTGGACTGAATGGCCAGACAATTCAATCCCACGGTTAGGTGGAAGTCGGCCATCTAGAAAGGGGGCGGAGCTACAGTACACTAAATCATCGACCCGGAAGGGAAACGATGCGGCAGCCGTGGATTGGGGTAGCGGTTGCAATCGTTAACCAAGGGGGCGTGATTGATGGTATATAAGGGGACATAGCGAGGTGATCTGTTCCTTTCTTATGGTTAACGCTGAACCAGAAGGAGAACCATATTGTTATAGTGAGTGTTTTGTTTGTTTTGTCATGTCTAAAACATACTTGTTTATTGTTATTAGATGGCTAACTAACAACTATTATTTTGGGACTGAACCCGTGGATTAAACGGAGCAATACACAACGCTGTGTATTACCTGTTATCATTATTGTTTACTGTTGTCATCAGACTTTGGATTACAAAATAAACCATCATTTCACCAGTACTTTGTTGTATGTCCTTGTCTTCAGCACTGCAGTACCCATACACCTGCACACTGCAAACCACTTTGCCACAGTGCTGTAATACAGTATGGGCAGCTTAAGGTTTGTTTTGGTACCAGAATAAAGGCTTAGTTAAGCAGGTCTGCATGGACCTCGGTTTGTCTTGATTGATCTGTCAATGCTAGCTCTAGGTAATTATTAAGTCGGCTAGTTGTTTTTATTAGAACTGCAACACAAACATTGAAGTGCAGGAAACTGGCTGTCATCAGATCACTACAGATGATTTTAGATAACTGTTAATGTACAGTAGATGTGTTTAAGCTCTTACATTTTCACTTACTTCTAACTTAATGACTGATCTCAAATTTCCTGTACTTTGTGTCAAGAGTTAGTGTTAATATCTTAGAATTCTATCAGTTTTTCCCCTCTTGAAATTACGTTTTCAACATGCTGGAAAAGTAGTTTAATAAAAAGAAAATTGTTTTTTATTGATAACATTCATAGAGATATGTTTGTATGCAGAATTATAGTAGTTTTAATATGGGGCATTGTTTTATTTAAGTGTCATTGCAGCTTACTGTATACTATTCAATAGTCAGATAAATGTGTTTATGTAAAAATGTTTACTGACAGCAGGAAATTGTGTCCTGATCCGGCATGGCCTATACAAGTGACTTCCTTCCCGATACTGGAAATTACACAGGGTTTTTCCAGTTCTAATAGCAGGTGACACTATGAACCGACTTCCTTCCTTTAAGACACACACCTCTCAGCACGAGGAAGGGAGCCGCAAACTAATGCTTCCCCAAGAGGTAAAGTTTTGTTAGTCAGAAGTTACAATTCCCAAGCCAAAGTTAATTACCCCAGTTAACGCAACATTTTGCCTCTTTTTGGCTTGGATCCAGCATTAAATGCATATAAATGTTGAATTTAAACATATAAAGACCCTGTTTTGCTGTTTCATACTTGCACCCCCCTTTTTAGCATACATTTATTAAAGCCTTGCACAAAATCCAGGTCAACATTCTTCCTTTCTCTTTTTAAATCTTTTCAAATACATGTGGTGATTTTATATTTAGCCACTAAAACAGGCACTTTTTTCCTGCATGAAGCCTGTCTGACCAGCTGTCAGTGCTGTGAAGCCAAGCGGCTCTCTGGAACCCACTCTCTCTTCCGTGAACAGGACATACGTTTGGGCTCCCATGAGACACAGCTGTACAAACCCTGTTTCAATACCAAACAGAATAGATCCTGACATGGGACCTGTGGTGTTTCCTTCCACTGATCATCTAACTTCACCTAGGAAACTATAAATAGGCTATTCTATAGTAAGACATTCAAAGATCGACACACAGCCTTCCTTGATAGATGGAAGATACAGTTGCAAAGGAAGCAATGGGAAGGCACTTTCAGAACGTTTTGGGTAATGTGTGAGTGGTCTTTATGAGATAGGTTAGTCAATAGAATTCAGAGAAGATGAAAAGATTACAGTCATACTGCTCCCTGCTCCTCAATAACTGTGTGATTGTTTCAGAGTCCCTAACATAAAATCTTCCCCTTGACAGCTCTCTCTAACTGATTTTCTTTTAGTGGTTCAGATTCTCTGATCTTCATCAAGTCTGTTGTGAAAATCTGGATGCACAACTTCAACAGTTTCGATAAATTACAGCTTGAATCCCTCCATCATTATCAACCTCAATCGTCTCAGCCAATCAGGTTGTGAGAAAAGACGTCAGTATACCATTGTTAGATACCTGTGAAATTCTCACTGTAAAGACAGTACAATAATAATATTAGAGTGGTGTGGTCTTGCTACTGTCAGCCTCCTTCCTATGCCCGCGGCGCTGATTTTAGTTCTTTGTGTAAACTTAAAATACAACAGCCAATGCAATCAAGGATCTTACCACCAACAAAAACTTATGATTTGGCTCTTTTTAACACACATTCTTTTACAAATAAGAGCCTTATTCTGAACAAGTTTATATCTGAAAAGAAGCTTGACTTTTTATGCTTAACTGAAACATGACATCAAAATAACGACTATCTTCCATGAAATGAAGTAGCACCACCTAGCTATGACTATGGGAAAAACCGCGGGCTGTTGGTCGAGCTGGGGGTCTAGATGCGCTTCACCATTCAGATATTGAATTAAGCTTAGTATCTGTTCCTGATGGGAGTTCGTTTGAGTGTCTGGCTTTTAAATTAAGATCTTCACAGCCTTTGGTTATATAACTAGTTTACCGCGCTCCTAGACCTAATTCTAATTTTCTTAGCTGAGTTTTCTGACCTTTTTACATTCTTGTGTCCAACTTTTAATAGAATTCTCCTTTTAGGTGATTTTAATATTCATGTGGATTCTTTGATCTGTACATTTGATGCTGACTTTTTGAGTATATTGGATTGCTTTGGCCTTGTTCAGCATGTAAATGTTCCCACACATAATTGTGGTCACATCTCAGATCTCATTATCACTGGTGGTTTGTCACCTCCTGACTTTCATGTTCATGAGATTGGCATTTCTGATCATTTGGCTGTTCTTCTGGATTTGACTTCTCCTCTACCTATGTCAAACACAAAGCGTCTCTTGAAATTTCGTAATCTAAAATCAATTAATACAGCTGTGTTTTCAGATGTAGTTGCTGCTTCCCCTAAATTTAAATCCAAGCTGTGTTCCTTGGAGGATATGGTTGAATCCTACAATCGCTTTCTGAGTGACTTTGGATTCTTTTGCACCCAAAAGAACCTGTCTTGTGTCATTCTCCCATTCATCCCCTTGGTTCACAGAGGAGCTACGTACAATGAAAACAGCAGGGCGTAAACTTGAGTGCTTGTGGAGAAAGACTGGTCTAATTGCAACCTTACAAGCAACATCAACTGGCCTATGGGACTGCCTTGGAATCAGCTAGGTCTCTATACTACTCTGAACTTACTGCACGAGGTTGTGGTAATTCTAGGCTGCTTTTTTCTACTTTCCAACGTATGTTAGAGCCAGCTTGAACAGTCCTTTTACCAGCCTCCAATGACCAGTGTAATAGTTTTTTGGGATTCTTTAAAAGTAAAATTGATAATATTAGACTTCAAATACTGTCTTCTAAATCTGATGCTATTTTAACTGCTGATCCCCTTACCTTTACTGGAACTGTTTTAACTGACTTTGCGGAAATTACTCCTTTAGGTCTGTCTGAGCTAGTTGCCAAAATGAATTCCTCCAGCTGCACTTTAGATCCTATTCCTACCATCTTTGTGCCCATTTGTAATTAGTTTATTTAATGAATCACTGAGATCTGGTGTGGTCCCCTCACCTTGCAAACTGGCTGCTGTTACTCCATTAAAAACTGTTTGTCACCTTCGGTGGTTATAACTCTGATATCAGTTCTGTTCGTCTGGTGTTCCCCAGGGTTCTGTTCTGGGACCAGTTCTATTCAGTATTTATATGTTCCTTCTTGGTCAAATAATCAGTCGTTATGGAATTCAATATCATTGCTATGCTGATGACACCCAAATCTATCTCCAGACTGATGTTTCTTTGGCTGTTTCTGTGCTTAATAATTGTTTGACTTATATAAAAATGTGGATGCAGAAAAATGTCTTGCAATTAAACTGTAGCAAGACAGAGGTCATGTTAGTGGGTACTCCTCCCCAGGTTAGTTCAGTTGATAATTTCTGTTTGTTAATTGATGGACGTGAGATCAGTCCAACCCCTGAAGTGACAAACTTAGGTGTGGGGTTTGACTCCACACTGTCTTTTGAGGTTCGCATCAAGAATACTTGCAAAGTGTCCGTTTTACATTTGCAAAACATTGCTCACCTGAGATCATCCTTATCATTGCCTGATGCAAAGAAGCTAATACATGCCTTCATCTCATCTAGATTGGACTATTGTAATATGTACAAAAGAGTGCTGCATGGGTGCTAACAAAAACAAGAAAACACAACCATATATCACCGATCTTAGCATCTCTTCACTAATTACCGGTTAAACACAGAACTGATTACAAAATTTTGCTGCTTATTTTCAAGTCTTTACATGGCTTGGGTCCAGCTTACTTGAAGGAATGCTTTGTCACTATGTGCCCCAGCGCAATTTGTGATCTGCCAGTAGTGGCAAACTAATTGTGCCTAGGACACGGCTGCACATGATGGGCGATCAAGCCTTTTGCTCTGTGGCCCCTCACCTCTGGAATTATTTGCCGGAAGGTCTAAAGACTTATTTTTATCGATTGGCTTTTTGTAGTCTGTTGTTGTTTTAATATGTGTTAATAGTTTTTATTTTACCTGTAAAACGCTTTCAGATAACTGTAATGAAATGTGCTATACAGAATAAATGTATTATTGTTATTATTATTATTATTATTATTATTATTATTATTATTATTAGTTACCAGTAGGAAAAAAAATCATATTGGCAATAATACTTTCTGCACTGTTTTATGAGGGTTATTGTAAGCCTTTTTATTTATTTTTTTGCCAGTTTAACAGTGTTATTTACTCACAGTTTGACTATAAAGCTATAATATGAAGACCAAAGGGATAAACTGTACTCTTTTTGGGAGGATACACCTTCTGATATTGTTTTTAGTAAAGTCCTCCTATAATCACAAGTTGCTGTTCCACTCATTTATTTTATGTGCAAAGGCTTGCTTATGTATAGCGTAGAATAATAGAGCACATTTTTTGATAATAAGCACATGTTCCCATCTGCTGGTTCACTGGTTCCAGATGTTAAAATAAATGAAATGCTGACAAGGACGGGATTGCTAACCTAATAGGAAATAGCACTGCAGATTATTTGCCACTCATAGATTTCATATTTCACAGATTTATATGCTTATAGTTGATTTAAAGATGAAAGGCTGTCTTTGTTTATCTTTTTTATCAAGAATTATTGTTATTAATTCACAATGATATCTGCACTGAAGTTCATAAACGTGAAACAGATCATTTCAAGCTTCTACCAATTATACGAATGACCAAATAATACAAATATTTAAACTCTATACTCATAAATAGTGCTGACCCAGTGACTATGTTTCATATAAAATCTACTTTTATATGAAACATCCTGTTGTTATTTTAATAAGGATGAATGAAGACTTCATTTTATCTTGTACTGGCACTTAGAAACCCTGCAAAACCACAAGCCATAAGCAGAAACCCCTTATCAGGTGGTTGCATTTATAGGGTTCTCCCAGGATAAAGAAAAACAGTAGAGCAGAAAAAAATTAAGAGTTATTTAACATAATCATTTTCATGACTGTGTAAGGGAATGTGCATTTTCAACAGAGATGTATTAAGAAAGTACCTCCAATGTATACCATAAATGCATTTCCAATCAATTTTTTAAGAACAACCAGATAAGGATGGGACTGGCCAAATATTTTTAAGTTGAATCCCTTTTCGTTTACAGGACATCAAATGCTTCTTACAGAATATTAAGGGCTTTTAACTGTATGATAAATGTTTTTTTTTTTTTGATTAGTTTCTCAATATCTCAACATCAAAGTTAAAATGGTAGTTGAAATATGCTACACCTTGAATCTCAAAAACTGCTAAAATGGTGAGACCTGAATGGAACATATTAGTTACCAGCTACACAAATTAGATGCCATCGTTCACAAATCAGCATCACAATTTGTAAAGCGCTGAAGCTACCAACTATCCCACATGTGACCACTACACCACAGTGCAGCCAACAGACTGTAAAAAAATGTCATGGGACATAGTGTACTCGTTCCTCCTTGCTATGCACTGTAAGCACTGCTGCCAAGCACCAGCTTTCTATAGATTATAAACAAGCCTCAGAATTAAATAAAACATACCCGCTTAGCAGAGTGTTGTCTTCTTTTAGGTTTCTTTAGTGATGCATCCGCAGCACTTTGATGCATTTAGGGATGTGAAGATTAAATACTTCAGAATCTAATTCAACACTGCAGACTTGTAGTGTACATTTACTTTGTGTTGAAAGAGGTAAGCTATACAATTACTAATACATCACCAGTGCTTATTGTAATGGTGACATTAGGGTAAAGTAAAATTTTTATAACAACAAACCACTGGATGTTTCCAGTCAGTTAAGTATGTATTATACAGCAGGTATTTCAGGCATGCATTTAAAGACTTAGGTGGCGCCCAGTTCAGCAAGACCATAGGCACAGCACACTATAATACATCAGCAGCATCTCCATGTGCAGGTGTTCCTTTTAAAAAAAACACCCATCATTGATAGTTGTTGAATGCAGTGCATTCTACTGACCTTACCATACTTGTGTTGCCTTAAAAAACCATTAAACTTCTACATACACCAATCTACCAAACCATTCTATGCCAGTGTTTTTAACCCTTTACTCCCTAACCCCTAACAGTACAAAGGTGGCAATGTACACACATTTGTTATGTTACAATGGAACCTGGGCATTGTGATTTGACAAGAATACTGTACAGAATGGCCAACAAACTAGCATGTGATTTTGAGAATTCAAAGATTTTTCTTTTCTCACTGTTTTGCGGGTAAAGGCTATGCTTATCAGGCAATGTGACAAACAAATATATAGTCTACCAAGGTGGATACATTCTGGGTCAGTGGAGTGGAATTCGGCTTCCTACATATTGTAAAATAGTCTTCTTATGAACATATTACATATATGACGTATCTGGGGCTTTACCGTGGAAGAATGCTTAAATTTCAACCCTCCTGGAAAACTGAGTATATAAATAAAAAATTATAATAAGACTTTTGAATCTTGAAACACTCTGTAAACAGTAATATAAATTTCAAGTAAGCGATCCCTTCCAACATTAACTTAAAACCAAAACATTTCTTCAGACAGAATAAAAGGTTACTTATAACAGCATTAATATCCTCTGCAGCGGTCATTAACTGTCGATAATTGACATTCTTATTCACCTTCACCATTGACACTTAAGTGAAGTAAATTATTAATTTACTGAAGTAAATTATTTAGCAGTAGGCAATGACCGCTTTGTCTGAAAGTAAAATTTATAGCTGCTAATTACACATTTCTGTATATTATCCCATATAACACATTTGATAATCGCTACAAATCTTAAAAATCAAACAAAAGGGCACATATATAAAGAGTTTACAGTATATCTAAAATATTGTTTTCTGAGGGTTGCCAAAGGCAGTCCAATACTGTATATCTGGACATATCATTTCAAACCTTTCACGCAAGGTTTCTTTAATGCCATTATAGTTTAGCACTATGACCTCTTCCTCCAGAAACAATGGCATGTCATAGGCATGTGAACACATGACAAGTCAAGCTTAAATGCCATTTATTTTCCAATAGCAATCAGACTTTTCATACAGTACTTGCTTTGTGACCTTCTGGATTAATAGCAAGTTGAGGTCAAATCCACTACAACTTAATGTTACTAGCTGGTAACATCACGGAGGACGGTTTTTAAAGTAGCTTCCCTTAAGCCAGAGAACATAGTTTGTCAAACTCCAAATCAGCTACATATATAACTGAGTGGAAATAATGCCTGTTTTATTTGGATGCATCTGCAAAATAAAGGGTCTGTATATTTGTTACACTTGTAACACATGTGTTTCTTTATTTATTATTAGTTTGTTTGCACTCTCCCTCCCCACTGCCCACACCTTAGTCTCTTTTTGTCCCCAAAAAGTCCACAGGGCGCAATGCAACTTGTAGCCGCAATCAGCCACTTCCTCCCTTAAAACACAGCCCCTCTCCCCTCATGTCCGTTTCCCCCCCCTCCCCGGATCCTTGTAAGGAGGTTTGCGGGCAGCACTTTGATGCAGATGGTCTCCTCGCCTCCTTCTGCAAGGCTGGGTCTTCGGTAAGGGGCGCCCGTTTAACCCCTGGGCTTCTGTAAGGGGGTGCCCATTTAACCCCTTTCTTACCCCCAAAACCTGAGTGACTTTTGCCCCGTCGGGGCTCCTTTACCAAGGGTGGCAATGCTGTCGGTGGCGTGGTGCACTTCAGCAGGGACAATGCCAGCAGTAGCAACACTGGCAGTGGCGCAGGACCCTCTGGTTCTTGCAGCGGCCAGCTCGGCAGCGGTGGCGCAGAACCCTCTGCAGTCAGGCGGCTCTCTGCAATCAGGCGGCGGCACTGTGCATGGCTGGGCCGCTGGAGCTTGCTGGGGGACGGGAGCTTGCTGGGGACGGGGTTGTACTGTCGGTAGTCGCCGCTCCTGCTCGCCTGCGCCTTTGCAGGAGCCCTTGAAAGGGCTGGTGCGGGGACAGGGGGTTGCACTGGCGGTCATCGCTGTTCCTGCTCCCTGCTCGCGCCCTTTGCAGGAGCCCTTGAAAGGGCTGGCGCGGGGAAAGGGGTTGCACTGGCGGTCATCGCCGCTCCTGCTCCCTGCTCACTCCTTTGCAGGAGCCCTTGAAAGGCTACGCTTGCAGCGGCTCCTCTCTCCCTTGCAGTCGGCCCGGCAGCACCTCCCTCTCAGGCGCTGGGGATGGCACCGGCTCCCGTGTTTGCCTTCGGGGACGGTCGCCCTTCTTCAGCTTTTGTTTTTGGGCAGGCAGCTCTTCTCCCTCTTAATAGGGACAGCGCCCAACTTCGTGCCCGAACTCCCCACAGACGAAGCACCAACCCCAGTCCTCTAGGTCCTCAAATAGGTCCTCCCATCCGCCATCCCACTGGATCCGGGAAGGGTAGGGGTTCCAGCCACTCCAGTGCTCCGTCTCATTCGCCAGCACACGAGCTGCGCCCTCTGTCGCCCAGGTGGTCAGCACCTCCTTCTCCGAGACTGGAAGCAGCACCGGTTCCCTTGCTTGTTGACGAGAACAGCCACCCCTCCTCCTCCTTTTGCTTCGGGGCAGGCGGTACCTCCTTTTGCCCGACCTCCCCTCAGGCAAGGCACTAGCCTTGATCCTCACGGCCACCGAGGGGGGCCTTCCAGGTTGCCATCCCACCGGGTCCAGAACGGGTCGGGGTTGCAGCAGATCCACTGGTCCATCTCTCATCGCTGCTCCTGCTTGACGCTGAGGTTTTGATCTTTATCCCGCTACTGACACCAATGTTTCACAGGCAACCAAAGTCACGACACAACAACAACAACAGGGCGTCGCAGTGCCTTTTATAACCCCAGCCCCCCGCTACTTTATTCAACCTTACACATCGCATTGGTCCTCAGCCACACACTTCGGGCCAATGGGAGACACTGACCATTCACTACATGACTGATACAGAAGGAAGGTCCAATCACAGTGGGAGAAACAGAACATGCCCCTGCGTGCAGGCTAGGGTCACACAGCAACAAAGAGAGTTAAAGGCGGGAAATGCAAAGGGGGAAAGGAACACAATTACAAGCAACAGGAACGACATAAGACATACACAGCACATAAATATACATACACAGAAGTACAGTACAACATAAATGCACAGATTCTTACAATACTATTGCATTGTAATTGGTTGTATGCGGTTGTATCTTTCTGTTGAATTAAACTATTTTTGGTGCTAATTCTCTCTTTTTTTTGTGCTGCTAATGTATATTACTGTTGCTAAACTATACTACTGCTAGACAATCGTAGTTAATATCAAGCATCAAATTAACCAGGCTGCTGTGGAGTGCTTTAGCAGCTTAGTTTTCATTGTTTGTTTTGTTTATATTCGAAGAAGCACTGATTGTTAAATTGCACTTTTGTTGTTTATTTTATTGATTATTGTGTTATTGTTTGAGTATAAATCACTGGATTATTTGTTATGTTTTATTGTTTACTTGGATTTTTGATTTTTTGGTTTATTTATTTCTCCCTTTTGTTATTTTCTTGTGACACAGTGTAAAAACTGACCTGCTTAGTAAACCAAGCAAATTGGTTGATATAATTGTAATTGGTTTGTCTAGCTCTGTAGCCTCTCAACCTTTTTATTGACTGTCTCATTGTTATTGTGACTCCTTTTCTGTAATAAAAGTACTCCTTGGTTTTTAATACAGTCTCCCTGGACTTAGTTACATAGGACGGACTCATACTGAAAACCCCCAATTAAAAGAACTTGTATGCTATATATTCTAACTAAATTTATTTTATTAATATTTCTGGGGTGTAATTCCCCTGTGGGGTAGTCCGGCTATATTATTTAATCTCCAATTCTGTAACTGTTTATTACGCACACACACATTAAACAGCAAACTGCTTGAATTTCTCATCCCAGGAGAATAACAGTAGGCTCAGAAAAAGGTGACTACTATAATTCTAGCAAAGAGAAAATGAGAATTGAAACAATGTTAATCTGACAGCATGAACGGTAAGGCATGATTCAAAAGCTTATTACTTATAAATGTGACAATATGAAGGAATATATTGTGTACCTGAATGCGGGTCAAGGAAGAAAACAGAAATCTCTGATAAAAGTACCCTGTGATATAAATGTGTGTTTTTTTATTCAAAGAATATCTAAAAAAAAAATTAAACTCATAATTTTATACAAATATTTGGACCTTTCAGGTACCGTGCCATTATTACGTGATTATGAGGACCCTCCTCTGTAAGTGGGTGCACTGGTTTGTTCCATGATGTATCTGTTGAACTACAGACTATGAGAACACCATAACAGTAAAAGCAGGTCACGCAGCATTTTTGTTGTCTGGAGCCTGGCATGATAGGAATGGATTTGCTCCATAGCCATTGAGCTTTGATCGGCAGTGAGCTCTGGAATCATCGGTGCAGGCTCACTGAAGAATGCATGGCCCCACACCCTAGAGGGCGATGGAGGGTAGGGTGACACCTGCTGTGCACATCTGTAAACTTTTTGCTTCACTCGAGCTGTTTTAGATGTTATATCCTGGGGAATTAACTTACTATTACAGAACAATGCATGTGTAGACAGGGCCTCCTGAAGGGATATCCTCAAAATGTCATTAGAACCCCCCCCCAAAAAAGAGAATAAAGATGTCAACTGTATATTTGTTAAAATTGTATAGTGCAGTTCATTATATATGCTTTTGTTTTTCAACAGACACAGGTTATCATGTGTGACATTGAATTATGCTATTAAAAGCACCCCATAAATATGTCACCGGGTGTCTTGTTATGTGCACATTCGTGCATAGCCTGCCATCTGCCTGTCTTGCTGTCATTTGGTTGAAAGTCATTTAATATTTATATTTTCCCCAGTAGTATTCAGTGGGATATTGTAGGCAGTAGCTGAACATAACCCAAATGCATGGCTAGTCCAAACCATTACATAATGTTTACCTAAATTAATAATTAATGCACTGTAAAAAAATTGTATGTAAAAATAATGTGATATCTTGTAACAATTGTAAGTCGCCCTGGATAAGGGCGTCTGCTAATAAATAAATCATAATAATAATAATAATAATAATAATAATAATAATAATAATAATAATAATAACTATACACACATGTCGCACATTCATGTTGTATCCATTTGGTTTTGTATTTCTGATTTCAAATGAGCCCCCCATTAGAATCAGGGATAAAACACTCTGTTTCTTCTGTTACTTGGAGGAATGCCAGTTTGAAATCTACTGATAAATAAAATAGTCTGAATTGTAATACAAGATATGTGTGAATGCTGCACTGAGACAAGCTTTTAATTAAATGTCTGAAAAAAGCAGACACAGCCCCCCTCGCTACACTGCCCCTTGTAATAATGACACTCTTACCTTCAATGTTATTTTCCTTTTATACCATAGTTTTTGTATTTTGCTATACTGCTACCCTTGCCATAACACCAGTTTGGTACTTATTCCATACTTAGCAGTAACATTTAATAATTGTATCATAATCTTTAAAATCATTTACTTCAATGGCCTGTTTGAAAGCTCATCAGGTCATTTGCATTAAGTGTAAACATGCGTTCGGTGCTGATAACTGTGATAAGATGCTGGGCTGTCCAAACATATTGACGTATTTTAGTTGCCCTTCCTATGTGTTTCTGCTCTCTTGTCATGAACAATCAAATGAGCAGACCTCATTCTCCATTCTCCAGCCACATGCAGCCTACAAGAGTAGCTCACAATGAACCTGTATACAGACCATCCCCTAATGGCCAGTGATGGCTCCAATATAAGAAAGGCCAGCGGTCACGGTGTAATTACAATGCCAAACGTATCAGGCAAAGTACACAGAGCAGATTTTAAAGTGTAAACAGGATCTCCCAGTGCAGGCATTTTCAAGTTACTGGCACCCAGCCATTCTGCATGAAGCAGTGTACTGGGACTGTCAGCTCCTTAGACACGAAAGGGAGGACTGTATTTTATAAATCAGCAGAAAACAACTACTGGAATGCGGCCAGTTAAATGTTGTTTTTTTTTTTTGTCAGCCATTTTCATTTAATTATACAGTGACTTGTTGAAGTTTAAAATTCTACTTAATTGTATCATTGGGCATACATGAATAAATACTCCCCAATAGACAGGACCTCTTTTTAAATTCTTGCTGTCTATCTGAACCATGTAAAATCGTTCAGAATTCCTGGAATGAATTACTTTAAAATGCCAAACCTCATGGACATAAAGAGCAGATTCAAACTTGAAGGAACTGCATTTTTTGCCAAGCCTCAACACAAATGAAGTTATTTTATTCAATGCGTCATTAGAATAGTCTAACAGTTCTGGTATTGAATAGCTGGTTATCATTGTTCAAGGGACTTTGTATTTGAAAGATTTCGATAATCCTGGGACATAAATTACTGAGTACTGTGTGTTAGACGTGCCTTGTTTTCTCATAATAGCAACTGGTGTAACAATATAGTTTGTTATTGTCTGTTGACCGATGATAGCCCACAAAGGAAAATATCTGCTAATATCTGCTGGGATTATAATAGTTCAGCTGTATTTCACTGAAAAAGTAGGTCAGATGTTTTATTATTATGGGGGTTTTTTTCCACAGAAAGAGAATGTACAATATAACTCCATGAGATATACTGTACAAGCAAATGAACTAGGCCACAAATGTAAAATTTGACTACACAAAAAATTCTCCTCTGATTTCCATTACATGAGAGTAGATGTTAAAACTTCATGCTGATTTGAACTTGGCTCTCGCCAAGATAATAGCATAATAGCAATTAACACTGTGTATGACTATAACAATCAATCAGTCAGCCTTTAACAAACCAAACTGTTTCCAAAACTTAATAATCAGCTGGATGCACATTGCTGTGGGCTCTCAGAAACAAAATCTAATTTCAATTAATTAATTGGATCCCAAGAGTAAGCCATTCTTCTTCCAGAGCAAAACTTTAAAATACAGAGTAGACTTATTAGATTACAAAACATATGTACAGTAAATTCACAGAATACTCCATAACCCTCTCCAGTGTTTCAGTTTTAATATGATACTATTTTTAAAAAAGTAAAACGTGTGGTATAAATATGTATTTAATGTTTCATCACCATGTCAGCTCCCCACAGCTCAGGATAATTGGTCACTGGGTGTTCTCCTATCCCACCACCAAGCCAATCAGCTCTTTACACCCAGGAGCTCAACAGCAGATGTTGGAAAGCTAACAGAGGACAAAGGTCAGTCCTGGGTGTGTCAGCATATTTTAACATATAGCTGGGTGTGTTAAGATCAGCTTCAAGCAGTGTACGGATACAGCACTAGCTATAAAACTTGCAGACAAATACGCTAACATGTTGAGGTGACCTTGAAGGCTATGCACCCTGGGGACAAATTTTTAGGAACTTTTTCTTCAGATTAATGATTGCATGAAATATTTAAAAAGCCACAAACAAGAGGAAAATGTGACAATAAAATAAGTGAAAATAAACAGAATTGATATTTTTTTATTTGAATCAATACAGCTATCTTGTCTTTGTAACAAGATCCTACCTACTGTGCTGTACCTACAATACAGTAGCCACAAGCCCTTCGGTCTCTGGCCTTGTTTATCCTGCTACAGTAAGTGTTTTTATAATGTCACCTGTTAAAACTATACACCATTATCACATAAACCAACCACTGTGCCAAGGAAATTGCAGATTAACTCTACTGGTTCTGCAAACTACTGTACTATAGACCACAGGATAATACATCAATGTGTGTTTAAATGCAGCACATCTATGCACTATGTTATGCTATGTGTACAGTATTATACAATACAGACCGTTTTGGTTCAACATACTAAAATTGATAAAAGCCATTTAAAATAAAATCTATTGATTAAACCAGGCTTGAATATTCTGACTGTTCACTGTATCTCAAATTGCTTTGATATTTATGTCAAGTAAAGTGAATGACAGATATGGTTACTTCAGTTCTGTAATGCAAATGATTGCTACAAGACAGAGGTGCAATGACAAGCTTCCAATGCATTTGAGTTCTTTAGGCACCAGTCTTCTGTCTCTCTTTCTTTGCTTAAATCCATACATAAGACAAGTTATAGAGATGTGTGTCGGGGCAACTGAATTTCACATTGTTCTATTTACCTGTAATCTTGCAATATTTCTATCATGTGTAAGACTGTGTAGGACCATAAAAAAAGGATACAAACCTATGCAATATGCAAATGAGTCTTCGAGAGTCATAAATATAACATATTAATACTTAAATGATACACTTCTGTTTACTCATGCGCATAGAGCAAAATGCTTTAGCAGAAGTAAACAAATTTGTTTAGAGATGAGATACCGATTAACAAAAGAGAAATAATATACATTTATTTTCTCTATATAAATATTTTAGCGCTTATGTCAGGAAAATTTAAAGTCAACCCAGTAAGGACTAGAACCTTCACATTTTCTTATTTTCAAAATCTGTTTCTCATATTGTGCTTTGATAGGCACACATCTTCAATCCAATCAGTTCCAAAAAGCATCGACGACTAGATCAAGGGTCCAACAATGCAGGCATATATTTGCATGTAGTAAAACACCCACTTAAAAAAATGACCTACAGACAATCATGATATGTTTATCCAAAAGCTTTGCTTGGATTCTTTTTTTTTTTTGACACAGGAGTTCCAAGGTGCACCAAGCAGCCTGGACAGGTGCAATTTTTAATCATGGTTAGCAGGAATAATTGATTATTTAAAAAATACGAATGTAGGTAAAGCAGGTTTAGCAAAGTTTTTCCATATTGGCAGTAACCTAAGTGTTCAATAAACATGAACAACTATTTTAAAATGTACATACCAGCATCATCTTTAACACATTCTTTTGTCCCCTACCAGGTCCAGTATTGTCTCTTTATTTGTCAGACTAATTTAGGACGCGTATACCTGAAAGTAAGGTATGAAAGTTGTCTTTACCTAGTATGATACCAGATGCTGTACTACATGTGAGACATACACAGCGTTTCGACAGTGAACCTTTTGTCAATTCTTAATTTCCTTTGGGTATTGCCTATCATTCTTCTGACATTAGTCTACAAAAGATGAGAGCCATTTCCAAAAATCCTGTGGCTCGTCTCAATTCAAAATCTCTAGAAATACAAACTCACTGATCCGTAGGAGGCAAAAGCTTTCAGACTGGCTGTTGACGAGATGCTTGCGATGGGTCCCCTTAGCTGGTCTCTCTTTTGTTCATGCTGTGTCTTCTTTTGAAATGGATTGACGTGAAACAGCAATCAGTGACCATATATAAACAGGGTAAAAAATAGAACTGCTCATTTTTCTTTATTTCTGACTCAAGGCAATAAAAAAGAGCAATCTTTCTTATTTAACGCATCAAAGACTTGCAATAAAGAGACACATCAAGCAAGAATAAGATGATGACTGGTATCATTCATGGAAGAAAGAACCACTTTATTAAAAAAACTAAAATGTTGAAGAACCAACTATAAACTAAACAACGAATCACAACTAGCAAAAAGGGTAGAATAAATCAAAAAATATGTTTCAGTTGCGACAGTTACCAAATCTAATAGTCACTGTTCAGCAAAACACAATTTTATTGTTTACTTGAAAATGGAAAAGGTCACTTTACTATGAAATTGACTCAATTTACAATGCATCTTTTTTTTATCAATATCAAGCTTGACAGTATTTAATCAAGTGGCTCACAACATCACAGCTCAATATAGGGATCATACTGTATTTAATGAGCAGAAGTGTAAATTAAACTGTTCTCAATCCTTTCTTTTATTTTCTAGCAATCACAGCTGTTACTGAATATATATTTTTCTATCAAAGGAAGTGTAATTATATTAGCTTCTCAATTTTCAGTGACCTTTCCTAGTTCATAATCCATCACTATGCATTATAAATACCACAAGTTTTGCATTTACTATTCTAACATTCAAATATGGATTACCAATAAATTGTTATATGAAGACTGTACTGCAATATCACATTTCTGAAACTTTCGGGCTCTTTTTAAAATCATTTATATTTATGTCTCATGAATGATTCTTCAAAAATTCAAAACACTGCAAAGTACATGGAAAGCCTACATTACAGTATATTTCTTTCTAGTGGAAATGAGGTACAGTATTTGTCTGCCACAGTTAAAGATCACATATGCGTTGATCCCTTCCACAGGAATTCAAAAAGAGGTTTCCCGTTTTGTGGTGTAACAACAATTTCATACATTTCTTTACACTTCTGGCTTTAACTTTCCCAAACTGATGCCAAACAGATGTTGAAATGGCTTGTATTTGGCAGAGATCATAACCTCTAGAGGTGCTATGACCAGATGTTTATGATTTATTGCATAACAATACCCCTGTTGAAGGACATTACAAAGAGCCAAATAACCATTTACAGGGGGCTCAGCAGTGTTTTCAAACACCAGCATAAAATCAGTTGCACTTTTTTTTTGTTAGCATTGGTGCTTATTTCAATCAACACACTTTATTGCAAGTGGAGATTTTGCATTTGAAATCTTTCAATGGAGTGGCACAGTGAAAGACATGCATAAATGTAGTGAGATGTAAAAACTAAAGCAAAAGAAGATATACAACAAGATCAAGGTCTGTTGCCCTGACAGTTGATTTTCTGGTTTAAGTATCTTTTAATATGACCTAATTACATTGGACGACATATTGGAGTAAATTGGACATCTTATTAAACTTATCTGGGTTTGGAACCCCAATTTAATGATGTGTTCCATGTACGATTGATGTTTATAATGCATATTTCCCCCCACATGCCCAAAATCTAATTAGGGGATTATGTTTGACATAGATTAGGTCATGGCCTATGTTCCTTTTATGACTAATCCATTTTAAAGGGCAATGGATTTTCTTTGTAATGTGTTGTAGAGAGATTGATTGATCCATTATGTCAGGATGCAGATAGTTCAATGGTCAGACATTCCTTACAGAGTGGAAGGGTTTTGATTATCTTCCTCCTGATGACTGCAGTGAATGAAGTAGCCAGTGGTAGAATAAGCAAGATCTAAGGTGGTCAGGAAGGCGAATGGCATTGGCCGTGTACTGTAACGCATTCTGCAATTAAATTAACCTGTCTTTAAAATCTAAATCCTCAAAATCCTGTGCCAGAAAGTTGAATCAATTAATTCTATTAAATTGCTGTACATAAGGCTTCTGACTATTTAGCCTGGAACAAAGAAGAATTGGGGGCGAGATTGAAGCCCAGCAAGGGTGTAACCGTCACACGAGACAACACCCCCACTGCAAACTCATTTTAGTTGCACAGCAAATACAGTAGCTCTTACAAGGAATCTTTTTTTTGTACATAAAGTTTTTATATGTCTGTATATATATATATATATATTAACAAGAGGACATTTTTTTCTCTAAAAGCTACAACACGCAATTTTGATGCTGTATTTTCTTCTATAATGGCACCAGCACAGTAATATTCTTTAATGGTGCTTTTTTCAGCCCTTATCTGTTGCACAGCCATTAAAAAATGTTACAATTCCCCCAGACGGTTCTCTTTTTATGAGAATCCTCAAGCTAAAATGGTGATGATTGCTTGCTTTCCGGAGGTCAAATGACAGAAAATTGCCCTCATTTCATATGTTTTAGGGGACTTGGGAATGCAAACTGACTCCATTATAGAGACAATCCATAAAGGTAATTTTTTTCTTAGAAGCTTGCATTCACTTTTTATTAAATAAGATGGATTTCAATTTTGAACAGTTAAAAATGCTGCTCTTTTGGTATTATTAACATACATCTCTCACTGTATTGCTCTCCTCGCTCTATTCATGTCTTAGTTGGCAAGTTAAAAAAATATAATAATAGTGATATTCTTTCGTCAGAGCGTTCAGACTGAGGCTGACTTGGCAATGAGGGAACAATGACTTTGGGGAATATATCAAATAAAAACTATTATTACATTCTGTTTGATGAATTTGTGACCTGAAGTTAAAAATGTTGAAACACAATGAACACAAACCCTGGTCTCTCTTCACTTATAAGTGTCAATTTTTCTGCAGTTTTTAACAATTATTTTAGACTGAAGATGACAAGATGTTTGCTTACCTAAACTTTGTTCCCATTTGTATGACTGAAGTTTTTGCCACACCCGCTGATCGGGAGACAACCAGTTGACTATAACTTCCGCAACTTAACTGCTTAATTTAAACCTTGGATGAATAGATAAAATAGATACAAATTGAAATGGTTCTCTTTTTTATTGACTGCAGTAACCAGGTCCTCTGTAAAATACTTCATTAATGACATGTACCATTCCTAATTCACCACCTTGTTCTAAAAACATAAAAAGTGTGTTACTGATACTGTCTGTGTTGTGTGGCTGACCCAGATTCTATATCCGAGGCCTGAGAGGGAAATCAGAGTGGATGGTAACATCTAAGCTTAGCCTTGTGTTTTTAATGTATGCTACCTTTTTTTCCAGCTACTGCAATACAGAACTGTGATCATATTCAGATCCTGGTAATTTACTAAAGACTTATTTAGGAATAGTTCATGTTTAGTAGACTGTAAGTGCTCAGAAAATAAATGTTTCAGGATGCAGGTTTCGTCATATTTGTGTGTACATGCCAGCATCTGGAAGGTATTTGAAGTCTCATTACGAGTCAGTTACACCAAATGAGCATTCCTGACATGATTACATAGCTCAGTAAATGAACTGGCCCACCTACATAGCTTTTCAGCGTCATACACAGAAAATGTGCTCCCAACCTGCCTTCACTAATGCCACCCGTGAGTTTACAGGCACTGCATAATTTCTAAAAAAAAATCTGAACCCCATGCATGTTTGATAGTATTGAGGTCCATCCCGGTTTCCAGTTATTATTATTATTTGTTAATTTAACAGACGCCTTTATCCAAGGCGACTTACAGAGACTAGGGTGTGTGAACCATCAGCTGCAGAGTCACTTACAACTACGTCTCACCCGAAAGACGGAGGGTGAAAGGAGGTTAAGTCACTTGCTCAGGGTCACACAATGAGTCAGCAGCTTAGGTGGGATTTGAACCGGGGACCTCCTGGTTACAAGCCCTTTTCTTTAACCACTGGACCACACAGCCTCCAGTTATGTATTGATGACCCACACTAAGGTAGGAACAGGCATCATTCATTCACGGTACTGCTGTTAAAGAACTGTTCTGCAGTACATGTCTCTGCATATTGCTGTCCATATGCATTGGTGTTTACCATAGTACTTGGAGAAGAATGTGAGAAAAGCACCCTTCAAGCACCCTTCAGGACTGTCAATGTATCCAATGGCATGTTCTCTGCTGCACTACCCATGGGTACTATTTTAAAAAGCTTTTTTTTTGTATATGACTGAATTGAGAGTGAAACATACAAGGATATAAACAATGTAATCCCTTCTCAGCCTTCCTGCACATGATCATTGATCATTGCAGTGTTCTGTATTAGAGAGTGACACAGGAATGAAACTTGAGTTCTGTCCCATCATAAATTTTACTGTCCCATTCCATCCCGTGAAAAATGTTTCAATGTCATTTTTGTTCCCATCCTGTCCCACCAGAATTTTCCCATCCTGTACTGACATTTAAACCACCTTGAAAGTGTAGTTTAGCTCTTAAAATAATATACATTAAACATTCTACAAAATGTTTTAGCAAAAAGTACATTTCCAGAGGGGTGAGTGCATTGGGACTGCTCTGCTACTTAGCTGCAACTCCCTAGACGTACCAACATGAATAAGCCATATGCTCACAATGCACTGGCACTACTGTGATAAAACCTCTTTTCAATGTGTCAGTACTAATTGTAATGTTGATGAGAAATTGCAGAAGCCTTGGAAAAATGTCACTAAATGACTTTTGCCAGGTCTTATAATTAACACCCCAGGGGAAATACATACAGTATGTCAAGAGCTTTTAAGGTTAATGAAAAGCAGGATAGCTTAGGTATAGCAACACAGAGGTGCTGGGTTCGAGTCCCTGCTTAAGCACTTTCTAACTGTGTGTGACTCATTGGGGTAAATATTTTTTACCAATTAGAAGTGCATTCCCACATCTGCATCTTAGGAGAAATCATTTTCTCATAATGAGATTCTCTGATGTTTAGAAATGTTCGTATGTTCTGTAAATGAGACACAAAATCTGTTTTGCAATTTTCTCATAACTCAGAGACTATTTTTAGTTTTAAAATGCTCAACTGTAGGCAGCACTTAGCTGAAAAACAAGATTATATAAAAAAAAAATCTTCTTTTGGATGTATGCTTGTTACATCTTTCAGGCCTCTATTACACTTTAGTAATTTAGTGTGAAAGATAAAGTAAAAAATAGTGGAGATAGTTCACCTCATTGTGTTACTCTGCTGGTCAGGCGTCTGAAAAGTCCAGGCAGAGACATCTCAGATTGGGCCCCCTCATAGTTTATGTTTTGATTGTGTTATCACATGAGCAATAAAAGGCAGTAAGTAAAGCCATATCTTAACAACTCATATATCGCACAAAGAAATATCCAGGTCATAATAAGGTTGCAATTTTTAAAGGTGTTATAGTTACACTATAAACTCACAAGATCCTAACCCTAACCCTAACCTTAAACCAAACCCTAACCCTACAGGGTTGAATAGCTTCATTTTTAAACTCTTGCATGCTGCTGCTGGGTAGGGAACACAAAACAAAACCGATTAACACTAATCTTGGACTACCGTACCTAAATTAACATTAGGTAGTCCAGGTTTAGTGCTAATTAGGGACTGTGAACCCAGCAGTTAAACACACAACTGGTAAGTACACGCATTTAAAATGACTGTGTACTGCACAACAAGATCATAACTAAAGGCTCTTGTTACTGGTACCTGATTTCTAGTTTGACTTTCTTAATAATTTAAAAATAATGTAAAAACATTTTCCATTGTTTTATTTGCATTCTTTCAATCGTGGGTCCCTGACACATAAAGAAGTTAGTGTATGTCCATCACACAGCAGAGGGTGTGGTTCTACAGTTCCTGGTGGGTGCAGAACACATTCAAAATCCTCTTTGTTCAAAGCAGTCAACCTGTCACCACCACACACACACACACACACACACACACACACACAGACACACACACACACAGACACACACACACACACACACACACACAGACACACACACACACACACACACACACACACACACACACACACACACACACACACACACACACACACACACACTCAGTCACAAACAAACTCCACAAAACACTCTATTCAATTGATCTAGAAAGTGTCGACTCTTTAAATCATCAAAACAGAGCACTTGATGTTCTGAGATTCTGACAATCAAACTTGCCTGCTCGGTTATTGTTGTATGTATTAATATGTCAAATGCTAGGAAGGGCTCTGCTTAAATGATTTGGGGCTTAAGACCCTAAAACTACACATTCTCATCCACTGTTACTGTGATGTACAGTATATATATATATATATATATATATATATATATATATATATATATATATATATATATATATATATATATATATGTATATATATATAGGGGTGATCACCTTAATGTTTTTGTACAGCAAAATTACAATGGGAAGTCAGTCAACACTAAATCTGTCATTTGTCGGACGTTTCCACTGCATTCTCAAGGAGATCAGAGCACTTGATTTGACATTACTGTTTGTTGAATTAACATTGGAGCTCAGCTTTTGTTTTCCTGGCCGGCATTTTTGATTACCCTTCAAACATGACAAATAATTAATTAGCAGAAACTGTTAACTGTAACTGCTCAACTGAAATGTTAATAAGGTACAAAAACACTTTAGTCATCTCACCATGTATCTATTACCAATTACCAAGGGAATTTATACTGGGGTAGAGAGCAGATAGCACAGAAAATATTTCTGGAAGCTCATAAATTTGCCCTGTAATTTTTTTTTTTTTTACGTTTGTCAATGTTTTGACAATGTTAATCACAGAAAGAAGGAGCCGAATGCAATGCGAGTGTGTATGCAGGGCTGGTGCTAGGCAACTTGTCTCCCTAGGCAAAGCCTAGCATGGCACCCTTATATCAGCCAGATAATGATTATTTTATTTAGTTTTTGATTCAGCTTGTATTCTGCAATCGCTCTGTGTGCTCGTATATAACCTAGTTTCTGTTTTGAAAAATTGTACGAACCATGTACAGATTTTAAATTGGGTTTCGATTTTTAAATGACTGTTTCATAACTTCAATAATGTCCACATTTTAAACTGTATTATGAAACTAAATGTACTGGTTGAAAATTAATGTTTTGGCAAAGCAGTAATGGTAGTTTGATATTGCAAATTAGCTTTTTCTTGCTTAATGAATATTCTACAGAAGAACACAACACTATAGGGAAATATCCAACCATTTTAAGATTATAGGTTGTGGGGCAGATACTAATGATAGAATAAACTAAACAGACCGAAAAGACTGAGCTTTTTAATTTACGTAGCACAGATTATGGATCAGAATTTAACACTAATCTATGCCGTCAAATTATCTAGTAATGGGTTGGTAAACAAACGTAAATCTATGGTAAAAACAGAACTATTTACATGAGAATAGTATCAAAAAAACACACTCCCAGTGTACCGTACGTTTTGAAAATACAAACCTGTACAAAAACTTAGCAGAAAGTGCAACGCAGACGTTGTCACGCCAACTCCAACCTTCACCAATACTGTCAGTCTAATTACACACAGCACTGTAATTAAACTAACTTCACATGCTTTTAGAATACTTGCACAAGTCCCTATGCATACCTGATTTTCTTCTTTCTTAAAGATAAGCACGTAGACTATTAAACATGAAGGCAGCAAACACCGTCTGGATGCGCAGCAAATACACAAACACGAAATACAGTACCTCAAGTTTATTATTATCAATACATTTCTCAGTTATGAATCAGATGCACGAATGGCTTATCACGAACAATTGAATAACCCTACCCAAATGTCTGTTGGTGATGATGGCAAATGAACCCCCTTTCACACTGACATGCTCTACACGGGTCGTAACCTACCCGGGTCAGGACCCAGTGTCATGCAGGATGGCTTCGCGATTTCACTATGCAATTTCACACTGCTTTTGATAAAGCTGGGTTGACCTGGGTGACAGTTACACAATTACACAAGACACAATGCGCGTAAGAATGCCCCGGAAGCAACTGGTTATGGATGCTTCCATCCAAGTTTCTCTGGATTGAACCGTCGGCCCAAAAGTTGATTAGAGCAAATGTTTCTTCAGCCCTGCTGCAATCTGGCTCATTCTCTGTCTCAAGTAACAAAAATATAGCTAAACAGAATAAACAAAAATGTTCTTTGTGGAAGTGAAACCTTAACGCAGGCGTGGCTGTTTGTTATTTTGTCTGCTTATGAACGACCGTCATGCATTTTGCCTTGCTCAACCAGGGTCAAAGCATGTCGACCCACATCCTGAGGATTGTGACCCTGATAGCCAGAACCCGTGTCGGGACCCTGGTAGGAATGCGAGTGTGAAAGGGGCTTTAGTGTCTCACAAGTGACACAGGGCCATCTGCTATTCCTTGACTAGTCAGTTTAAAAATAAAATAAATTAACCGCTGAATTTAGCACTTGTCCGGGGCGGGTTCCATTTAAATAGTATTTCATGTCTATTTACAGGTTAGTAATATTGCCAGTGTCATGTGATAGGCAAAATTCTGATTTTTATTTTTGTATTGATTCAGAACATCAGAGATTGGAATTGAACAAGTTTTATTTGCATTGGTATTTACTGTTAAAATACTGTAAATTCACATAAATTATTAACTTACCAAATTCTTGTTCTGACAGTGAAAATCAATGCCTGTCTAGTAGCTTACTTCTTGAAATTCCTGAAAATTACGGGTGATTACAGATGCCGTTAAGTCAGTCATAAAGCAATTTTCTCTAGTCTGTAGTATAGAATGGCATAAAAGATAGAATGAACGCAATTTACTATCGATCACTCCATACCCAGCGTAAGATGCAGATTTCTTGCTTTCATTTGTTGTTTTTTTGCAGCCCCCCTGAATTTGCTGCCCAAGGCTGCTGCCTAGTTTGCCTAGGTCTTCCTCTGTCCTGTGTGTATGTGTTCAACCAATTGGGTTATCATGTGTAGTGTTCCATTATTCTAAACCCCCACAAACATCTCAGGGCTACTTGCAAAAGTTACAGTCTTACATTGTCTCACTAGATTAGTTAGTTTAAAGCTCTTCAAGTTTAAAGCTCTTTAATAACCCGAAATCAGTTGTGACCATATTACTAAACAATTCTAGATGCAGATTTCCTATTTGCTAAAAAGTTTTGTGCTTTATTATACACTATTTTGGTGTGTTTCTCTAAAATATTTGCTAGTCTGCTTACCCTTGGCATATATTTGCATAAAATGGGTTAAAGAAGATGACATCACACAGCTGTTTCTGCATCAATGCATCTGTTTGATTGATCTGTCCTGAACTTCAACAACCTGGTACAAACAGAACTTTCCAACCTCATTGAGGTACACAGACCCCTGCAACTCTTTCAAGCTTGTACATCTGGGCAGTTCATTTTGCAAGTAACCCTTCTTAAGCTTTAAAGATGGCATATGATTCCAGTGCAGATGCAAATAAATGTGTTCTCAGTTCCCTTAAGTACAGTATGAGAGTGTGTAAAACTTTACATAGCTTACATAACAGCAATGGGGTTATTAACAATTAGGAACCAAACTAATTTGATTGTATTATCTTAACACACACAATTACATAAGTTTGGTATGCCTATAGCTTATTGCAAAAGATTGAGTCGCTTTTGGCTTTGTCTGACGACACTAGTGATTGCAGTCACTACCCTGCATGCTTTCCATAAGATGTCAAAGAGTTAAAGAGGATTATATGGCAGAGTTCACACACATTTTCATGCTAGGTGAAGCTGGGTTTCATATACCTGACAGTGTTACATATTAGACATCTTGCATTAAAAATTAATTTACTTAATTTAGCTTTTCTAATGAATGTTTTAAATATTAATACTGAATAGATTAAGACAGGGAAGATAGATGGAAGGAAAAATTGAGAGAGACGGTAAAAATCAATCAGAATCATCTAAAGATAATTTTCATTTATTACTGAAATAATTTGTATTAATCCTGTTAGAAAGTCACAAACGTGAATGACAAATTTAAAATATATACCTAAGTTACTATATATTAATGTAAACAGTTCATGCACATCTTATTTAAACACTTAAACACCATCCAATATATTATCTGGAAATATCCAGCGTGCAGTACAACTTTGGTAGATATAGCTGTGATACGTAACTTTGGCATGATCAGGTGACATTATATGTCTAATACTCCAAGGAAAAAAATTGTAAAAAAAACAACTGTTTTTTAGCATTTTGCTTTATTTTTCACAATTTCAAAATATTTCTTTTTTTCCCCACAACTTTTATCGAAGACTTAAAGTAGTTTCTTTTTAGTACAGTTCTTCACATATCTTTAAAATGTATGAATGAATTACATAAGCATAATTAAAGAATACATTTAATTACACATTTGTCTATTTTATGTTTGTTTATTATTAAAATAATCAAATTTGAGTTGTTCACATTTTGGCACAGTTTATTAAGGGTGCTTACTTCATGAAACTATAAGAAATCTACTGTAAACACCAAACATTATGTGGTTTTTGACTACTTATTTATCCATACCTGTCAGATAATGGACATTAATATTATGTGAAAATGTTCAGAACCTTTGGATTTTGTCCCACTATCAGCTATGAGCTGTATTTTACTGTTTAATCAATTATTTTAGTTATGGTCCAGCTGGTACTGCACGAAGTTGAATAAAGTTTCCAGTTTGCTTGTCTTGCCATCCAGAAAAGTCTATTACTTCTTTCTTACATCGTCTGTATTCGTTTATAGTTTTAAAATGTTCCCATTCCACCAATCTGAATGAGTCTGAAAATACAATTACTGAGTCCATCTTTTTATGATATTCACAAAACTGTTGTAGACTGTGAGAACATGTTGCTTATTGTAAGTGTCCGCTGCTCTCACATGTCCTCCTGCCAAGTACATTCACACATATTTAGAAATCTTAAAATTATAAAAACAATTTTACAGCTTCTTTAAAAAAAAACTCTACCACAAAACCACTGCCTGCAGATTACAGCGATGTGCTTCCAGTGTTGACAGGCATTGTGGTACTTGAAGTATGTGATGCAAATCATTTCCATCTACTCAGAGAACCCATGCCTTTTAATGAATGAGCCATGAAGCTGCTTTGAAGCTTACGAACGCAACAGGTTAGTAGCCGTGAGAGATTATGTAAAATGACTGATTACAAACTGCAATTATGGGTGGTTAATCTTTTAATTAATCTTTTATTATCCCACAGTGCCGCTTTTAGGGTCCATATGCTGTAGAGCTGGGGTGAGCAACCTGGGATAAATCATATTTTTTAAAAAATCCTTAAAGCAGCCCTAAATGGAGCCCAAGGTGTGTTTTTGAAGAAGAAACCAACCTTTGTTCCTCCTGCATTGCTTAATAAGTAGGCTGAGGATTAAATGAGTGTCCAATGTTCCCTAATAACTTGCACGTGTCATGTAAACTAACATACAGCTTGGCAGTTATATGGAATGTGTGGACTTTGTGAACAAGATGGCCGTATTTTGGGTTGGTGCCCCTATAAAAACGTGACTCAGACACTTAATTTGACATTTTATCGCTTTGTGCGCACTTTTATTACACAAATAAATCAAAAACAAACAAAAACCTAGCTACACTTGAGTGCTAACTAAACACTTTTGCAGGACAGCTAAGCTGTTTACCTGACGTACAAAACAAACACTTTTAAACAAGCGCAATTAAACCAAACATAGGTTTAACTTTTGCACAGTACCTTTTCACAGTATACAACATACAGTCGGGCTCTTTACACAGCAGCAGCCTTGAGCAGACTGGCTGCTCTCCTTTTATACTTGGCAGCTGGCCTCAATTTACAATAACAAGGCCAACTGCCAAAGCAATTAACAAATAATAATTAAACCAAACAATACAATCAAATCAACTTAACAATGAAATTAAACAAAAACAATTAGCTTGGCAGGGAGGCTTTTCATCCTGTCCCTGCCACAAAACAAACATTTTTAGACTTGCAAGGCCCCTGCCCTGCTATGACTTAAAACCCATAAAACCATACAGCCTACATTGCTTAACCCAAAATAGCTACATATGAAAGTCATTTGAAAATTAAAGATGAAAATAGACAGCTGCTCAGAATTACATTTTTAGATTGAGTAACCAGTCTAATATACAGTAGGTTATTACAGGTAAAATGTGCAACTAAAAGTACAATAGTACAGTAGTTTGAAGGACACTGGCAGCACAGCAAGAAGAAAATGGTTAATTGCGGTTATTTGATTTTAATTAAGCATGAAACAACCTTTCAAGGCGATCACTTGATAGCAACATGGAAAAAACATATAGCTTTTAATATTTGGGTGGGATAAACCTTAGTTGGTTCCTGACAAGCTTGTAATAATGTTTTCTTATTTGTACCAGAAGAAATGTCTATGACAGAAATCCATTGGCTGTGCAGATTGAGGTATCCATTTAGAGTAGGGGTGGGCAATTCCAGTCCTGGAGGGCCGGTGTCCCTCCTGGTGTTTGTTCCAACTGACCAATTAAGCTTCTAATAAGCAATTGATTTGTCCAATTAAGTAATTTAGGGTACAGTTGGCACAAAAACCAGGAGGAACACCAGCCCTCCAGGACTGGAATTGCCCACACCTGATTTAGAGATTGACAGACAGGAGATCTCATAATATTGATGATCATCCCGCAGTAAGGATGCATTATAAAATACTGTACAGCACTACAGCATAAATATTCATACAGTGACCAAGGAGGATATATTTGAAAGTACTTTGCTGGCTGCCAGGCAAATGTGCCAAGCTGCAAAATTAGTTCCCCATGTGTCCTATTTAAGAAGGTATAGAACACATATTGAAAACTCTTCTCAGACAAAGGCCAAAGGCGTTAATGAATTTCAAAGGCTGATTGCTGCTGAAACATGTGTATTATTACACAATGCCAAATAAACAGTACTTCAAAGGTTTTGAAGTGAAGTTTGAGTAAAATTTTCCAGCAAGGATGAATGACATGTTTCTAGAAAATAACATAAATAATAATTGTTGTGCCCAGAGCCAGCAATTTGGTCCCCGTTCAAATCCCAGCTCACTCACTGACTCACTGTGTGACCCTGAGCAAATCACTTAACCTCCTTGTGCTCAGCCTTTCGGGTGAAACGTTGTTGTAAGTGACTGCAGCTGAGGCATAGTTCACACACCCTAGTCTCTGTAAGTCGCCTTGGATAAAGGCATCTGCAAAATAAACAAATAATAATGAAGACAATATCAATCTCTCTAAAGCTAAACACCAAAGTGCAGACGCTGGCTGAGGAGCAGTGACTTTAATTTGCTGTATTGAATTGAAGAATAATAAAGAATACTACATTTGCAGTAATTGTGTTGGGTTATATGAAAAAAAAATCTATTCTAAATTAAATTAAGAGTCTCGTGAAAAGATCAGGAGTCTTTACAAAGTAAGCATTTGATCATAGCTACAAAAAAAGCTATTGGCTTTGTATTAAATCATTCTTCAAGGACATGAAATAATCATCACTAAGTATCCCTCTGGTATTGAAATTGTATTAGCAATTCAATTGCACGGAGGTATTGGGATATTGTACCCACTAAACTGTCACCGGAGATCAGTGTAGCCAATTACTTCTGGGTTGAAACAGTAATTAGCTCACTATTAATTTTTTGGATTTATAGTTGGAAAGTGTGATACCACAGTAGGGGGTTGATGAAGCTAATCTGTCACTGTCCTGCTCAAGCCCCTCCTAGTTAGTAGACGTGATCAGACTAGCACCCTAGTCAGAAAGCTAGACATGACTCAGCACTAGACCAGGGAAAGACAATCAATGGATCCTTGCTGGGATCTGCGTAGCAAAGAAACATTTCTTTTGTGCCTCAAGGACTTTTTTGGTAATGCTTTATTTGAATTTCACACAATGTAGGATTCTTAACACCTGCACAATCCTTCACAAGCACTGTGGAGACTGACATACCATGCATATAAGTATTCATAACATGTTTTCATAAAACTTGTTACAAATAGACCTAGAATTGAAACTCCAGAATTTCAAGTGCATGTCTGTGACTTTCACTGTAATTATTACGATTAATTAAATATTATAATTTTGTAGTGTGTAAAATGTCACAAATGCCTTATGAAGGATTATTAACATTGTTATAAAATGACAAGAACAGAGGGGGCAATCTCATTGGTTAACAAGTGTTCCAACCTGTGCAGCACTTTTTGGACCATTGTGCCTGATTCACTTAACAAACAATTCACTTTGGGATACGGTAGAGTGGGTCGTGCCATTTTATAAGCACAATAACACACTTCAGGGTGTTCAAATGTGGTCCAAAATCCGAACAACAGCCCAAGACATACGGATATTGGACCATAGTTGAGTTATTGCTTTCTTATACACTGTTATATGGCAGTTTTTAATGCTACACAGTGTTGAATTACCACATTTGTGGAAATGGTATAGTAATGAAAGCAGAAAATCAGTAAGAAATATACAGTGAGCTATAACACAAACTGTAGTGTATGCGCATTTCGGCTTTTGGAAATAATTGCATTGTATAATTAATTAAAGGGAGGTTCATTATACAGTTATTTACATGCTTAGGCTCAGATTAATCACTATCTGTGTATGGTACTGCTTTACTAAAATGATCTTCGGCCTTTCTGTCTCAAGGTGAGCATGCACAATAGACACCCACAGTGCACCCCTGCTGTGAATGATGACCTTTGTGCACAAAGTTGCCAATGAAATGACTTTATGTTTGGACATTCCCCTTTGTGTTTTCACCATATCAAGCATCTGTAATCATGAAATGGTACATCACTTGTCTAATATTAATTTCCAAGATTCTAGTCCCAGCATGAAGTTCTCCTGATCTGCACAATGTTTGAGTCTTCCAAGGAGGGGCTTTGTCCCGTTCATGTTGATTTCCTTTTGTTTGTTTAAAATAACTTTGGTAGGCACACTTGGCGCTCACTTTGTTTAATATTTTTCCTTAGTGATAAGGAACAGCAGTGGGCTTGTTAATAATGCAAAAACCTAATAGCTGTATTTCATTATCATAACAAATTGAAACCCCAGCTAATTTAGAAGCTTTACTGAAGCAGAACAAACACATTTTACTTGCTCTGTAACTTGCTGAAAATCAATTTAAAATCTCCTTGTATTAGTGACAGAACAATGACAGCACCTAAACTGCTCTGTATAAATAGTTTGAAATGTCAGTTAGATATTAATGTGCTAATTTGGTTTTTAGGCCACTTAACAAACTCCAGTTTTTAACGTTTGAAGCAGCCATGTTTTCTTAAAACATTTTTTTTTTAAACAGGTTATCAAGTAATCAGATAGGGTCATACAGTAGATTGATGCAACAGCAGATTCTTGCAAATTACCCATGACTGTCCTCTACAGTTGAGTGAAGAAACATGCATTTCCTTATCGTCCAATCTGTTTGAAATGCTAGGTCAATGTATTTCTGATTAATAATGGGCCCAAAATGAAGTCTTTTTATATTGAAAAAATGTTTGAGTCTTCTAAGTAGGAGTCAGTAAATATGTAGAACAAATAAACACAATTTATGCTCCTTCTGTTTGGAACATACTGAGGTGTGTATATAGTACATTCATTCATTGTAGTTTTGTGTGGATATTTAAGTAAGGTATTCCACAATTAATATATTGATGTAATGGGTACCTTAATGTATAAATTGCAAGATTCATGTTGTCAAAGTCTGTTTGAATGAAGAGGAAAAGATGCAGGGGGATTGTTTTCATCTGAAAACAGAACATCTATAAAATATAAAGATCATGTTCTATTAATGGAGTACAGGTTCTTTTCTCAACACCCTTTTAGTCATGTTACTGCTGCAACCCACTCAGCTTCAGCCAGCTGTCTGGCAGACTTCCAGGCTAATTTATTCTACAGTGTCTGTACTCTGCAATCCCAAACTGGTTCACCCATTTTGCTTCTGGTCCTCTTGAGGCACACCTATGAGGTTATGCCAGAGAAAGTGGTTCCCCCCCACCTGCCTCAAGAACTGTCATAGTACTGTACAGCTCCTAGATCTATTTTTTAAGCTACCTGCCATTATGACCTGCTGTTTGACTGACACTTGGCTCTGATCTTCAGCAAGCAACTTCTGTGTTCTTACTTGAACACACCAGGTTGGTTTGCAAGCAGCCCAATGTGTCCAGCTAGTCAAAAGTATACATAGAGTGTTGTACTCTTAATTAAAACCACCTACAGAAACAGTATGACCGCCGGCTGAGCTTGTGTAAGCAATGGAATGCTTTCAATTCCCTATGTGCCTGAGTTAGACATTCACCTTGTTGTGGGTATGCTACCTTGACACACTGACATCATAATAACTGACATATTGACTTCAAGACAGGCAATATGTCATTTGTGTATTGCAGTTTCAAACTTTTATTTTCAGGCAGCAGGTGTTAAACCACAGAATGTTGAATGATCTTAAGCAATAATTTGCTATTAATGTTAGGAGACAGAATGCTACTCCACAATGCAGCTGGTAGATTTTGCCTAAGGCAAAACTATCAAGCTCCTGTTATGTTTAAAAAAACTGAATTTAGCAAGTGTGATTGGGCTCAGGTTGTTGAGCGGGTGTCTACATAGTTCAAGATGGAAGAAAAAACAAATAACACTGAGTAAATATAGAAATTAATTTGTTGTTTTAACCATTTGTGACACTTTGGGCATGACCCAGCATGAAGATAAATCTAGCACATCGAATGTACAATGCAATGTAAGTAAAAATCAAAGGCTAGGGAAGAGAATACCTTGGGCAAGAGGTTGTTGTCAGAATAGATCTGGCAGAATTTTCTATTCCAAAAGGAGCATACAAGAGGTTACTTTGAAGATGGGGAAAAGCCAAGTGGGAAATGCATGGGATCTCCTTCACCTTACTGTCAGCCTAAGGGTTGGTTCATACTTTTCTTGCAGATGAATGTGATAAGCCAGGCGCAGACAGCTATAAAAGCTGTGCAGCTTCACTCCGACCATGAATCAAATGTTGACATTTTTCAACATTATCCGACCCTGTGCGATTTCAGGTCGCAGACGCATGAGAAAGGGCTGTACGACTTTCCAAAAAAGACGCACGTCGCAAGAGTGTGGATGACGTAATTCTGACCTGTCACACAGGGTCGCAGACCCTCAACCCCGACCGGAAATTAGTCTGATGTATGAACCAAACATTTTTAAAGAAAAAAACCTGATAGTATGACTAAAATGTAGTAGTAATACATTTTAATAATTTACACAGTTTGTGTTTTTTTTTTTATTTGATACTTTGGAAAAGCTGCTACAAGAAAAATGCTTCCAAAATGTACTGTATGTATACAAGAAGATATTGTTTATTTGTGTAGTTGTATCTTTCCTCAATCATAGCGCCAAGATAAGTTGGTCACTATTATTTCTAAAACCAGGACTACTTTTCAGACATAGCTGGTACCCATTTAAGGATAATAAAAGAAGGCAGCGGTCCAGATAAGCAGTGTACCTGCCATTTTTGTGCATTAATAAACCTGACATATGCACTAAATTTAAAATTAGTGCATAACAATATGCATAGTAATTTTGCTGCACAGCTTTTCTGCCTTCCCTCCCGCCTCCCCTAAAACTTCCACTAACAACTACATCTCCCAGAATACAATGGCTTCAGTTACTAGGAAACTGTACACAAGAAAAACAAACCCAACAAACATTATCTCTGGCTAGCACTGTTGTCTTTGCAGTCAATCACAGTAAGAATAAGAAAAATTCAAATCTATACAGGTTGAAGCGTAAACAAATACCAGTCCAGCTATAAATCCAACTGGAACCATCGTCAGAGGCAACCGGTAAAAAAAGGTGCCTATAATATTAAACAAACTGTTTTATAACTTATTAACGCATTTCCTTATTTTATTTATATGTATGGCTTTATATTGAAGTTTTAATATGTTCACTGAGTTTAAGTATTTAATGTTAAAATATAAGTAACGTAATTAATTTGCAGAGTCAGTGTGATACCTCGAAAAAAATGCGCAGAGCCGATAAAGAACCTTGTAGAACACACGCGTGGCTGTGCAGTAGTTCAAAGTAACATTGCAGTTAAAATGGAAGGCTCTTTTTAATGCCTACCCCATTACCATTAAAGATTGTACAGTATGTATCGAGATTACTCATGACTTCAATGTAATGCTGCATTTTACCCCACTGAAAATACATTTTACTCTTGCAGTGTTAAAATTAGAGGGTAAGTTACTCCCAGACCCAAAACCTTATCTGGAGCTGTGGCAAAGTGGTTTGCAGTACACAGGTGTAGAGGTGATGAAGTGCTCAGTAGTAACAATCCAACAACAGTTGAATGGTGAAAAACAAAGCTTTATTATTTGCTTTTAAACAATAATACTGACTATACACAGCGATGTATAAAGTCAGTAAAACCATGTGGTTCAGTCCCAAAATAATAATAACACACACTACATACACACAGACACGGTCACGAATCCCAACAGTGAGTGCTCCTTGTGTAAGTGGTGAATTATACAGCAACAGTGAAACAGTAGTGCAGTGTAGTCCGGGGGAGATGCTGGCTGATTAGCGACAGCTCCCAGATTTAGTCTTCTATGAATTACAAGAGTGACAATTAATAGACAGACAGAGACAATACAAAACACTCAGTTACTTTTTCTCGTTCCATCCTTTACATGTCTTTTCTCAACCATAACAAAGGAACAGATTTCTCTGCCACATCCCCTGACGGTACCTCCAGTCACGCCCCCTTCGGTAGCGAGAGCAATCACGTCTTCTGCAATCCATGCGCTGACTTCTGGTATTGTGGCTTCGCCCCGTTCCTGGATGGCCGACTTCCGACTGACCCTGGAATGAACTGTTAAGCCATCCGGTCCGGGGCACACTGTTCCTGTTATACCGTGTCCTCACCGATTGGACAGGAGACTGTTGACTCGGATTCATTCACTCTCTGTCACATCGAGACCCTGCTTGGAATTTCCTAGAAATCCTTTTGACATTACTGGGAACTTGAAGAATTCTCAAAGATATTTATTGACCACAATTGTTCAGATGTTTTTTTTTTATGCATAGACATAAACTGCACATGACTGTTTCATTTGAAAAGCATTTGAGTGTCTACTTTTTGTATAATTTTAGCCTAAAGGGATGTACATTAAATTAAAACATATTGTAACATAGCAGTGATATATATATATATATATATATATATATATATATATATATATATATATATATATATATATATATATATATATATACACTGTATATATACTGTATATATATATATATATATATATATATATAAAATAGTGGTGTGCAGGTAAGTTATTGCTGAATCTGAGCTGCTATATTGGGACTGTACCAGAAGCACAGTAAAAATGAATGTCTGGCCCTCACCTAACAGTGCTCAGCACAATGTGACAATGCTTTTGATCTTTTGAATTTAAAATGTGTTTTTCTACAACAGAAGTGAGTAGCTCTAAAATGAGACGTGCCCATAAGCATATTTGCTTTGTTCTAATGTATTGCTCGAAGTTGGAAAGATACCAATTTATAGTTATCACTCGGCACATCCCTATTATTAAAATGTATGTTTTACTGCAGTTGCGGTCCCTATTAAAATGCACTGCTATCACAAAATGTATGCTATTTGGGTTGTTTTCCTTCTGCCTTATTTAAAGAGTGTGCCCTCATACATTTGCTTGTGCAGTTCAGCAAATCAATTCTTTGACAGTTTATCAGTTTGCATCTTCAATACATCTATTCAGAGATGGTGCCCTTCATGGGGAAGGAAACAAAAGCAGAACAATGAAGCATCCAGAAGACAGAACACCACTCTGCACAACTTTAATCCAGAGAAATCAGGACCTGTCTTTAACAGTGTGGCCTGTGGATGGATTGGTAGGCAGCACAGATGCGACCTGGATTGCCTTTCTCCTGAAGAATAATGTAAATAACTAATCAGAGCTGGCAGAGATTGATGTTTGTATGCCAGTGACATAAACCTCTATACAGATAAAACATTTGCAGGGTGCAAATGTATCTGTATAGTGAACGGTGTATAGTTTAATAGAAAATGGTAAACATCTGTTAATATGGTCATTGTGAGGACCTTTTTAAAAACATTTTGCAACACTCAATTTTGTAAAAATTGTGAAGAAGAAGAAAAGGCGTGTTTGAATTCTGTACAAGCACTGATATTCCTCAGAATGGCCATGTCCAATTGTGTTATAACCCTTAGAGGAACTAGACTTGCCCAAACAATTTAAATCTAATATTTCATTTCTAATGAACTGAGTGGAAAATAGTGTTGCTGGGAGGCTTCTAGGACTGAAAATCTTATCTTTTTATTCACCCCCCCTTTAAGTTTTTACCATTTACTCAGCAACTACTGGGACTGGAATAGTAGAAAGTAATTTAGCTTTTCCTGCAATTTTTCTGCACAAAGTTTCTCAGTGTAACATGAGCTTGAATGTTTTGATTCCCTTTGGAACCCTCAGCATGTTTTTCAAGATGCACAAGAATTATGGACACACTTCAAAATACATATTCCAAAAAACAATCGTTTTCAATAATAATAAAAAAATCAACTCAAGTTCATAATCATATTAGCATAGTACCTCACAATAAAGCATAGTCTTGTGGCTGGAGCTAAAGAGCTGTTTCATAGTCAGTCATTTTGCCTCCTTTTACCTTATTCCTGCTTAACACCGTAAAATTATTTTTATGATAAAAATGGATTAAAATCAGGTTTCCAAATTCAAACCAGAATCTTCAATGTATTTTTGTAAGCTTAAGTTTTATTTAAAAAAATATATTCATCATGAATATCAATTCATTTTCTTTTAAAAAACCCTTTTAACCAAGCAATAGCCTGTATGCAGAAATACTATTCCAGGCAATCAATCCTATTATACAGTTTGCTGTACATATGAGCTTCAGTAAAACTCTTCAAGGCAGGCATAAACCTTAAATAAAACTCCTCCAGGCACCCATAATGACACAGATGGGTTTGAGTAAAATTGCTCAGGGCAGGTTAAACCTGCAAATGAGTTTCAATGAAAACCTTAAGGCAGGCACAGACCTGTGTCTGGGTTTTATATAACATCTTCAGGCAGACACAAACCTTTCTATGTGTATGAATACAACTGAAGGCAGACAAGCAGCAACCATGTCCGGAGAGCTTGTGTTGTACACACAGGGGAGAACGTATACTATCTTGATGATAATGTTGCCATCAGAAGGCGGGACTGCGCTTATGCACAGCAGTGGCCACAATGGTTAAACATGGTTGAGACCTTGAATTGATCATGTGCATGTGTAGATGTAGTTCAAATAGGAGGATTTATCAACACAATCTAATTCAGCAAACGAGTGCAGAGAACCACTTGAAAAAATAAAAGTAACTGAGGAAAACAATGAAAACAAGGACATGTTGGCTGAAAGTGTAGCTTTGAGTTTGACCCGGTACTAATATAGTAAACTAGAATGTTTCTATGTACAGTGCTTCACCTGTTTTTTATGTATAATATAAACTTGAAAAGTTTAATTTAGGACTAAAAATTTAAAAAAAAAAAGTGCATTTGGTAATGTATTTTGGATTGGTTAGGTTCTTGATACTACTTGTGCATATCAATTTGACTTTTTTTTTTCCCCCACACTGGGTTTAGAAGGCTCCAGCCAATTATATACTGAATTTATTCTTTCCAGCCAAAGGATACTTCTTTAATCTTTTGACCAACGTACAATTTGTCTTTTCTTGCCCCCATCTTGACTGAAGGGAACAAGAGGATGATGGGAATTGGAAGGTGGGCACTTCTATCAATACAAAACTCATTATCAAGCAGTATTTACCATTACAAAAGTTTTGAATTAATTATTAATTTAACCATTTCATTCAGTAGCCTCTGTAGAAATTCTGACCTGGACTCCGAAAGCTGAGCCATTCATTTAGCTTTGGTGTCTACATTGTCTTTGGTGCCTACAGCCCTAATCCTTAAGTTTAAATGTGTAAAGCAGGGGCTCTCAACCTTTTTTTGAATCACGGCCCACTTTAGCAATTTATTTTTACTTGGCAAAATAAGCATATACATTTAAAAAGAACTGTGCAGCTGTACAAATATGTTTCTGTAGTAATACTTGCTTTTGCAGTCTGGGCTTTGGCTAATTATTTTAACAACGGCACCTACATTATTAAACCATTTTAAATGAACCCTTAAAATGGTGTTCCTGTGGAAAGAAATAACACCATGCCAGCAATCAATAAAGTAGTGTGAGCTCTGGAAGTAAGTTTGATCTGTGGTTTATTTCAATTATGCCTCTTTCAGAAAACTTGTCTAAGTAGAATTTTTGTTTTAGGTCACAGCAATTAAACTCTGTTAATTTCATTAGGAGGTTTACTGAGATGACTGTAAGTTTCCATTTGGTGTTCGTCTGAGAGCTGCTTGCATCAGGCAAACCTAATTGCATTGATTGTCATAACTGAGCCACAGTCTCAGTCTTTAACATAATGTTGGCGTCAACTACAATACCGCAAAATTGTGATATTTACATGATATAGCTTAGGGCACAGCACGGCTAAGAGTTGGGTTCATTAGCGGTCACTGGAATTATATCCATCAAACACAGAATGAAAAGTGAAGATGAGAGTGAGATAACTGCATTGAGTAAGCCAAGGCTTTACTGTAGGTTTCTTATAACATTTACATTCAAATGAAACAGATGCAAATCTTTAAACAAATTCATTCTTAGCTATTGTGTTATATTCATGTGTTATTTATCATGGATTTTGTTTTTTAAAGCCACACTGATTCTACTCAACTTTTTAAAAACTATGATCATGCTTTGACCAGAAAATTCTCACATGTATTGAATGAAAGACGTGACTCTGATGCCCAAAGTTGAATTGTGAATGAATACACTGATTCTGTTTATGCAACAAAAATGTCTATGTCTTTTTGTAGCATGCAATCGCCCTCACTGGTAGAAGTAATTTCTATCTTTGTAAGGTTTATGTTCTGGATTTTAGACAAAATCTGCTCATATCACATGCTCAAAAGAATAGGATAAGGTCACTTATTGCATCTTGTGACCCTGCCCAGCAATAACGTAAAGCATCTCTCTGGCTTTGAACAAAGAAAGGCATTTTTTTACTTTCACTGTCAGTTGTTAACCATGGGTACACTATTATGTTAATTATAGTAAGCCTTAAAGGATTACACATCATTAAGTATGTATCCTTACCGAAGCAAAACAATGATGTTTTCATTAAGGCTTTCACTAATACTGATATCATGTGTGTATGACGTTTTTATTACTCTGGGTTCAGGCTATATGTCTTTAAACTCTTTTATCCTCTAAGTCATTACTAATCACTGTTGTTAGATGTTAGCAAACACAGCTAATATCAACTTGCCTGTATTGTCTGTTTTATAGGGACTGTGGGGTACCATCAGCTGTTTGGGAGAGGGGCGATAGGAGTGGCATGGAAAATGAAAGACTTCCCTTACAGATCTCATTCTCAATACGGTTGGGTTCTATTTGCAGTGTGGGGATGTAAATGGAGAAAAAATATACTATATATATATATATATATATTGTATATATATAGAGAGAGAGATAGATAGATAGATAGATAGATAGATAGATATATAGATAGACAGAAAGATAGATAGATAGATAGATACCTTGTGAGGATGCGTGACTGATCAGTTACTGAGTAGTTAACTAGCTGACAGTCACGCATCCTTAACAAAACCTCAAGCAGAAAGTGGCCATCTTCCGTTTTAATTAATTAATTTGTTGCTAAACGGGAGATGGTCATCAGCATAAAAGCCTGCAGCTCTCTGCATTCTGGGTAGAGTGTTGTGGGTGTTCAAGAGGAGCGAACGAGAGAGAGAGAGCAAACAAAACGAAAGTAAAAAAAAGGATCAGTGAAGGCAATTGTCCAGCCTGACCTTAGGTCTGTTTTGTTTAGTGTTTTCGTGATTTTGTTTTTGTTTAAATATTTATTTTCGCTCTGTGAGCAGTTGCTTTTTTGTAAAACACTTTAATTTATTTTTGTGTTAAAATAAACATAGCGCCACAGTGCGCTTTGCACCCAAGTACCTGAGTTTGTGTTTCTGGCCTGACGTCACCACCCTCAGCCGTCCTGTCACTATATATATATATATATATATATATATATATATATATATATATATATATATATATATATATACAGTACAGTATATATATATATACACACATCAAGGATTATACATTGTAACCTACCTTAATTGATTATGAATTATTCCATCTTAACAGCATGTACACCCCATATAATTTACCTTCCGGGTACCAAAGAGAAGGCTATGCTTTTTTTATAAGCTTTTTTTGTAACATAAATTATTTTTTTACAGTGATTCCATTTCTTGCAGCGATGTGAAAGTGTGCTGATTCTAAAAGTCAAGCGCCTAGACTCCATACCCCCTACTGTTTTATGTGGAGCCTTTGAAGTCAAAATTCCAGAAAATTATGAAAGAATGCCAGACCATAAAACATTTTTTTTTTTATTAAACTGTTTAGCTACAAATCAACCAAATCTAAATGGTTAGGCACTGCAAGAAAACAGTCCATTGACCATGAATGAAAAATCTAAAAGGAACTCTAAACTTCTACTTTGTACTTTCATTAAAACTACTGAGCACTGCATTTTATTTTCTTCATAAAAAATAGTTTTTTTTTTAAATATATATACCCCCATGTGACTGGGTACCCCCTGCCCCTGTGTGTATTATGTATTACTTTATATTTGTGTTATTGTTGTTTTTGCAGCATGGACGGGGTTAAACTTCCCCATCTATGCTACACCTGTGCAGAATGTGACCGTCTCCAGTTTGATTGATTGATTAATTAATTTATTACTAATTTGGAGACATGTATATAAACCCGCAGCTTTGGCTGATCGGGGTGAGTTGTCCAGAGGAGGAAAGAGACAAGTAAGAACAGATACTGAAAGACAACAGATACTGAACAATTGCTGCTTGTGTAGCACAATACTTGTTCAATTTATTGTTCACTTTGTTTTGTGTTTTGTCTGTTTGGTTTGGCCAATGAGCGGTTTTGTTTTGTAAAGTGTTTTGTTTTTGTTTAAATATTTTATTTAATAAATGAGCACATTTGCGTCTCGCCCCGTAGTACTTGCCTGTTGTGCATTCCATTAATTTCCTGGCCTGACATCCCCACCAGCCAGCCTGTTCACACCCGAAGAAAATTACATCTAAATGTCATCCTTTGTATTGTTACTACAACATAGATTGGCTGTGGTAGCAGTGAACTCCCTATAACTTTTAGACAACGTCACTGTGTTTGACAGGGCGGCACCCCAACACAGGAGAGAATGGACCCTGTCATATCCAAGTGAGTATCCAGTCTTCTTTCACTTCAAAAGTGATGTCAGACCCCTGAATGGGCTGTTGGGCTGAATGGCAAGAGCTCCTCAAGGTAACCAGCATTATAGTCTTTCTCATAACCCCAGTAAAAAAACATGAAGGGAAAAGAAAACTAAAAAGACAGCATTTAAAAGACTATGAATAATTTTTTTGACAATATACTGTAAGCATCACATGATATATAAAAAATCACAACCTAGCAGCATGTAGTTTTAATGTCACAAGCAGGATAAAACACCATAAATAGTTAGTAACTGCATACGATGCACTTTTCTAGAGGGTATATAATGATTTTTTTGTGCCAAAAGGTATAACTCATCTGACAGCAAGGCTTTCTTTTGTGATTGCCTGCAATAGTCTATCACTAACCTGCCACTGTGAATCTCTCTTGGGTCTTTGAAAGGCTTGCTCGGTATATTATCTGCTTTGCTCTAAGCCGGCCCTGGCATTACACATCACTGCATGCCCATCAACTTTCAACAATACTTAGTATCCTTACTACTGTCATGCCCTTGACCTCCATTTTATTGTGCCTTTCATCTGTGCTTGTGATGCATTGAAATCCTTTTGAACCTGTATTACTACAGTGCAAAGCTGAGCCATATGAAGACAGCCTTTCAGAGGGAAGAAACTCTATCTAAGGTGGGATCCATCACATCATCTGATGAACTCTAGTAACCTACTTCAGCTACCCATTTTACCTTGTGAAACACACCTATTGAAAGGAAAAAAAAGTATTTTAAGGCTCTGTAGAGTCAAGCTTTTACAGATCTTTCTGAACTGAAATAATGTCCTTTAGGCTTTTGGACAATATCCCCTTCAGGTGAATCTGAAAAATATTTTTTTGAGCTACAGCAAAGTCATGCATCTATTACTAAGGCTAAACCAAAACTAAGTCTCGATTTTTCATAAAAGTGGCACTTGTATCAAATGTAGCAAAGCCTTTGTACTGTTTGCCCTTGATTAGGCCTACAAAGGCTGTTCCAATCCCATATCCTGAAATTCATCTTTGGTCTATTGTGACCGTAGGAGCTAACCTTTGACATTTGACAAAGCTGCCATGATTACACTGAGAAGACTGTGGAGCTTATTCGTAGACTTCCTGCTGTGTTTTTACAGTACTGTTATTAGGAACAGTTGATCTCCCATACAGGTTTTGTTTCATAGAGAGGTCATGTTTTCAGTCTCATTGTATCCTTTGGTTTTGCCTTTGGAGTGCTATTGAACCAGGCGGTTACAATTTCCCAATACTATCTAAAGCTTTAAGAACCTTGTTACAGGCAGTACAGCTTTGTTCTTGAGACAACTTTTTTTTTTTTAATTCTTTTTTTTTTTTTATTAAGGCAGATACTGAATAACAAAAACAAAATACACCATGATGTGCCAAATGACTACTTCCTGCTCTAGATGAAATCTGCCTAAAACAGGTCAAACCGTGTTAGAATGTGCATGTCTTAGAACATTTGTGCTAAAGCAGACATTATTAGATCATGTTACATAAGGTGATTTATTGTGAAATACAACCAAAATGGCTCCAAAAATCTATTAATGCTTCACAAATCATCTCCTTTCCCTTGGTGTCAGGCAGAATATGATCTACGCCTTTTCTGTTTGTGTAGCAGACAGGTCCATACCTGATAAATTACAGGGTGAGTTTTTGGTGGCCAGTTAGACAGAGTACTGTACTGTGCACTTGGCTAAATTCAGTCTGTGAGAAGAAGTGGAATTTCCCTTTAGGTTTCATAGCACCATAATTATGGGGTATTTTGTGGTTTAATCACAGAAATGTCAGTACTTCTGAGTGGTTTCTGGCTCCTGACAGCTTTTCCTAATGTGATTTCTATGCTAAAAACTAGCATTTTTGTTTTAAACCAGAGCCTTTGCCTCTAATAAAATATAATACTTATTTTAGTTCATTCTGAGACCTTGTAGGCTCCATTAGCGTTCAGCATTGTACACCAGGTACCATTCACTGAAGGATGTGGATTCAGGGTGTTTTAGTGAGGTGTGATTTGACCATACAAAATATAAAAGTGTATCAATGTTGTTAGTATTTTATATTTTGTTAACTTTTATATTGCTTGATCTATAAAGTCTGCATAACTGGTTAGGGGAGTTTTTTGTGGTATTCAGTTCATTTTAATATCAGGGAAATACTGGAGGTACATGATAAATATAGACGACCGTTGTTTGAAATATGGTTCCAGGATTGTAGACTGCAAATGGAAGTTTTATTTTGGAACTGGATGTGACTGAGTTTTACAAACAGGTATGGTGCAGATTATTAACAGTACATTATCCTCCATTGCCTAGAGATACATTATCAGCCTTGTCTATCTAGATAAAAGGCAGACACAGATTCACAAGCCATTAGATTAATATCTTAATTAGGAAGGCTATATTAGCTTGTTAAAAATGTCGATGACACTTGCCAAGGCATCACGTTTCAAATTCAGAACAGCTGGTTAATTAAATAAGTCACCACAATTACTAATGTTATTACTTTTGGTGTAAACTTTCACTTTCAAAAAATGCAGTATATATACACACACACACACACACACACACACACACACACACAGGCGTCCAGAATAGGTGCCCCACCGAAACCTGAAGTTACACACACAAAAAAATAGTTGTACAGTGTTTTTTCAGGAAAATTAATGGACTGATCTTTAGATCTGTGTTCCATTTTTTTATGTTTTTTTTATTTTATTTACTCCTTCGCAGGATACGATTTCTGAGCACCTGTATTTAAATAAAATTACGAACAGAACAACCCTGCAGCTCATTATAGCAGTATGCTACTGAAATACCATATTCCCTGTCTGGCATGCTGGCTGGCTTGGGAACTGCATTTTGCAATCCCAGCACCATTAAGTAAAGATTAATACAATGCAGCAGTATTGTCATTGTCTTTTGCTGACAGGAGAACAGTTGCCCTAATGGAGGCACATTTACAGTATTGGTTTTCATTGGAATTGACATTAAGTCTGAGTCGTTAATGTAAATGAGGCTTAGAAGAATTATTACCCAACTACTTTTAAACACCTTGCTGTCGTCCCCAAATTATGTTGCCCATGTATATATATATATATATATATATATATATATATATATATATATATATATATATATATATATATATTTTTTTTTACAGTGCAGACAATGTACTTGTAAATCCGATCTGAGCAGCATTAAATTGCATGCATATGGTTTCACAAAAAGAGTGGATTTAGAAATAAACTTATTATGACTGGGCACAATGTTGCTGCCTGGCCACTTTCAAGAACACAGGCCATCAGTTCACAACCAGCCTTCTCATCAAACTTGACCTTTAAACTGTAATGAACATTTTAGACAGCTTTCTATAGACAGTGTTGGAAATAGTTTCTACCTCAAAATAATGTGTAGTAGTACAGGTTTTTTTTATTATGATTTTAGGTTAGTTTTTAGTCATACTGGCACATGTTCAATCACACACAAAAGGTCAAATTGTTATGAGTTTACTAAATATATTTTAAAATATTTTTCACACTTTGGGAAATGTTAATAGGAACCAATAAAATATGGAACAATATTTATTACTGATAATGTTTTAACAGAATCCAAATAAATATTTCTGTGCATTGGCTTGGTTTGTTTGAATTTATAACCATTTCCCTGCATCTAAAACTTTAATTGAATGCATCTCCATTTTTGCTGATTGAACAGATCTTTTACCCATTTACCACACATGGCAGGAGGTGTTTTTTATATCAGGTACATCAAACCATTTTTGCAAGTTTCAATATAATTTTGTATGTGTGTTTAATGAAACGAGAAAAGCACCAGCAAGGTGCCAAATCAGACCGTTAAAACATTGCTAAAGCCTCTCTACCTGGTTCTTTGATCAAGGGTGAAGTTTGACAGGATTTAAAAACAGAAGACCAACATTTCCACATCAGACTCTTTGTGCAAGGTCTTTGTCCAGCATGGGCTCTGTAAAAGTAAGCAGTGTCTTTTTCAAGTTTCATCAGAATTGGACAATGGTTTCTGTACTAAATTAAGAAATAGAAGTGTGTCATACAGACATGCTCCTAACAATCCCCAATACCTATATACCTAATATGTCCTTTAGCAAGTTTCATTCCAGTTTGGTGGATCTTTCTTCTTCTATTCCAAACAATTTTGTATAGTTAAAATACATTACAGTATCATTTTCTCTTCTAAATTACAGTTAAATTATGTTTCTTACTGTTAACTTTAAGGTGTTTCAATTTTAATGATGTTCAACAGATATTTGAAATAATAGTGACATCAGCTAAACATGGATAAGATCAGAATGTTTTATGGGATCTTTAATAATGTTATGAGCTTAGCCATTGATTTAGATTCTGCCCTTGCAGTTTGTAGTGCTCTTATACATCTCTCTCTCCCTGATTAGGTACACTATTTAAATCTGCAGATTCTGAACTACAGCATATTATGCAAAATCAATTGTAATGCTAAAGCTTTGCATATTTTAAAGATCGCAAAACTACCCAGAAGACTTGATTCCCAAAATGAGAACGTGACTTCATGTTAAGATTTAAAGGCATGTTGGCATACATTTGTGGATTGGAAACCCTAAAGCAATACAATGTTACATTTCCATCAGATATTGTAAATACAGAACAAAATTGTGAAAATATAGTACAATACTAGATGATAGACCAACACTATATTAACACATCAGCAAAGGCTGAAGGGTCAAGCAACCTGCATAAAACAAATCTTGATTTTCTACCATTTTTCACAATCTCCCAATCTATAAAGCAAGATTCTAAGCTTTGACAGACATTCTGTATTATGCTTTTTCAGCATTGCATTGGTATATTATTATCTGTTACAGTGGTCTCTTATTATTCAGACAAACATACAAATTAAATAGATTTAGGCAAGTTTGATTTGTTTTCAGAATCATTAACTTTGCATGAATCTAATTTGAGCATGATTTCAGATTTTATGATGTGGTAAAGATGGAAGAGACAAAGAGTGCATAGCCCAATCAGTCATAAAAAACTGTTAGATGGTAAAAACAAATAACTCAAAAAAGTACTACAACAATTTGAAGTTCCCTTATTTTAGACCCACTGTTATAGGTAGGTACAATTTAATTGAAATCATTTTCTTTACAGATCCGACTTTAGAAAACAGAAAGTGGTTACGTCTAACATCAGCCTTAAAATCAGGACAGGGAAACAAATGGAGCATGAATTGGGTTCATGTGTCCTTCAGCCTCCCACTGGATGCATGCCGTTTGCCCTCCTGTCACAAACCAGACTGCAGGGTTCTCTAATGCCCTGTCAAAACCTATTACCTCCCGTCCCCTCTACTTCACTCCTAATGCCGCTTTGTCTGGCAGGCGAGGGCCAGAAGAGGCAGAAATCAGTGCCAGGGGCGGAGGATTGAGAGTGGGCCTCACACTTCCTCCTGTCAAATGTCACTCCCCTTCTCTTCAGGCAGGTTTCCGAGGCTGCAGTTCACAACAGTATGTCAGCTTGATTCCTGATTGCACAAAGCAGCCCAGTGCAAAATGGCTTTTTGAAGGCACTAACATATTAAATACTGATGTATTCTGGCTGTTAACCAGCAGCAACGTACAATTGTTTGCATCTTTAGGAATTGACGCATTATAGATTTTGAAAATGTATTTTTAAACACAAGAAAGCTCTGCTGGGTTACATGAGATACTGAAGTATACTTTAAGTGACCAAAATGTAAACATAATTAAAATTAGACAACAGAAGAAAAAAAAATAACAGTAGTGACACGTTACAGAGATTGTTGTAATTGAAAGGTGCTTGAAGCATGGTGATACTTTACTGTTGCATGTTGACTTACTAAAAGAAGTTATAGAAAAAGAGATTTAAAAGAGTAGTGGGTTTCATTATCTGTTATCAAAGTGCCAGGGACATAGCGGGTCAGCAGGTTGGAGAGATGCTCTGGACCATCTTCTAAACTGGACACCAAACAATGGATAATAATATATAAATATTAATATTTATTGGTTTATTTTACTAGCTCCAATGCCTTTAAAGTTTCATCTAATTAAAAAAAAAAAAAAAAAACTTTTTTTAACCCCTTAAGGTACACAAGAAATTGAGTGGTGTTCAAACGGTTTCTTCTTAAAATAAAATACATTTGAGAGTGACTCAAGTATCATGAGGAAATTGACAATTAGGATGACCACATCCACCCTGTCAGTGCATTTTAAACCCTGTTTTGTGCACCTTATTGCAAAAATAAGAAAGTTAGCATAATTTTTATTTTTGGGACATATTTGTCCCTTGTACCTTAAAGGGTTAAAATTGGTTCTGTGTGGAAATGTACATATTACTACCATTTGAATAATCTCTAAGAGAGAAAAAAAGAATAGAAAAAGAGATGCTATACACTTCACCTAAAACATATGCAAAGCTACTGTAATTAGCTACCGGTGCTGCAATGTTACATGTTAATACCCCTCTACTGTTCCTTTTCTCTTCATGTCTACTGGAAAATATGAACATACTTCTAAAGAATGTGTATATTAATTTAATTTCCATACATATTTGTATTTCTACTGTGATCTATCTTTCCATTCCATTTTTATTTTTTGTAATTGAGCTTTGTGATTTTAATGTAATATGCTAATAAAAAAAAAATGGCATGGATTTCCAGGTTCGGTCAAAGGGGTAATAGAATCACAGCTTGTTAATTTCAACCTTTTCTAATTCCATTTGTACCACTGAATAAAATCAACCCACATTATACCGTAAAGTGGATTGGAAATGTTTGACATTAAGCCACATTTCCAAAGGGCAGTATTTTATTGTGCTAAACATAAATGAGATTTGAGATTAGTTTAGAGGAGTTGACCCTTTAATACAGAGCATATTTCCATGAAGATGACAAGATTTGTTTATTTTGATAAATCGTTTTATTTGGACATTTCTGATATTTTATTTATTTGAATTGTATAGTTATTTTTTCATCCTTTTTTATTTTCTCATCCTATCCTTTCAAATATGTTAATGTAAAAGTCAATATAGTATATAAAAAAAAATGTTTTGTGAAGAACCTGCACAAAAATAAAAAAAATGTGGTCTATTTAATTAATTTATATTTTAACCATTATTTTCAAATTGCTGTTAAATCTAAAATCCATTCATCACCTCTATCAGCTTTTTGCAGTGGAAATAAATATGCAAGCAATCTAGATTGATTTCTTCACTTTCATCTGAGTAAAGTTTATGCGTGATCTGCCACAGTGTCAAGAGACTGTGTTGCTTGTCATTGCTGCTCTTCTAAGGAGATCAGCACCACTGCCAGCTGTTTTATTAAAGTTCTTTTTAATTATTGTAGAAATATTTGACAGAGTGTAAGCTCTAGTTCAGCTGTTGGGCTGCCTGGGGACTATAATGTAGAGCAGTGCGTTATCAATAAATAAAAACAGTTTATGCATTTTGAAGTATATGGAGGAAGATGAACAGCTTATTGAACCAAACATTGTATTTAGCCAAATTCAGTCCATCAGCTGAAATACTAATTCATTGACTGCACCAGTCCTCATTTTTTTACATAGTCAATACTAATGTATGTGCATCAGTCATAGTGACAGAGACCCAGTAACAGAAGGTGATTTTGAAGTTGCTTTACTTATAATCCTGATAATGTAATACAAGATTATAATAAAATCCTTCAGAATTATTATTGATGGTCAATGGAAATACTAAAAGTGTCAAATGCCAAGACACCCCTGCAGTGTATTACTACCAAATAAAGCCTTGGTTCCCCATTTCAGCAATGTTAACCACACCCCCTAATTCTAAACGCTGTAAAACGTGCCCAGAATTTGTTCAGTCCAATTAGAATGAACATGTCTCTACACTTGCCAAGACGATCTGTCTTGCTTTCTCATTTCTCAGTTTTTTTGTAACGGAGCGCTTGCAGCCCAGATTTTCACGTGAGAAAGGTTTCATATGATAAATATAAAGAAAGCATTGTTCAAGTGTGCATGTGTGTGTGTGTGTGTGGGAGATATATATATATATATATATATATATATATATATATATATATATATATATATATATATATATATATATATATATAGGCATGTTAATAACCCTGGCACCCTGATGTTGTCTTGTTTGGGGCAGCAGTCAATAGCACTTAACTTTTTTATTTTTTTTATTTTTTTATTTTAGAATACTGAAGACTCTTGATGTACACTGAATTAGTCTAAGCCCAGATTCTAGGGGTGAAAGGACTACTTTGATCTTTCACTTTAGGGCATTGACTCACATGTGCTGTGAGTTCATGAGCTAGCAAAGGTTGTGCACTCATATTAAGAACTTGGCAAGTTTCCAGATTTCATTAAGGTTGATGTTTCAGGACTGTCATGTAGGGAGGAGTGCAGCTGCCCTTGGGATAAGAAAAAAATAAACCTAAGAAGCCCTGTGTCTGGTTCACTAAGCACATGCTACTGAACCCAGAGTAAGACTACTTGCATCTGTGTCAGACCCACCCTCCCAGCAGGGGTTTCATAATTAAACAGCAAGTAGACCTCTAATAAGAATGTGGATTTAAAAACTTACCAACTGGAGTCACAACTGAGATACATGTGAATAGAACACACTGGGATGGTCACTGGAATGTTCATTTGCTATGTACTTTAGATATGAATTAGACCGAACCTGTTGGGTGTTCTCAGAGCTGTCAGGTTACCCTGGTCGATGGCTAAGCGAAATAAACTTGGAAATAAATTCGGCATTGCTCAGACTAGTACAAAACTGCTGCCAGGGACCATTTTATTATCTAACCGGCCTAAAACAAATACCAGAACCAGAGGCCTAGTTTCCCCATACTTTCCCTGGACACTAGTCTTGACTGAGTCATCTTTCCCTTATACTATCCCTTTCTCCGATATACACCCGCTCTGTTATGTGTGTGGGATTGGGGGCAGTTGACACATCTTACATTACAAGAGCCAAATAACACCAAACAAATATAGTTATCTAATGCAAACAGATGGGCTCAGTGTTTTTAAGGTTAATTGATTCCATTTCCTGTGTTTGCTTCATTTACACCAAGTAGGCCAAGACACAAACTTCCCTTATTTGCAGTACCCTGTTTACAATGAAAAAAAGAAGAAAGTTTTGCTTCAATTAACCTTTGCTGTGTAACATATTGATGGGATGACCCTTCATTTTTTGCTTTCAATCACGCACATGTTTGCCATTCTTGCCCAGAGTCAATTTCTATTATTCTACTGTGTGCAGTTAAAATCCTTCAAACAGTGGGGCCTATAATAAAGATTAGCCTGACCTTTTGGAAGACTGAACTGGTTAATACGGTGACCCAATAGCACTGGAACCTTTTAACCTTTTAATAAATCAAAGTTGTGTAATGTTTTAGAGAGCTATACATATTAACATGGTAAAGTAATAAACTTTAAAAAAAAAAAAATAAAGACATGGGACTACTTTTCAATTAGAATAAACATCTGTTTGAATTACAGTTCAACATATCTATTGAGAAATGCTATTTTTGGACAACACACTATGTTTTATTTTTTGTAACACGCCATGTTTCAGTTTTAAATATTTATTTACTATAATATGCCTAATGTGTGCCTGACTGGGGCATATTCAAATCAAATACAATAACATAAAACAAATAACAAAAAGCAACATTGTGCTATATATGATTGCAGCAATTTAATTTGACATTTCTAACAAATGAAACATTTAACAGTAGTCTTTGTGTGTTTCATGCCATATTGAGGCACACACAAGGTACATATCATCTAGTCTTGCAAGGGCATTATTCAGTACAAAACCAAGCTGCCAACCCACAGAAATGAGTCATACTGTAGCAGCTTAACCATAATGTCTTTATATACGAGAAAAGCACAGTACTATGACAAAGGAGAATGCATTAGGTCTGCAAATTTATTTATCAAAATACTTATTTTTTATTATTAGTAAACCAATCATTCAAACAGTAATTGTTACTGCAGGATCTCTGGTGTTCATTAATATCCTCAAAATATCAAATATATCTGTAAGCTCAGTAAGATCCAAATAATGACATACCTTCAAAATGACAGTGTGTTCCAGTATTCTGTACAGTTATGTTTGGTGGAATCTATGTTTTTTTCACCACCAAAGAAATGTTCCAACATAATACAGGATTTACAGACTCCAATAACTTCAAAATTAGATCTCTGTATTTTATTTTATTTTTTTTTACCATTTATTCCATATCGGGCTAAAATTGTGGGCCAATAATTTACCATTTTTTATCATTATCCTTTTCCAAAGCAATATTAACAGCAGATAACCAAGGTACATCTTTAGCAATGGTTTTCTAGTCTGGATCACTGAAAATATTCAAAGTTCAGAGTTAAAGTGAATTTACCGATAGTTTGTTCTTCAGTTTGCGATTCTACCAGCTGTATGAAATCAACAATGAGATTTCCTATGTTTAAACGGGCGTCCAATGCTGCTCAGCAAGAAAGGAGTTAATAAGAGTAAATAATGTCATTTGAAGACTGACCTCACTTTCATATAGATAAGAACCAGATGTGTGCTTGTTCTATTTTTTTATTTATTTTACTATGCATTTCTGTTGTCAAATGCCACGTGGTTCCATATGAGCTACTCTGGACACATCAGGGAATTAAAATCTTGTTTGATGTTTACTTTTTTTCATTTTTTCTGCTGTAATGGGGTCAGCTATAACAGGCAAAGAAGGGTTATCTACAATTTAACACCAATCCAGATGTTTTCCTGGCATTTGATCTCCAAGCGTTTGCTGTTTATTTGCCCAGCAACCTGTGTACCCTTTAGTGAAACCTTTTGATTAATGCTAACACATAATTAGTGACAGCCATACATAATATACATAACTAATATTCATTTTAATTATAACCATTTCCAGGAATATTATTCATTTTGTTTTCTTTAATAAAGTCGATTAGTAAGAGTTTGTAATGCTCACTAATCTGCAGGTATTTCTTTTCTGAATTGACTGGTAATTCTGATATTGCTATTTTAAATAAACATTGGTCAGGAAAAAGATCTTAAAAACCATTCTACAAATCATACATTTTACAAATTCCCTTAATTTATCATTTTCAATGATCATATTATGAGTACCTCTGTGTCTAATAGTATACTGAATATTCTGCTCGTATTCTGGAAAACAGACAATCTTCCCTGCCAAACTAGCCAGTCACACCATAAGACTTATGTCACACCTTGCTTAAAAAATATGGTCATACTAAAAATGGCATCTGTTCATGATGAATTGTTAGGTTTACAGAGCTATATTTCTAAATGCATAGCTCATAAAATCAATAATTAATAGACTGTTGGAAAGACCAGGAATAACACTGCAGACTGTGACCTGAGCTTCTCATGGGATAGGGCCAAAGTATGGCACATTGACAATCCCAAAATAAACACTTCTATGACAAGTCTGCAGAAATACCTTCAACTGACATGAAAAATGAAGCCCTGAGGGCCAGTGGTATTTTGGCAATCATCTCAAGAGCCAATGAGTCACTGTATTTCACCCACCTGGTCCTGGCTAGCTGTGAAGTTTTACAAATAATAGTTTTACAAATAATACTACAAACGTAAACAGTTGTAGCAACACATGGGAACATGTAACACAATAAAATAAAAAGGTCCTTATGTGCCCTTTAAATCCATTCCTGTCCAAATAGTGCCAGTTTGAAAAAATAAACCTAATGAATGTTTTAATATAGAATATCTATGTGCTTAACATAAACAACAGGGGTGTCAAATTAACTTATTTCAGACTTAAGCATATTAATTGCATCTTTAAAAGGCAAGGGTTACCTGCCATTGCTGCCTGTCACTAAGGACCCACTACATACCTAACATTGAAGTTCCTACTGTAGTACTGTAGGAAATGTTTATTAAAATCACAACATGAAGTAATGTTATCTCAGCACCTCTTTAGGGAAACACACACCTACATCCAAAACACTGGCTTCCTGTTGTCGCCTTTATCTCATATTCTAACTGCATTGAATTTACCTCCTGTAAGGGATTTAAACTGTTGATATCAGGGAAAAAAGTGCATACAGACAACTTATTCCAAAGCTGTACAAACAAGGTAGGTTTTTGTATAGTTATACTGTTGCCTGCACTATTTATTAGCTCTATGTATTCACTGTATTCAAATAAATGTAACAAAATTGACCACATTTCATTTAAGATTCTACAGACACATAATGGTTCAGTTCTTTCAGAAATAGGATTAGTTCATTCACTTTTCAGCTCTTTCATATTAGTTTATTTAGGATTTTCCAGAAATAAATGTATTTTCAGCAGCAGTCAAACTACATAGACAAGGTAATTTATTTTCCTTTTGTGGACAGTATAAAACAAGATCAATAATGTAAATTAGGAGCTGGTTGGAACAATTAATCAAAGCCTATACAAAAGAATTACTTTTCTGATCTTTTGACCTTAGAATATTAAGAGACTTAAAACAATGATACATATATCTTACATCTGTCATACATATCTGTCTGCATGTTACGGGGGTGGTTAAAAAAAAAAGAGGTCAATATTTTGTGTATGGCTTTTATTGCTCTGAGCTTGTCAATATTATCTGCTGACCGTTTCATGTCTGATGCTGTTGTCCAGCGGTTAAGGTCCCCAGCCTCAAACAATAGCAGTGTGAAGCTTACAGTATATCAACATATCCTGAATAATTTGTATCTGCGTGAAAACATGTGATTAATTCTCTTGATTTGTCCTTTACTGTGATGCTTCCTGACACAATGACAAGTGACTAAATGTTTGGGAGTGTTAAAATATATATATTTTTTTTCAAAAGTACCCTAAATAACTACACTTCATTCCATTACACAGTATATTGAAACACAGCTCTTATTGCACACATAGTGCCTACAATGTAAAATGCACTACTGGATTTCTTAAAAGACACAAGTTTCCAAGGTTTTGCTTCCACCTCAGAAAGCATGCATTCATGTGAAAATAGTCTAACCCTGTTAGCTGCATTTCTTTCTTCTTTTTTTTAATAAAAGCATGATGTTTTCTGGTCAGCTTCTCTTGAGCTTTAACATTTTTGGGGACCATTAATACATCACTCAGGATAGCTGGGATGTTTTTGGCAGTGAAATGAAAGCTTATCCCATTAGAATATTTATTTATACCGTATCCAACCTCTAAACTCATTTAAATCGCTATAGAACTGGGATACGCATTTTAGGAATTAAATTAAATGGACTTCAAGTTGGTGTAAAAGATATCCTACTCATACAGTGAGGATTACTGGCACAAAGACTCAGAGCTTTTTACTGCAACTCTTAACAGTATGATCCTGGTATCAGACTTTTTACTAATGTGCAGATAGGAACAAACTAGGCTGTACTTGTTCTCCTCAAAGAATCATTAAATTTACATGATGGCACAAGAAATGTGACAAGCAGGAAGAGCTTAAAATTTGGTTCTGAAAATGTGATTGATCACCTAATGGTCTTTGATTATATCACTAGACCACACAAATACACGGATTGCAAATTCCAAGTTACTTATTTTATACTCAGATACAGCTGAAAGATAAGTACACACCCTTCCCAGTAAAATATGCATGATTTCTTAGCACAGCATTCCCACTTAATCACTCAGTGTTCCTGTAATTCATTTAGAAAATGGAAAAACAGTATAGATCCCAAGGAATACTATTCACACATGTTTCTGATGTTTTGGATTCTTTAAATTCAGCAGACTTCCTCCCCAAAAAATAAAATGAAATAAAATGAGCTTCAAAAATATTTTGTTGGTTTTCACTTCACAGCTTGAAAAATAGGGGGACAGATTAGAACGTAAGAAAATCCTAGTTTCCAAAAATATTGTTTATTGTGAAATAATTGGTGCCTTTTTATTAAGTCAAGGTTTTAAACCAGCTTCTCATAGTTAACGACTCGTGAATTAGGAGGCCTCCACGTTTTTTTATTCTGCTGATAAATAATTGTACAGAATAAGTCATGTTAGCAGTCATGTTCTACTCCTGTGTACAGTATCGAAGCTCGGTCACAGAGAGTGTGGCTGCCTAGAGATACTAAGACAAGATGTGAATGGGCTTCTAAACTTTCAAGCATGAGTTAAAACAAGAGAGTAAGACAGTATAAATGCCAGAAGACTAGCTAAAGGTCTATTGACACGCATGTGTCTGTTTGCCTGACTTGTTACAAGCCTGTTGACAACCAAAGGGCCCTGCAAGAAGCTGTTAAAACACTCGATGAATGTTGCTTTCACATTGCAGGAGTGTGGTACATAACCCCCTCAGAGGTTTGCTCGTTGACTTGGATGAGACATTTTTAAATATCCTTACAATGCTGGATATGCGAGTGCTGAGAGACAGGCATAAATGCCATGACTCAGATTTTGTCATTTTTTGCAAGGATTCTTATGTACAAAAGTACAGTACATCTCATTTCACGATAGACCTCAATATAATTTCATTTAAAAACATTGGAAAACCATCATTTCAAAAAACATTGGAAAACCACTGGCCTGCAAGAAAGATGGCCAGTTAGATTGAGCAATTGAGAACATTGATTTAAGTGAGCCATTCAGGATAATTTCAGAATGATGATTTCTGAGATAAAATCATACGGTACCATTTGCAGTTCAGGGTATTAACTTTAATCTAATGTGCCATGGTATCTCCACAGCCATAACTGAAGCACCCTGTTTTACTTTATCTTTTTTATACATTTTACCTATTATATATTTGTGGGGTTGCTACTAATAATAATCTAGATATTGCACTTCCAAGCGCACATTCCACCTCTTTGGTATCCCGGATCCTTTTAAGATCAACACTCTCAAGGACATTAGGGTCAATGTAACCATCCCCAGCCAAAGCAAAAATATGTTGTGTGGCTGTGACCGAGCTGTTGTGTGTCGTGTGGGTGGTGATGTCACGGACCAGGAAGTAACAGAAACCAAACAATTAATGGCGGTGGTGAAACTGAGCGCTACGGCTCTCAGCTATTTTATTAAATAACCAAAACAAAAGGTTTAAACAAAACAAACACCAAAACACGAAACAAAAGGGCACGTTGGCCAACAAACAATAATGGAAACAAGTATATTTAAATAATTGTTTTTCTCTCCACAAAGCACGTCTCGCCTCTGACATGCTCTCCTTTAGCGCGGACAGCTGGAGGCGTTTATATTCTGGCCGAGGGGTTAACTAGCTGTTAATTATCTTGTTACCCCTCGGCCACAGTCTGCACGAGTTTGGTAAGGATGCGTGACTGTCAGCCTGTTAAATAATCAGTAGCTGATCAGTAACGCATCCTCACGAGGTTTTTAAAATACGAAAACAATAACAGATAATGGCGGCGGCTTTTATCCGCGCCGCAAACAATAATACAAATAATAATAAAACAGTGCACATATATATAGGGGCGGGACACTCTGCCACAGTGGCTTTTTTTTCATCCCCAACACCTTCTGGGCAGTTAATGACCACATAAAAAAGGACAATGTCCATATAAATGAATGGCTTGGAAAAAGACAATTAAGAGTAGCCAAAAAAAACTTGTGATGTGGGATTGGGCCTTCCTACACTCATTTCTTTTTTCTTAGAATAACTACTTCCGTTTACAATACTTAAACTATAACTACCGCGGCAGCTTTATACGCCTTGACTGTATATTACCAGATAATTAATTGATGTTTGATATTCAATCAAGTATAAAGAAAGTATATGCTAGAGACTGCAAAAAACCAAGGTGCATCATTGGTAAGAAAGTAAGACAAATACATTTAAAATGCATAACACAGTGAATGCCGTGTCTGCAGAGGAAGCTTTTTTTCACAAAAGTTTACTGTCTACAATTTAAGATCTTGAAATAAACTGTAAATGGGAACTCACGTAGCCTATGTGAGCATAGTGACACTCACAGGCATGGCCCTAAATGTTTATTTTTACATTCTACTAAAACTGACTGATATCATTGGACAGTTTATGCAGTCTGTGGCCTTGTACTGTGATCATTTTGAGGAACCTTTCACATTTAATGTAACATTCTCAAATGCTGCAAGAAATATTTTTGGACATTATGTTGCCATCTGAATTTATTACATTCAACTGACCACAACAAGACCTGTGTTACACCCCCCCCCCCCTTCCTTTCAGACACTTTTATGGTGACAAACCAATTGCTTTGAAAAATGTCTCTGGTTTGACCTTGTGAAAGTTAAGTCAGGTAAACTTTTAGATAGCTTATTCTAATTGTATTCTTTTGAAAAGAATGATAGTCAATCCTTTGAGAATTCTATAAGGGTTTGGCGAAAGCAATCAAGCAAAAACACAGGAAATTAGGTATCTGTTGAACTAGCAATGGTATTGAGGACTTTTATTTAACAAAAATAAAGCAAAATATGTTGTTGTTTTTTAATAAAGTATAACAAGTAGTATGGGTATGTGTGTCGCTGTTTTTCAGGAATCCATTGGCACTCTCAGTTTCTTCAATTTCAGCCACATTCTCTCATGGAAAGCAAGTATTTAAATCAAATCTTAAAATTATCCATTTCCTGGGTTCAGATAACACACATTTAACCAAAACTATTGAATATAAAGTAATTTGTGCATAGCGTGCCAGGTTAAAACACTATAACAATATTAAGGCAAAACAACTTCTTTATGACTTACCACATTCACTAACACAAAAATGAAGACAAAACAAGCAACCAAAAACAACACTGAACTGTCATAAGACAAACGTGATGCTTTGTAATCAGGCCCAATGGCTCTTGGAGACATGCACTATGAGCTGTGTTATCACTGGTGCGTGGCATCATCTGGATAACCACTGAACAGTGATGCGATTGTGATCCCTGCCTGATGAGATCAAATGCATGTGACACTTGCATCTGTATCTAATATATAAATCCAGTCCATGCTGCAAACTGTCAAGTTTACTTATGGTAGGTATTCTGTACACTGAATCTATCACCATTAATATGTAATTTGTCACACAGCAAATACAGTATACTGTATGTACAGTACTATATTTTTTGTATATTTTGCAACAGTATTTTTTTAATTTGATAGATATGGTAGGATTGAGGCTGAAAGTGAAGTTTTTATTGAACTCTATTTGATCTTGTAACACTACCTGTCAGTCATCACAAAAAAAAAAAATGCTCTTTGATTGTTACCATTAATTAGGACCATGAAATGCACTGTCAGATTAAAAACATTCATGCCTCTCAATGTGACTTTTATTAGTTCAATTTAAAAGGATTTTCCAGAAACCCTCAACCTGCGGCCTGCTGAACAAATCTGTGTGGCTCCCTGTGACCGGATGGATTGGTCTCAAGGTTTTATTCTGTCTATTCAATTGCAGCTACAGTAGTTGCTTTTGCTGCCTTTCACAAGCAAGCAGGATGTAGCACAGCCAATACCTCCCTATTTAGCCTCTCCTCTTTCAGCTAGCAGACAGTCCGTTCCAGGCCACCATGCCTTACACTTTATCCTGGTTGCACTTGGATGTCCAGTGAGTGGAGTTGAATCCTTTTACGGTAGGTTCTCCTTGGTGCTGAACCAGCCAAGTGACACGTATGGGATCCCAGAGCACAGAAGCAGGACTTTATTTGCCGTTATATATCAGTGTAGGGGGTTGTTTTTTTTCTTGATCTGTGCTTGGGAGTACTGGAAATCTGAATGAACAGCACCGAGCTCATCTGTTACACTCCCCAGAAAAGTTTAAAACTCACACCTCTAACCATAACTGATAACCACTGCTGCTTTTATGAACTTATTTTTTTTGTTGAAAACGAATGTAGCTTTGAATAGTGACGCATATTGACAAAAACTATTATTATGCACAAAAGCTGGAATTTGCTCTGAGACAAACATTACAATTGGACCCTTCACCTGTGGTTTATCATAATTTTTAGCCATGGTGGTACAGTATATTGAAGTAAACTTTTTTAGGTTGGGGTAGGGGGCTGTGCTTGTCTCTCTTTACAGTGAAAAGGTTGGGAGTTGCAGCTGTCCTAAAGTGCGACTCAAAGGTTATTAATAGTGAAGGCGTACGGCAGCATTAAAAACATTCTTTCATCTTACTCTTTTCCCATAACTAAAATTCTAGACACAACAGTCTCTGTGGATTTGTCTTACTGACAGCACTACTCCGATGACCTGCTGATTGAGCATGAGTGGCAACAGAATAAGATGCTTCAAGGGTCGGGCAGCAGTTTAGGTAGTTTAAGAAAGTGGGTAACACTTTATTTTAAGCAGTACATATTAGGCATTTATTATGTACTTATTTTATTAATGACCTATATGGTTCTAATAAGCAATTAACAAAAATGAAACCTTCACTTCAGAATAGGGGCTGCAAAACTCTTTACTAGTGACCAACATCCTCCTAATAAGCCCTTTATTGGAAACAAAGTCCAACTCTGGGACAGAGTGTTACCCATGTATGGTCCACTTTGTTTTGCTGCTTTTTTATCGAGGTATTAATCATATACAAGCAGCTAGTAGGACCTAATATGGCCAAGAAAAGTCTTCACTTCAGTATAAGGCATGCAAATCCTTTATTAATGTCCAGTAACCTGTTAGTAAAGCATGTTTGAGAATAAGCATAATAACCCCTTATTAGGAGGCTATACATGATGTATTATGTGCTAATTAGTCACAAATAAGTACATAATAAAGGCCTAATATGTAGTGCTTAAAATAAAGTGTTACCAGAAAGGGTAAAAAAAAATAGTGCTGTGTTTTAAAATACCTCTATGCTTACCTGACCTCTATTCTAAGGATCTCAACAGATTATGAATGTATAGAAATAAGTCTGTAGATGTTTTGTTTGTTCCAAGGCTACTACTAACAATAAATTACCTGGTCTTACAGTCACAGTTTCTATCGTGAACGACATTAATGCTTAGAGGAGTTTTATCCTACCATTAATTATTAATAACTAAAAAAAAAAATTAATTATTCAAACGAAGAAGAAAACGTGTATATGCACTTTAGATCGTTGAAAATAACTGATTTTTCTCCAGATTTGCAACATGTACCATGTTTAAGTTACAGGTTAAAATGACCTCAAAAGTGTTCCCAGGTTATTTGTTCCTGAAGGGGCTGTAACCTTGGTACCGTAAAATTAGGAATACATTGTGCATCATTTTAGTAATTTTAGAAAAATCTAAAAATGTATGTTATTTACAGGTTGAGTGTTATATACTAGGTGCATAGCAAGCTCAGGTAAAAATCTTTTGTATACTGTTTTTGAAAGGCTAGTATGCAAAATGTGCACGTTTTACAAGGACAGCACATACAAGGAAAGTTATATACAGGGTTGTTGTTATATTTTAAAAATTATAATACTGTACATGAAGCGACTGTGCATCTTTTCTTTGTTGCTCTTGATGTGTTACAGTCTGTTGAGAAAAAAATGTCTCTTTTAAGGTTATGATACAAAAGTGTTGGGTGGAATAAAAAATGTGCTCAGTGGTTTTAATTCCATAAACGATTGTGTCGAGTTTAATTGGTCTGTTTTTCGATTGTGAAAACCACAGTTAAATTATCGGCCTGTAAAACACAAGCATACTGGAAGTCCCGGTCACCACTTGGCCTCATTCCAGTTGGTTGGCAGATCTCGAAGTGGTGAGTTTGGTTTGTGGGAAAATGTCTTGTTTGGAGTAAAAGAAATACTGCTTTAGAAAAAAAATATGTATTGATGTGGGAGTTTTCATACCAAGAATAACAAAGGGAGAGGTTTAGTGCATTGTGTGCATGTACTGAGTTACTGATTTCCCACAATAAACCCCCAGAAGTACAGACTCAGCCTTTTAGTTTCAGTATTGTTTTAACATCACAGTTGTTTTTATTACTCTAAATGCTGCCCAGATGTTTTATAAAGCCCTGCTTCCTAGATATACTATAGGAACACACACAAGAGACCTTGACCAGTGTGGTCAATCCTGAACTAAATGGGATAATTAGATTTTTTTATTTATTTTTTAACCTGGTGTTTTATGGTAAGATATGCTCATATTGTTTTAACGTTTATCATTATATTCCATGTTTCTCTTGCAATACATTTAATTTGTATTATTTAAACTCTTTTGCAGTAGAAGTTTTGACTAATTTTGATCATTTTTGTTGAAGTGTACCAATGAACTTAATTAAGGAAAAGCTTGCCCAGCCACATTTAAATATTTATGATGGCTATAGCAATACTGTATTTTTTTAATTCTTTTAAATATCTAATTTTTTCTTGTGAGACAAGTTTTAAAAGTTAAGTTGTTTATTTAATGATTTGTGAACAAGTACAACACTAACTATTGCAGAGCCTCTTGTATATTATGGACCATGCTCTGTCTTATTTAAAAAAAAAAGTCATAAAAAGTGATGATACCTTTGGCTTGTAACCTGACAGAAAAGCAATAAAGCATGGCAGTTTGAGTCATAGTTTTTCTAAAGTTGGGATTTCTCAAGGTCAAAAGGAACCTTTGAAAGCACTTTAACTTCTTCAAGTCCATCAAAATAATATGGGCATAAAAACTATTTTCAGGATGTAATTTTGGATGTTTATTGACACAGTCTGTGCCAAGTTTTCTCACGTTTGTGCAGAGACAGTAGCCCAAACACGATAACACATTTGTGTTTGGTTAAAGTGAAATTCCACACAAAACCTTTGCGTACGTTTCAGACCACACACAATTGATGGCATAAATAAAGGTGTGCAATATGTTCATAATTTTAAATACCAGTTTGGTTTGGCCTGGTAGTAAGCATATTCTCTTAAATTATCTGTAGAGTTGACAAAAAAAACGCATAAATGTGTAAGATAAACCCTTTTTAGTGCTTTTAAACATAATTTCATTTAGATTTGAATAAAAAGCCAGCTGCATATCGCTAACGGTATATTGTTTTAGAAAACTAAAAAGGAAGCTCATCTAGTTTTGAGAGTGATTTGTCTTTTACAGAAGGCTCCGTAATTGGCTGTATTCAGCTAATGCTTGCAGCAAGGTATTGCAAGGTTTTTTTTTTTAATATATTGTTTTCTTGTGTTTGATGCTGTGCTCTGCGAGTTTCTAAGCTGCGGATGATTCAGGTGGACATACAGTAAGCAGAGCTCTCAAGGTCAAGTGTGGCACAAATTGAAACAATACGATCTCTTGGTTTAACATCATTCAATTGAGTTGTATCCTGGCCTTCCAATTTCACCCCGCCCTATCGCTTCTGCTTCTTTGAAAACCACAAAGGGTTTATTGGCTCTTCATCATCATCACCCATTAAATTGGAAAAAAGAATAACCTAGAGCTTTTGAGCTGGCTGTGGTGGGGGGTCTGGTGAATAGAATTAACTGCTTATTGGTTCTGGGCTTATTAAACAGGTTCCTTTCTTTTGTTCTTCCATGTTTCAGAAAGCTGATAAGTCCATGTTGAGAACAACAGTTTTATATACTTGCTGTAAATTGCTATATGTATACAAAAACAACACAATATTAAGAAATGTGAAATAAAAGGAGATTCCTACACATTTTCTATTTGACCCTCGATGAGCCATCATAGTTTTGCTTTGCTTTCCTGAGCAAAAACAAGCTTGCATGTGACAGCCATTTTCTGCAGGTAGTCGCAGGATGATGGCCCTATATATATATATATATATATATATATATATATATATATATATATATATATATATATATATATATATATATTATTTATTATTTTTTTAATGTACAGAAGGGTAGTCTATGAATATGATTGTGGGAGTGTGATAGTTTCTATTTTTCATACACATGTGTCAGAATCTCAAAGGTGCACCTGACCAATACATTCACTGGATACCTCCAGTGATTGTCAGATGCTGCAGGATGTGGTGTTGGCTGTAATATGAATCTGTCTGACTTGTGGATACCATCCCTCATAAACGATAGCTGCATCTAAGTGGATCTGTTCATTTATAACAATGGTGACAGCAATGGTACTGAAGAGCCATAGTTAAGACAGTTAGTTTAGAATCTGACTGTGCTGTATTTGTGCTGGCTTCTAATGGGAATGGGATTTGCAAATGAGATAACATTATAGGGAAAGTGAGTGAGAGCCAATACTTAAGCTTTAGTGTACAGTAGAAGTTGGAATGGTTTTCACCATGGTGACTAATCAGAGAATAATAAGGGCTATTATGAATGTTTTTAATGGTAGTGTAATAATTACCACCCTAAACCTGATAACAGTTGAATTAGTAGTTTTTGGTAGGTTTGTACCCTAATATGCCCCTATCCCTGTACCCTTGTAAAAAATAAAAAAAATGAAAAAAATAAGTGAAATTTACTGTTTTAAAAATAGCTACTCTGCACACTAAGAACCAAGTGTAAAGCAATACAACGCTGCACTTTGACTGGAGGGAAATAGGAGAGTCATTGAAAAATTACACAACCAATAATTGTAGGTACATTGTTTGGCTTTAGCAATAAATATGCTGGCTTGTGGATAAACGCTCTTTGAAGTCCTTGCATTCCTGAGGATTGATGAGAAAGTTTATGGAGGCATTAAAATCCCTTCCTGTTACCAGAGCTGATTCTGACACAGAAGAAAGTAATTATTACTGTGATTTTGTATTACAGTTTTAGCACGTGGTGATGACTGCCTTCATAACATACTTCCTTGAAATACTATAGACGAGCCATAATGATTTAGTTAAAAATAAAAGCATAATAAAAGAAAGTATTTTAACTTAAAAAATGTGTGCTGTGCTATTAATTTATGTTCTGTTGTACAAGAGATTCCTTATTCTGTTGCCAGTTTCTTCAAAAGAGAGAGAAGAAAATGCTGTCTGTTGTTTCTTTGACAAAATTTTGTGTAAAATAATGAAAATAATGTAATATTCCTAGCTCAGATCCACAGTACAGCTCTTTGGTGGTTTGCTGTTGCCAGATGGCATTTCATCCACCAGCAGCTGCCATTGTAAAGGGCTAAGAATCACCGCTTGGGGTGATCCCCATTATTGTTCTGTTGAGGACTTGAGGTAGGTGTCAGTCCGTATGACTAACCTGAGTCATGCTGCACTATAAAAAACATGTATTTTATTTTGTCAGATTTTTGTGATGGCTGAGCGTGCACGTTGAAATCCTGGCCATGGTATAATGTTATAATGCTCGCTATACTATAAAATCTCATTGTCGGTGAGGTACAAGGGTTTTGATTTTCTGTAATAATGGTAATTGATTTTGCTTATTTACCAACCCTGCACAATTATTAATATTCCCATACCACATGGTAGATAACAGTGCCAACTTCCAAAAAGCATGACAAATACATCTTGTACAACAACTATACATAAATCACTTGCTCATAAATGCTGTCATGTATATTAAATATTCATATTAAAGGGATCTTTTATAATTGCATTTCCTCTACATTTACATAATAGTTAATTGCTTATCTTTTTATAATGTGCGTTCTTAGTTATTCAATGCTGGTACTCTATATGGCAAGTGCATTTACTGAAGTTCAGTACGCTGCATGCATTTCTATATGAAGGTGGGGAATTTCAGTTGTTGGTCCACAGTGTTTGTAAAGCTTAGTGACATCCTGTTTGAATGAATGGTGTGATATACTATTGCAAGTTCCATTCCAGTCATTTTTGAGCATAGAGAAAATATTCATAATTGGTTATCTAAACACTTCACTGTAAAACGCTCAGCTGGAATTTGCGAGAGGCAAAGGCAGACAGATAAGCTTGTTAGTAATAACAAATCTCAATAGGAGGCACCATGACTGCAATAATGGTCTCCACGGGAAACCGGATCAGAATGATAATTATTACCTCTCCTTCACTTCCCATTCTAAAAGGTTTTATTGGGTTTAATTAATGTAATACTGAAAGTTCATGAAAACCAGAAGCTGTTATTGTGTCTGTGCACCTGCTGAGAGTGTGAGTAACGGCATCACCTTAAAGTTACTGTGTTTTTGTAGCTTTCTGAAACCTGAGAGACTAGAGTCAGTCTGTAAAGATCCCCATTCTCTAGCATCAAATAAGCACAAGCACAGTGTATTGCATGTTCTTATTATATAGTCCTTCATAGCCTATTTACCCTGAGTCTGATCTATTTTCCAAAATGACTGATCATCATTATTTGGGACAGCTTTTTAAAATTATTATATCTTGTTTAATTATTACATCTGGATTGCTATTAAGGCCCACTTCTTGCAGTGTAACAAGCAAACCCGAGAATGTACACTCCTCAAGCGAGCATCCTAACCACTGCACCAAAGAGCAAGGCTCGTTTGCACAAGCAGTTACAGATATTAAGCTCATCTCATCAGTATCGCTGCTTGTTCTACATGGACAGAAACATGCATGGAAAGCTGCTGGAAACATTACAGCATACACAAGGCAACATTTGATGTGTATGTGATGGGTTCACATCAGATTGTAAAATGACTGTAGGCTCTTATAAAAAAAATTACCAGTAAATTTACATGGTAACTTTGCAGTTTTACCATGCCTTTCTCAACTATGCATTTACCATAATTTCCTATGGTTAATATGCTTTACCCATACCCCTTTGGGCTTCAGAAAGCTTAAATATACTTTTCCATGCTTTCACTCTACTTTATTACACTTTGCTATGCTTTTACCGTGGGGAAGAATAATTACAGCCCTGCAGCATGAACTCCTGCCTAACAGAGGCATGCTGAAGCAGATCTTTATTACCATCTAGTGTTAATTAGTGAGAACTACAGTCATTGATCGAAAACATTTTATTAGCTTGCTGATGACTAATAAACTGCAAGCAAGACTCTCCAAAAGACAATCCAAAGGCACTGGAACAATTTTTAAAGTGGGGGTGCTGAAAGCCATTGAATAAAACTGTAACCCCTGTATATGATGGAAGCCATGCAAAGCCAGGGGCTGCTGCCGCACCCCCAGCACCCCTATTTCCGACGCCCTTGCTGACAAGAATTGGAAAATAGCAGTACCAGTATATTTCAGTTCAACCGCACCCCCAGCACCCCTATTTCCGACACCCTTGCTGACAAGAATTGGAAAATAGCAGTACCAGTATATTTCAGTTCAACCTCACCTTCCACAGTGACTACCACATTTGCACCAAAAGTTTGGTTTGATTTGAAAGGCCAGTATACAGTATACAGTGCAAGTTGACAATTGTAACCAATAAAACACTATGTGCCAGTCACTTGGCTAATACTAAAGTGGCTAGAAATAATATACAAATAACAGATTTAAAATCAGAGCTTGTAATTTAAGGTGTCATTCTAAATTATTGTTTTAAAAAAATATATATATTTAATTAATTAAAAGGAATGATTTTCACTTGTGTCGTTTTGGTGCCCCCTAGTGGTCATTAGCGATATTGATGTTCTCAGTTTGGCTTGAATGTGAATGTGGGTTTTGAATTATGGTATAAATAATAATAATATTAAGTTGGTATGTCCAGGAATATGGAGTATTAACTTAACTGACCACTTATACTATTTTGCTAACGTAAAAACACTCACAAAAAAAAAAAATCTTTAAAAAAAATAAAAATAAATAAATGAGGTTCCGTTGTGTGACCCAAATGGCACTCCGTAGACGTGGGTGAGGCGTGTTTGGTAACGTACACGTAGCGTGGTGATGCGTTAAGGGTGAATGTAATGATAAATGTGAGGTCAAAACAAATACAGGTAAGGAATAAAACCAAAAAAGAACGCAATATAATTTAAATTAGAACAAACATGTGTTTTGACTAGTAGTTGTCGTTATTTATTAGTGTTGTATATGTTTAGAAATTATTTTGAACAAAGATTTCCTGATTACCTACGTCAACTGGATAGAACATTGGAGGAGTAGTCAGATTACAAACAAGGTTGTATTTTATTAATACGAATGATTAATTTTCAAAATAAAATTCACAGAAGTCTGAATGTCAGTTGCGTGGATATATAGTGCGTATGTAAGAGGAATAACTATTGTTACATAATACTTAGTAGTAACGACAATATGTTTCCGTGTTCTGTTCTCATATCTCCATTTTCTCTTTTCTGTTTTGTCGACTCCAAACTGTTTATTGTTCTCAATTTCTGTTTCTGTAAGACGGAGTAATTGCAGGCAGTGACTTGGTGTAAGCTGAAATATATTCTATAAGGCTTTATTTTTGTCCGACAAGCCTGTATTTAATGTTTTGTTTTAAATAAAAATAATAATAATAATTTAAAAAAAAAACACTAAACAGTTTTGTTTTTGAACAGCTTAACACTTCACAGTAGTGCTATTTTACATTTGAAGGGGCCAGATCCCCAGTTGTATCCTGGTTTTAACCACAAACTTGCATTACGAAACCCATTTTGTTTTTACTGTAGCCTTTGAGTCCTGTTGATAGAACCGACAGCTACAGGTATGGCCATTTTAAAGGTTCCCAGAAGGTTGTTAATTGGTGTTCTTTGATAAATTTATGGTAATAGAAAGGTAACGGACCCTCACAAAAGCAGCTCGCCAAGGGGCAGTCTGTTTGTGATAGTGTCCTGTGGCCTGGCATCAATTGTACAGTTAGTATGACATTCATTTAACAGCTTCACTTATAATAATCAAAGGTATGTTCTCTTGATCTTGTTGTAGGTGGAAGTACAAAATAAAATCCCGTCAGGATGGCCAGTGTAAGTATGATGCATAACTTAGGATACTGTTCCAAAAAAACAAAACAAAAAATGCATTTCTTTTACTGGCAACAAATAGTGTATTTTTTTGTTCTGATAACAGAAGCATGTTTGGAACGATTGATGTGTTATACTCTATCGTGTTTGTTTGTTGCTGTCGGTAATCGTATGTGTTTTGATTTCAGGCGCTCTGTAATAGAGCCAGGCTGGTGACCTACCTTCCAGGGCTTCATGTACTGGTCGGGAGGATAGCAGGAACCAGAACCTTTTCTGCTGCAGGATCTTCTGGTTCGGATGAACCTTATATTGCTGTTTCACCATTTGACATGGGTAAGAGGGGCACTTACTGATGTTCTGTATTTCTGGATAGCCAAACTAGCAGTTTAATATTCTTACTAGTATGGTATCTATTCAAGTGTCCTGTGTGTGTCAGAGAGAACAGATTAATGCTGAAAAATAACCAACACTGTATTTCCATAAATACAATTACTTCTGAGAACCTCTGACTAATTCATCTCTTTACACTTCATTGGCAAATAGTACAGTAAGCGTAGGTGTCTGAAATTCTTTCCTGTTCTTGCTTTAGACACACATATTGCACACTATGGGAGTTCACATGATGCTGGGAGGCTGCACTAAAACGTTTATTTCCTTGTGCTAGGTCAAAGAACAGTGTGGCCTGATGAGAAAATGGGCCCTTTTGGACCTCAGGACCAGCGTTTTCAGCTGCCTGGAAACGTAGGGTTTGACTGTCACCTGGAGGGTACTACTGATCAGAAGAAAAGAGTGCACAGAACTGTACCGGATGTTCTAGCTGAGCCCTCAAACAGCGACAGACACGAGTTTATACTGGCACAGTTTGTCAATGGGATTCAGGTAAAATGAAGATTAGTTTCTGAGCACATAATGTTGAATGTGACATCAGCAGAAACCCTTGTACCACTAGAATATTACATCTTTTGACACATACTGACAGTTCCACAGGGCCCTCGGTTCACCACGCACTTCACAACCTTAGTACTTTTATTGAATAGTCCGCAAAGATCCTCTGCCAAGCTGATGCGCCTAACAAACCCAGTTTTTGAACTTGTCCTCTGTTTATCCAGAACCTTTTCTATAAAAGATATTTAGCACTTTTAGTTACAGTAATACAAGTGTTAGGACATTTTTACCCATTTGTTTTTACAGTAAAGAACATGTTATCTAAAGTCTACAGACTGTTAGCGCCTATTTTGAGTAAGTCAACCATGTTGTTCTAGGTCACATGAGCATGATTCACTACAGTTTTGATAGACAAAATTGTACAGGTATTAAATCTAAAAGGAAAGACTTGTATTAAGTATGTGTACATTGATGCAGTTCTGGAACAATGTAAACCCACAAAGGTTTGTTAGATCTTATGAAGGTCATTTTTTATTTTACCTTGCATTCCTCAGGAAAATGATGCTGCTCCCAGACCCCAGCAGGTCAACAAGGCAGAAAAATATTTTGAAAATGCACATGTGGAATGCGCAATACAAACCTGCCCAGAGCTGCTAAAAAAAGGTAAATGACACTCCGTTCAATTCATACTATGGTATAAATCACTGACAAAAGGAAATGTTTATTTTAAGGCCATATGCATATAACTACATTGCTGAAAATTAAAGCAGGATTGGAAAAAAAAAAAAAAAAATCAAATCAGTGTTCATCGATGTTAAACATTTTCATGAAATCCACTAGAGGGCAGGGTATACCATAACAAATGGTAAACCTCCTTGAGCTTCCCTGGGCTTATCTTGTGTCCAGTGTTTGTCTCATCACCTTTTGGTTTGTCATTTAGACTTTGCATCAATGTTTCCAGAGGCCCCTGCCAACAGTATGACTGTTGTAACAGTAAGTCAGAAAACCAAAGCAGACATGACCTCCTGGTGTGAAGAAGTGGATGAGGAGCGAGAACAGCTACTAGAAAAAGTAAGAGCTTATTCTTTTGTGCTTGAAATGAACTGCCTTCCCCTGTTTCATTGTATATTTACACTACCTTCCCACTTTACTTTTTCCTGCCCCTCATTACCCACCTATAATATGAGTTGATCACATGCCACAATGCTTTGTTGGTGAGTTTGTAAATGTGAAGTGCAAGATATGCCAATTAAAGGTTTTCTAAAGGTTAATCTAGCACGATTAGTTAGTAAAAGACTAATACAATTAACCTGTTATACGGTATTCCTAGTCCTCCTCTTAAATGTCCTTCAAAATAAACAATGGCATTTTATAATATTTTATCATTTTACATGTAGGTACAGTAGATCCTCATTTATCCGCGCCTCGTTCATCTGTGACTTCAGTTATCAGTGGTCCCTGACGAGTTTTATCTCTGAAATACAGTACATTATATACACACGCGCATAAAGATGCATGAGTCAGTCTAAACGCTGTGGTCTACGCCATGACAACAGTGCTACAGATGCAAGATTCATTCATGTCTTGGAAACAGCAGAAGGATTCTGTAAAATTAGTTCTTCTGACGAGTCCTGAGGCAGTTACTTAGTGAAGCCCAACAAGCATATTTTGCCTGACTGAAACAAAAGACTATGATGCACTTTGTCAAGGTTCAAAAGAACGACTTACAGCAGGAAAATATTTTAAAAAGCTGTTCCGAAAAAAACAGGGTTGGAGGTATATCACATTTTCAAAATATTTTTCTAGGAGTATCACTGTCAAAGTAAACTCATTTTAAACATTCTTCTGTCTTTGTAATATATTGTATTGCCAGTAAACGCTAATTTGATTTACATTACTAGTATCTGTATTCTAGTCATACGCAACGACACCTCATTTATCCGTGGTTTTCACACATCCTGGACCTATGTCTCCCCAAGCGTGCAGATTAATGGAGTTCCACTGTGTTTTATTTATCAACTTGAACATGGTTTACAGTCAAAAAGCCTTTTAAAATATTCTCACAAAAGTACTATAGTATATGACCTCTATGAATGAGGCACATTGGAATCCAGTCCTGCAAGTTTACAAGGTGCTTTTTTTGTAGTATTCACATTCTAGCAGGCATTACTGTTGTAATTTGGTCTAATTGCTTGTTAACTGTCTATTTCTTCAAGATGTGACCCCTCATGTTTAATCACGTTTTTGCAATCGTATTTAATGCTGGTATTGACCTTTTTGGGGTAGAGGTTACTAATGAAGGGTTCTCAGTAAAATGTCCTGTTTGTCTGTTGGTTATGTGGAATGAAGGATTAACCATAACAAGAGACATTCAAGCTCTTGCCGTTTCAGACGTTTTGTTTACACTCATCCCCTCATTTTACAGTAGTGGGACTGTAGCATTAATTAACAGCACAGCAGGTTCATTTTGTGGGTCTTAACGAGTTTCACTAATTTTCCTTCCACTGTCATTTTAGACACAACGCACAGTCACCTATATCAGTACGTTTTCCAACTTATCATTGTATCTCCACTTTACTGCACAAAAGCATGAACACAAATCAAAATGGACCCAATTCTTTGTTTCACAGTGTGGGAGAGATTTCAGGGGTACTTTGTATTCTACAGACTATTATGAAGTTAATGCAACTTCTGTTATATTACTTCTAATTAAACATGCCTTTAAAGGATTGCTTGATGGCCAGACTATTATTTACTGTATGTTGGTATTATTTTATAGTATGACACTGCACTCAACAGCAGTGAAAAGAAATGGCATGCACTGAAATAGCTGCTACAGGTTCTCCATATAATAACAAATATTGTAAGTTAAAATTAAGAAAAAGAACAAAGTGGGCAGTGACTGCAGAATCTTGGAAAATCCAGAAAGGTATTAGCAGTGTCCTAAAAGCATAGGACAGCCTACCCGCAACCCTACACTAAAAAATCTTTGAGCCGTTCTTAATTTTTAAAGCATTACACTTGTACAGACAAATTCAGTGCTTTGTGTCCTTATGAAATTATTTAATTTGCATTGCTGAAAAGGAACTTTTTTTTTTTTTAGTTTATCAATGGTGCCAAGGAGATTTGTTACGCCCTGCGGACAGAGGGATACTGGGCTGATTTCATAGACCCTTCATCAGGCGTAGCGGTAGGCATTTACCATAACTAATTACCCATGCATGAAAAAGTCTGAATCCCCCTCAAATTTTAAAACAGCTTATGTGTTTGAGTAATCCTATTCAAATTTGAGCTGGCTGCAGAATTAAATTGCTTTTTTTATGGTACCAGCAGTTAAGAATTTACATTTTTACATATCTGCTAAGTAAAGTCAGTTCTCTGTATGTTAAATCATTGACAAAAAAAAAATTCTTGTTTCTTTTACAGTTCTTTGGATCATACACAAACAACACACTCTTTGAAACAGATGAACGTTACCGTCATTTGGGCTTCCGCATTGAGGACCTGGGCTGTTGCAAAGTCATTCAGCACACACTTTGGGGAACACATGTGTTTGTGGGGAGTCTGTTCACAAACGCTCCTACAGATAGCCTTGTCGTGAAGAAACTACAAGGAAACTAACTGCTTTGTGATGGATACGGGGTATATCCCCATGCGCATCCTCAGTAATTGATATTCCTGACAAGCAAGCGATAAGCCCTTTCTTTTCCTCCCCTCCTTTTTTAAATTTTCAAACATGTATGTTACTTTACTTAGGATTTAAGACTTGAGCTTTAAAAAACTCCAAAAAACCCTCAAGTAATATTTATTTTAGCTTACAGAAATATGGACAAAAGGTAATTATATGTACATTTGCAATTAATACATTCATTATTGTATTAAAGAGCATAGTATTCCAAGAGTCTCCTACACACATCACATACTGTTCTTGCCAAGTTTAAATATGTTTGAGGTTTTAAATAGTCTAACCATTTGTAAACTGTGTACATAAAGAAACCCACTACTAATCGGGGGGAGGAATTAATACTTTATACAAATCAACCATATTGATACAAAGGAGCAACTGACTGGAGTCTTGCTTTCAATATAAAAAAAAAAAAAATAGAGACGTACACTGAACACTCATGGAAGCTTTAACTGGCTGACAAAAATACATTTCTCAATTTAGTAAAATGGGAACAATTTGGGATTTTTTTTTTTCTGAAATTAGCATATTGGTTTATTTTGTATTTCATTAATTTTGTGAAATTGCTGTAGATTCAATTGTACTAGGAAGTGTGCATAGATAGGGTCACAATTTCTAAAGCCAATATTCGGTGTGGCCTTGTTTTACAATCTGGGTAAGACCATATTGTCTCTGTATTGAAAATGTGATATATGAGAGTCACCATAAAATCTTCAATGATAAAAAAACAAAACATTTTCACTGGGGATTTTGTAAATGTGAGTACATTAATATACAATATGGTTGAATGAGAATGGATTAACTTGAAACTGTACCTTAATGCAATTTTTAAGGCATCTGGAGATCTTCCAACAACAAACAATAAACCTCTTGTCCCAAATATGCTGTGTAGTTATTAAGAGTTTAAAAGCTGTGGCAATGCTGGCAGTGGAAATGCTGACAGCAGAAATACTGGCTCCTCTGGACGTATAGCAGTGCAGTGTTCTCCAGCCCTGGCAAATGTGGCAGTGGCGCTACATATTCCGGCAGTGATGTTGCTGGCAGCGGAAATGTTGACATAAGTGCGGTGCACTCTGGCAATACCAGAGGTGCTGGGCACTCCGGACGTGACGGTGGCGCTGGTAGGCGCAATGCTGCCCTCAGCATGTGACACTCTAGCAATGGCAGTGGCCACAGCACTGACCGACTCCCGGGCAGTGCGGGCTTGGCGTTCCCTGGCAGTGCGGGACAGGGCAATAGCGGTCCCTCGGGAGGCGACGGCAGGAGCTGACCCTTGAGAGGTGGTTGATGCGGGAGCTGCGGGTTTTCTTCCTCTGGTGGTGGAGGCCGTGGGGCTTCACCTAGTGGCGCTGGAGACAACAGCAACACTGACCTCAGTATGGGGCACTCTGGCCGCTGTTCCTTCTCCCCCTCCTCCTGGAGGGGGCAGTTGGCCGGGAAGTGCCCACACTCCCCGCAGGCGGGGCACCAACTCGAGATCTCAAGTATGCGGAGGTAGGGTTCCCAGCGGCTTTCCTGCCATGTAGTTGGCGGTGACAACGGTGGTACTGGGGACAGCGGGGCTCCTCATGAGCGCTGGACACTCGGATTCCCCCCTCGTGGGCACTTTATGCTCGGGCTCCCCCCTTATGGCCCCTGGACGCTTGGGTTCCACCCTCTTGGGTTCTGGAGCTCGCACTGGCTTTTTTGTCTTCTGAGGACAGCCGTTCCTCCCCTTCTTCCTCTTTAGCACAGGTGACTGAAGGGGGTCGTGAACAAGGCAGCACATGGTGTAGTGCCTGGGCTCGGCACAGGTCAGGCACATTGGAAGCACTTCCTCTGGAACAGGGACCTCCCATCAGCTCCCAGGAGAATCCATCGGGCTGTGGGCACTGCTGCCATATATGACCGTGCCGTGTACACAACCCACACCAATCCTGGACTTCTGGGCAGTCCTTTCACTGGGTGGTGGTTCTCTTTCCCTCAGTACTCACAGTAGTACCACATGTGAATTGATTTGGCAGGAGAGGCAATTAACCCTTCCCTGCCAACCTAAAATAACTGCAAATAAAATACATTTACATAATAGTAATACAAAATAATACAATCAACACAGGGTCGGTGTGTACCCCATCACACCATGATATTGACTAATCCAGCTGCTTTTAAATTGTTTCTTCGCTGCGTGACCAGGTGGCGAGTGGGCCACAGCTTGTGGGAGTGCCTGTATCACAGGAGTTGGAGACCGCATATGCTCTCCTTGTGCCCATGAACAATGTGTCTCTTTTTGACTAAATATGAACTGACACTCTAAAGTGTAGCCTGACACACTCAAAACTTTGTTCTGCCAATTTTGAAAGAGAAGCCACCAGGGATTGTGGTTTCAGAATCTGTAGCTGCTATTCAGGTGGGAAGGAGTTGTTGTTTTTTTGTTTTTGTTTTTTTTTAAATTATAGACAAGCATTAGCATTTTTTTTAGAGATAGAAGGATATATATAATATATATAGAAAGTATTACCACCCTGTATTTAACCCTTTGTAGTCTATGCTGCTTGGTTCACTATTCAATAAAACAAACTGCTGTAAAGAAAACCTGCATCTAATTATCCTCACATCAAGAGCTGCCTTTGCAATAGAAGGATTATCTCAGTGGGAAATTAGATCAGTACTGGAAAAAGGTGTTACTGGAAATTAGTTTGCTATATAGTATAAAATGCAGAGTTACAGTATTATTTGATACAAACCTAAAGTACCTTATGTGTGGACATCACATGTAATCATATGTTAAAGGTGTAGAATGGCAACTCTTGATTGATTAGAGGGTCACTTCGATTTTACCCTGCAGCTGCCTCATCAGTCTCGGGTACGATTAGCTGGAAATTTCCATTTTATGAAACCATGCGAAATGTACACAAGGATGTCAGATAAAGTCCAAGACAAAGTTCTATATAATTAATAATTGTGTGACCTTTGCCCTTAAGGATCATTAGATGGTTTAAGAACCTCAGACTTTTATAGTCATGCATCGTAGTTTGAAAACCAATTCATTTTTTTGTAATATCAGTAACAGCATTGGTGTTCCTAACCGGAAAAATAAAGAGCATGTACGAAACAGCAGGTTAGTATAAGGGCTAAACTAAACCATTACAGCAGTGACTATTAAACTAATGCAATAGATCTACTCCTGCATTTTTCTTTTTCAAAATAATGCATATTTCATTCAAGCTCTAGGCATGATTCCTGTGTTATATGGTGGCATTCACATTTGTACTTTGTCCAGGATTTGAAAATCAAATTGTAAAGCCATTGCCCTGATCTTGATGTTGACAGGTTGAGATATGAGCACTGAGGTCACTGAATAGAAAATAGCATCACCCCCAAAGAGATTAGGAAACACACTGAGAAGGCAGTGAGTGTTTACCCTCAAATCAATTGCACACAGTGCACAGCCAGGCATGTGATGGGTTTATGGTGGTGCAGACTGTCTGCATGGTACATTAAAAAAAAACAACCTTGAATTAAACAATTACAGTTAATATGTGATTCATTTCCACAATGTAAGCAAGTTGTGTCTACCCCATATAAGATTTTAATTTGGTCAAAAAGCTTTTTCACTGCATTTTGAAATGGTATTGTTTGTGATCAGATTGTTTCCCAACAGAATTTTATGACATCTCCTTTATCCTACAAAACAAACTTAAAATGCTAATTGGAATGTAACCAGCCATTGAACCTGACTTGCATTATGTTGGATGAGGTGAAACAATGTTGTACTGTGTAATCCAATAGTCTATTATTAAAAGCAGAAATGTAATTGGCTCTAAACCTATCTCATTAGATCACAATTGCACTGCCATAGTGGAGGCTCCAGCAGTATTTTACTTAAAATATTCTTGTGTAATGCTTGATTAAGTTTGATGGATGGGGTGCAATAATGCTCCCATAATTTGTAACCATAAGTTAGGTTGTGTTGCGTTTAGGGGTTATCTATTCTCGTCTAATTTTCAGTTCCTTGCTTATTGCTTGTTTGGCAATCACTTGCATGAATCACATCCTGACTTCACTAATCTGATTAGTGGCAATGCTGGCTCAAAAGGACAAAATATCTATTTTTTGACTACATTTTCATTCAACAAGGCAATGATTGGCTGATAAGAGCTATCCTTCCTGAAGTAGCCTAAGGGTTGGGGGAGCAGCTTGAGGATTCATGGACTGGGGCAATAAAACAACCTCTCGTTCTCGGTTAGAAACAAAATCTGAAACGACTGATAGCGATATTGACACCTGTAAAATGTGTATGCACAAGGGCTGTGTATTTGGGTTAAAAGTGATCTGAAATGATCCACATATGAAGGTCTTGCAAAACAAGTTTGAGCAGTGTAGGTTCAGTTTAAATTGGCAGATAATCATTTCACAAAGCCATGTTTTCTTTCAGAAATACCTTCATATCTAGCATTAATAAAGCAGTGTTGAGTGCCAGGTAGTGTTGTCAAGTCTGCCGCTACCTTTTCCAAACCATTTCCAACCATTGCAGAGGCAATAACTGACAGGAATTCCCCTACAAACCTAGCAAGTGAATAGCAACACCCTTGGCATGGGTGGATGAAACTTGATCTGTCCATTTTTACCATAGCGACAAAAAATGAGGAGGGTTAATGCATTTTGAGACAACGAAATGGGTTCAGGGTAGAGCTGGAAAGTTCAGTAAATTGTAAATGGGATTATCAAATTTCATCATTGGCATTATCATCGCAATCACAAAGAGAATGAAAATTATAGGTTATGTCACTTAGCTGATTTCTCTAGAATGCCACACCTTTTAGATCAAATTTAAATATTGCTTAGTTGACATACAAAGACAACCAGGTTATTTTTCAACTGTCTCTATTTTGCTTATCTTTCAAATTAGTAATTTATATATGAAAATGAATTCTTAAAAATGTTTACTAACTCAGTGATTTCTTGCAGCCCCAAACCTTTGAACATTCTATAGTTTATGCATTTATGCAACTGCCTCTGACATTAATTTACATATTTATATAACTTTGAATGATGTGCATATTATCAAAAGTGACATTTTATTGATAATAATTTGCAAAAACTAGAAATGTATTGAAAGTTAAAAACATAATCTACCATGGATAATTCTTATAAAAGTTTATTGTGGAATGCTATGGTAAAACTATAGCACCGTGTACATGTGTGGTAAAAAAAATTGCAAAAGCTATGGTTAGCCATGTTGGAGCACTGTAAAAAATGTATGGGGACTCCAAACTTATTGTGTTAATTTACCGTGGGAAGTTTTTATAAGGGAAAAATATGGACGCTACAATTGGATCGCTGCAATTTAATATTGAATATGAACTGTACTACTCTAATTGGGTTATTCAGTTTTTTCATTAATATCTGAAGATGAGCCATCACACTTTATGATATAAGTACAACTCATTAATAAGAGAGTTTTCCTATTCATCTGCATGCATGAGAAATTACCATCATTTGACCTCTTGGATCACGTTTTTCTTTTTCATTTTGACCTGTACTAATGTATCAAGGACAATGTACTTGATTCTTCATTTGCTTCTAAACGTTCTACTTATTTGCTTATTTATAAAATTATATAGTTCAATCCTCAGATGGTATAGATAGAAATGTAAAAATGAAAGTGTGACCGTGACCGATGGTCATGCCAGCAAAACAGGAGTCACATGCAACCAATTGCTGTTTTAGTGTCAGGTGCTACGCTTTTATTTATCAATAATGAAAATAAAATAAACAAAATAAAAAGTAACCTTATATAATCAGATATAAGCAGTGCCAAAGCAAGCAATGGACAGCTTGGTAGAGGCTTCCTCCCAGTCTGTACCATCATAACACATGCCAGGGTCCACTCACCCTGCCGTAGAAATGTTTATGCATGATATAAATAGAGAAGAACGAATACTGTACTGGCAAATATGCTATTAGGTTACTTCTCTGTTTCTAATGTTTGAAGGAAGGTTTATACAGGATCTCTTTTTTCATAAATCTTGGTGTATTTCCTCATCTGTGAATGTTACAAAAATCTACCAATTGACAGACTGCATGTTTGACATATATCACAAGTTCAAAGACGTGGCCTTCAGAAAGTCTTTTGGCTTCGTTCATGAGGGATCAGACAGGTGGGTTATTCCCAGCTGTTTGTAAGCAGATTCATGTAAAGGAGGTGCTTTTAATGCCAATAAACCTACAAGTGGACACAGGACTCCATCTTTAGACAGTTTGACAAAAATCTGCCTTTCATTAAAACCTTAATCCACCACAATCTTCATGGCAGAAAAGGGTTTGATTAGAGATGCAATGATACTTCATTTCCACTAAGTAAATACCTCTTTGTGCTGGCTTTTCTTAATCATTTTGGTTCAAGCTCTGTTAAAGGCTATCATTCTAGACTTTCACTTTACCAATTTTCCTGTTTTTTTTTGTTTTTAATGCAAGCCCAACTGAACTAAGCTGTCGTCTTCTCCTACCAGCCAGTAACTGCAGAAAGGATTTTGTTTTTTCATCTAAGTACACCTTGTATAAGCAGCAAATGTTGTGTGCCTTCTGTGACTCTTATTATTTGTTGTAATAAATACAGGTTGCTGGGGGTCAAGAACCTTGCTGTACATTGAAACTCAGGCAGCACAGCATTAAATATCATGCTTCATTTTTTCTTAGAAGAGTTTTTTATGTTCTTACTAACAACTTTTATTGAAAGCATCGATGTTTCATCTTTGACTTTGAGAGATGCATAAAACAACGAATAACATATCACACTTCACCTGTATTTTATGTCTTTGATGCAGAAAACTATTATGCACATTGAAACTCCTCTGTCTACACTGTTTTATTTTTGTTTTTGTGTTTTATTATGTTTCATTAATAAGATTCATGTGTGGTTCCCAAGGAGAGATTAAATTCCATATAGTTACAATGAAATATACATGTATATATTTTTTAAAACTGTATTGATTTAAGCAAGCCTGTCTTTTTTGTATCTCTTGCTTTTTTCTCTTGGTCTTTTTCATATCTCTCAAGAACCGAATGAATGACTGAAATATGTCATTATTATTATTACAATTATTATCATTATTCGCATTATTATAATTATCATTATAGCAACGGAAATTCTTATTACACATGTGTTACTTAAGGAGTCACAAGGTCCAGGGCATTTCCTGGGGATTAATGACCGCCTGGGGGAATCGAGGGCTTGTAACCCCAGGCAATCTTTAATTACCTTACAAAGAACTGGGAATGAAGCAATCATTCTGCTGTAATAAGCCTTCCTAACTTAAAAAAAATTGATGTAAATCTTTTATACCTGTGTTCCTTGATTATTTCATGAGCTAACATTTTGAATTTTTTGTTCTGTACCGGACATTTCTAGAGAATGAAAGGACTGTGCAGTGAACCAGAAATCAAGAACATACAGTATATGCACACAGATATGACATGAGTTTGGTCTTCTTTGCCTTGGCTCCCGGAGTAATTCAGTAATAAGTTTAATAGGATTGTTACAAGATCCTCATGGGCATCAGACAACCCGAGACTTTGAATTGCATTACTTTTGCTTTGGAAATGCTTATCTTTAATTGTGCTGTGCTGCACCACCTGGTTCAAGTGTAGGTAAAGTAGATAAGAGGAGTGGAGAGGGAGGAGCAGGAGGATTTCCCAAAAATCAATTTGATTTGAGATTCCAAAAAAAAGGAATCCTTTCATCTCGTGCTGCATGATGTGGCCACTTTATTAGGATTTTTTTTTTTTTTTTTTTTTTTAGTGTATAGGTTGTCTTCTTTGTCTGTACAGTACTGTTTGAAATGATTTAAAGAAGGAAATCATAATAATATTCCTGACAATTAAACAATGTGTTTTTCATTCTATAAACTAAGAAAAGCTTACTTTTGCAGATTTCCTCAAAAGTTATTTTTGAAAGAATAAAGGTCAAGTTCATTGTTATAAAAAAATAAACCCAAGAAACTTTGCTGTGATTGTAAATGCTTCCTCAAGTCAACAAACTTCCTCTGCATTTACTTACTAGTGAGCAAGTTGCAGTTAAGGTAGCTGGAGGTTATGAGTATCTAATGAATGTGTCCAGTAAAGTGTCCAAAATGTGAACCCATAAAATAAAAAGACAGCAGATTCCAATCTTACATCTTCTGTAACTGCAGTGTTAGCAACAAAATCACAAATCACTATGAATGGTTAGAAATTCATTAAACCAGTGTCATTCTAGAAAAAAAAACTAAAATTATTTTTGCAAACTGTTACACAACTGAGATCACCAACTAGAGCAGGGTTTGAACAAACATCTCAAGCAGGTGGTATCCTATTGCTGAGAGGCTGTTTTACAGGTTTTTTTGTTATTTCCCACAAGCAAAAAGTGAGTGATGTGTGGACGATGTGGATCACTCAATACCTGAATCACTGTATTTTAAGAAACTTCTTAATGTGAGGTGGGATGGCAGTCAAAGTCATTAGACTTGTCAACACACCAAGACTGATGAATGGCTGTAAACATCCGAAAAAGTTAAGGGCACACGTAATAATTTTGTGCTCAAGGGGTGTTTGTTACGGTTTATTTATATAGTAATACAGTGTGCATAATGAAACTCTTCTCAATTCCTTCCAATTTTAGTTTCATTAAACCTAACTCAAAACAAATCACTGAAACACTGGCTTATATTTATGTTGACACCCTTTAATCTACCGTTTACAAGACATATCAGCCAGAATATTGATAATTGTAGAAAACTAGGAAGAATGTAAAGAATACTCTCATAGCTTGCTAACATTAGTGTTAAAAGCACTTAACCCATTTCATAAAAAAATAGAAATACTGACTGTGTCATTTATACAATATATGATACAAATTGTCTGATTCAATGTGTTTTTCAACTTTTAAAACTTCAGATCTAGATTTTATTTATCAACAATAGAGGAAAACTTTCCCAGGCAACTTCCAACCCAGCTGTCTCTGTAAAGCCAGTCTACTACCAACAAAGAATCATTATGGAAGTATAATTGAAGCAAAAGCATGACTAACAAGGGGCTACTGGGGAAATAACGTTTGGGTTTATTTGGAAATTTGATACAATTAAGGCCTTATCTATCTATTCATGTGTACCATCATAAGTATGAAAGACCACAACCTATTGACCCATCCAAATGGCCAACTCTTTCAAACTAGTCTTGCTTGCCTTTAATCTGCCTTAAAATGCACTGCTCTCTCGTAGCATCTTTGAGTTTATCCATTTAGAAGCAAAAGAAGTCATTAACTATATGTTTATGTTTATCAACATGTGATTTTAGCAGAAGGTCCTGTGTATACATTATCAATAAAACAATAAAAAAAACTCCCCAACCACCACATCACAAATGGGCTAATACACTCTGCTACATCATGTAAGCTTGCTTTGAAAATTCATGCATGTGTATATAAATGTTAATAATGTCATTGATTCAGTGGTGACTCTTGTAGCTGTTTTGTTTTTAAAGTTTTGCCATGCAACAGATTTACACCCATCCCCCTTTGATGAAACCTATCACACAAACCAAACCTTGGCCATCATATGCTCCACCAGTGCAGAAAGACAGACAACTTACCAGGCATAATATCGGTGACTCCTGCAGTAAAATAAGAGCCTCACCCACATACCATCCTTTAAAATAACATAAAGGTTAATGGTAAAGATCCAGGATTAGAGGCATTCATGTCTGCCATCTTGATTTTAGACCCACCCTTCACTGGTAATTAAGGTGTCTTTCAACAGAAATAGCAATAAAAGGAGACCTTGTAATTTCAGACTGTTTCAGGTAGATGATCCCAGACCTGCAGACAGACCTTATGGGGTTTTTCTAACCAGTTTACCTTTCAGTAGTTTTGCCAGTATCATATATATATTAACCTCCAGCATGTCCTCGACGGAGAAAAATAATTATGACATACACTACTGGTCAAAAGTTTTAGAACACCTCCATTTTTCCAGTTTTTATTGAAATTTACACAGTTTAATGTCTCAATATACTCTGAAATTAAAGCATAGAACAAATAAACAATTGGAGATAAAAAAAGAAATCATGGAATCGTTTTGTTTAACAAAATTTAATCTAAATTTTTGACTCATCAAAGTAGCCACCTTTTGCAGATATAACAGTCGAACACACTCGTGGCATTCTTTCTACAATGGAAATCAAATATTGTTCGGAAAGTTCTTCCCAACACTGTTGCAGAAGTTCCCACAAATGTGTTGCACTTGTAGGTTGCTTTGCTTTCACCCTTCTGTCCAGTTCATCCCAAACCAGCTCGATGGGGTTTAAATCTGGAGACTGTGCTGGCCATTCCATGATTTGAAGCCTACCGCCTTGTTCTTTTCTTCTAAGGTAGTTCTGACATAGCCTGGAGGTATGTTTTGGGTCATTATCTTGCTGTAGGATGAACCCCTGACCAACTAGGCGTATACCAGAGGGTATTGCATGGCGCTGCAAAATGCTGTGGTAGCCGCTTTGGTTCAGGGTGCCACTCACTCTGTGCAAGTCGCCGACTCTGGATCCAGCAAAGAGCCCCAGACCATCACGCTTCCTCCTCCATGTTTGACAGTTGGTGTCACACACCGAGGAACCATCCTTTCGCCTACTCGACGGCGCATTAAAACCCCTGCGTGATGAACCAAAGATTTCAATTTTGATTCATCGGTCCATAAGACCTTCTTCCAGTCTTCAGTAGTCCACTGGCGGTGCTTCATGGCCCAGGCAAGCCTCTTTTTCTTATTTTGCCATCTTAGCAATGGCTTTCTTACTGCCACTCGGCCTGTCAAACCTGCAGCTCGAAGCCTTCTCTTCACAGTTGAAACTGAGACTTGCTTACTTCGACCAGTGTTAAGCTGTGCTTGAAGCTGTTGTCCTGTGAGCCGCCTATCACGCAAGCTGTTGACTCTCAGAAACTTCTGATTCTGTTGTGGCTTTGGGTCTGCCAGACCTCTTCCTGTCAGAGTTTCCTCCAGTTTCCAAGTGCCTTTTGATGGTGTAGGAAACTGTACTCACTGACACCTTGGCTTTCTTTGCAATTTCTCTAAAGGAAAGACCTACACTTTTAAGGGTTATAATGGTCTGTCTGTCTTCCTTTGTTAATTGCCTTTTCTCGCCATTATGATAGCAATATACTACTTCCTGCAGTACAGTACTGTCCAAATAATGCTTAAGAGGGTGTAGTAACACAGTCTGTTCCAACACTGCTTTTATACAGACAGAGGGTTTGTAAGTAATCAACAAAAGTTGGGACACCTGTAGAAATTGTTAGCATCAACTTTCAAGGCTTAATTTACTTCCATTGCTGCAGAACAGCTGTAAGTTGTTAACCCATTACTTGTTCCCTGAAAACGGCCTTTTTGTATAACTCTGAAATGTACATTATTTTTCAGTTTTTGGTAACCTAAACTTTTTTTTTAACCTCTGGCAGTTTACCGCTTACCTTTGTACCATTTCAGGTTATTCACTGGACTTGAACTGCTTAAATTTCAATAAAAACTGGAAAAATGGGGGTGTTCTAAAACTTTTGACCGGTAGTGTACATTTTTATATTATCTTGATTTTCTCCAAGCCAATAATTCACTTAAATAGCACCAGTAGTCACATCAAGTGTAGCTGACACCTACATGTCTGCAAAATGGAAAGCACTTGGGTCTTGCTGTGAACAAAACAGCTTGGGTTCATTCAGTTGATGACATTTAAACAAAATTCTTCCAAGAAGACACCTAACAGACACCAAGTAATAGCAATAGGGAATATCTCCATGATAGGGCTCTGCAGAACAATGCACACTTGATTGCTTTCTGGTTTTCTGAGTCAGCAGACTGTGTTCCCAGTACAAAGAATGAGATGTCAGAGAGACATGCCAGGTGAAGGACGATGACAAAAATGTGGTTAGATATGACAAATGCCTGACAGTTACGTTCAAGACTGAATGGAGGTAAGTAGGAAATGTGTTGCCAAATACTCAACATAAAGGAGACAGCACACCACAGGGCAAAGATCACGCCACCCTGACAGAGTGAAGCTGAAAGCTAGACCAGACATTAGTGGGATTGCCAGAGGGGGGTTGAAGATCCCCATACCTCTGTTCCTTTCAGGAAACTGTGTTTTATTTATAAATACAAATGTTGGGGATTCGCTGTTAATTGGAAAAGTCTTTTGGCAAGTGTACTATTTATAAGCACAGATAAACGGCACTGTAAGAGAAAATACTGTTGTTTTCTATTTTTTTTCCATAACTTGAAATGCTCAATCATAGGATAGTCAGTAGTACAAGAAAGAAACTTTTATGAAATGAAATTAGGCTAAAGTTTATGTGCTTCTTTTATTTATACTTTTTGGGGTTGGTATTAGCACTTCCCCCGGTTGACTGAAGGGCTCATTTTATTTTAATAATGTGTGCCATTGTTTCCAAAAAGGTCTTCGTGTAGATTTGATAATGCAGGTATAGCAGACAATTCAGCAAGTGTAGAGTGGCCTCCTGATGAGAAAAATGAAAGCCAAGAATTCCATGAGTTCCAAACTCAAGATTCCTGTCTCTGGTTAAAAGGCAGTGAGTTAGAGATCAAGCAAAGAAAGGGATGAAGCAATGTATGAAAATCTAAGCTATACAGTGTACCTCTAGTTAAGTTATTCAGCATCTGACAGGTGCTGAAGGTAGGAGACTGGGGGGTGATTTTGATTGAATTAAAATAAAGGTGAACTGTGTAAGGTCAAAGAAGGTTTAAATTTGTATTTGTTGAAATTTCAGAATCCTGTATCAGTTACTAATAATACTTAATCCTAATATTAGCAGCTCAATGCTGATTGGAATTACATTTGAGGCTTGGAATGACACATTCTATTATAGTCCAACCAACCTTTAAGCAAGCTTATTAACAACACATTATCCAGGACACTTTGCAGAATTCAGGCTGAAAACGTGTGTGAATTTGATACTGATAACTTTAACTGCTTCTGCCTTAAAGCTATGAGACAAAGATGAAGTCATAAATCAGGCATATTAAAAGAAAAAGTGTTGTTATTGATGTATGATTTCCTTCATTTTGTAGGTACCGGTGTTAAAAGAATCCTCAACAATTATCCATATTTGAGCTGAATAAAACATACGATAAGTGACCATTTGGGGAAGAAAAAAAACATTTTAACATGTTTTTTCTACGGACACCATAAATAGTTGCTAAACACATTTTCAAGGGAAGCACATTATTATTATTATTTGTTTATTTAGCAGACGCCTTTATCCAAGGCGACTTACAGAGACTAGGGTGTGTGAACTATACATCAGCTGCAGAGTAACTTACAATTACGTCTCACCCGAAAGACGGAGCACAGGGAGGTTAAGTGACTTGCTCAGGGTTACACAATGAGTCAGTGACTGAGGTGGGATTTGAACCAGGGACCTCCTGGTTACAAGCCTTTTCTTTAACCACTGGACCACACAGCCTCCCACATTTTGAAGTTACACCAGTATTCTCATAACATACTGCAAATCCTGTACTATAATAACATTTATCAACCTGGCTTTCAAGGGCAAAATCGTGTTCGAAGTTGCTGAAAAGAAAGTGGGTTTAAAAAAAGGTTAAACTGTTGTGCAAAGTCTGTATTTACTTCTTAAACCTGGCTTGCAGGGTTCGAATTCTGTCTCTAGTTACTATATCAGTTCTTTACTGCACTTTTCTACAAATACTAAATCCATCATCATGATGTATTCGGTCCAAAGTAATAAGCAAATGTTTCAAATACTCAGCATACACTATGCATGTGTTCTTCTTCTTTTGCGTTGTGTAATTTTGCTTCGGAATGAATCAGTCCTAGACCAATCTTGCCTTCCAATAGTCATTTATTGTCTGTATCTGTATCATAGATTTTAAAAAAGGCATGAAAAAAATAACCAAATCTCCCTCCAACACACATATCACAGACTGGACTGAAGGTGATTGCATTGAGGGTGCTTTCCTGCATACGGACTGACCCAAGTTTCTAATATAGAAGTAGTTCCCTGTGGCCCTCATTGTACCGATGACCACAGTATATATAAAATAGAGGTCTTTATCCCTCAATCTCGCAGTATTTTTTTAATTAAGAAACTCAGGTCTTTGGATGTCTCTCTTTTTACTTTACGTTCCACTACTACTACTATAATGGATCAGTCCATCTATACACCCACCGGCGCTTGTAATTCCACAGGCTGAACACAAGAGGCCACTCTATTAAACACAATTTAACGTGATATTTCAATGGATACACTGGTGAAACTATAATCCTGCCACACAGGGATCCAATGTGCTCTACAAGGAAGTGCTGTTTAGGTGCTTAGTGAAGAGCTCATGGTTTCAAATTCAAGGCCTGTCCAGTCAGTCCATAGTCCAGTTTTGATAAAGCCCTGTCACACGCACCAATGTTTTGAAACTCAGCAATTCTGTGCAATATTTGTGCAATGCCTTAACAAAATGTAAGAAACAAGACAGTCTACAGATTATTATACCATTATCAAATAGTTTGCCAATGCATATTATGTAAAGCTGATTACGTATACACATGTTATGTGATGTATATTTAGCTCAAGAGAACAAAACAAAGATTCTGGGGATTGAGAAAGCTGATATTACAGTGGTTAAAATTAGCGTGTGCAGGATTATTGCTAATCAAGGTCTGTGAAACCAGACTAAAAGCCAGATCATTGCAACTTGATACCATTGAGCTCTTGGGAATTTCTTTCAGTGACATTTACAACTGCTGAATCTAGTGTTGCTAGTGTTGCTTGATATAAATACCAACTGGATAAACTGTGCACAACACATTATTTACAGTAAATGTGGTGGATCCCTGTTTTTGGTTTTATTAGTTCACTGTGTAATCAATGAAGCTGGATCATTATAAACTATTTTTAAAAAGACAACAGAATCCAGTCTTGGTTCTTTACTGGGATAGTTGATTATAAATATGTTTTGGACCCCAAGATCCTGTTAGGCGACAACGCTCTCAAAAAGAAGAGTTTGCAGTGAGTAGCTGAGATTACAAATCAAAACATATTTAAAACAGATGGCTTTTCAGTTCCACTGCAGAGCAAGTAGTCTGCGATTATCAGCCATCTAGACGGACAGAAATTTAAGACTGAAATTAAACAAGCAGGAACTGAATGCGGGGAAAGAAGTGTGTAACTCTTGCCAACGGCAACAGGATAAGAACAGCAAATCCTGTGTTCTGTAGATACAGCCCTTCTCAGACTAGGAGAGCCGGCCTATCTAATCAGATTTTCTGCCTTTGTTATCAATCTTTGTTCATGAGAACTACACGATTCTATTATTTTCTTAACAGATTCAAAGTGAAAAACACAGGTGTTGGCATTAACATGTAGAGCAGGCAAACTCCCCTTAAGGTTTTGTTTAACAAACTCGACCGACTTTTGTTGCTCAACAAAAGTTACCAAAATCAAGCCGTTCTCTGTTTTCTGCTGCTTTTCTAATAGCAACCTTTTTTATATCGATGTCAGCAGTACAGGATGATGTGAAACACATTGATACTGTAATATTTTTTAAAAAAAGACATTTAAGGAAAAAAAAGATATATGTATACAAATATTAGGCACTATTTTCAAGAAGGTTTAATAGAAAAGACAAATGAACACAATTAGAATGATATACAGCTGGAAGAAAACTACCCGAAACAACAATTTTACAAAGCTGATTGTTTTATTAATCTCAGAACATGTGTCTTTCCCATGGCGCTTGCTTAAAGCAGGGCCCAATAGAAAAACAGGCCCTTTGTTGGTTTGTGTGGTTACCTTAATGGTTATTTTTATGCATTAATTCCAAAGAAATTTTAGCTTAAACAATTATTCCATAGAAAACTGTGCTATTTAAGGAGATCAGAATTACTGGAAGGCAGGTCCATCGCTAGAAGGCTGAATGCATGGTTCTGCATGACATGCCAGTAGAACTCCACAGCAGCTGTGGCTGAGATTTGTTTTGGCAACACAATCATTTCAGTCAATACTGTATTTTCCATAAATGTATAGCATGTATTGCATGTAATACGTAACAATGTATTCCATGAGGAGGAATTGATATACAAGGTTAGTTAGGCACATTCAAAATTATCCCTGTCAGTTTAAGATAAACAAAAAAAAAAAGATGTCTTGTGAACCTCTACTAAACCCACAGAATTGTGTGCCATGAGCTGAAACATCTGCTGCTGTCTTCAGTATACTGTACTATTTATGTTCTGGCTACCTGTGTCTTCATAAATGGACTTTCCCCAAGACTGTTTCCTGCTGGGCTTCTGGGTGAAAACCATGTAGCAGAGGATTGAAAAGAGCACTCTCATTGGTTAAAGTTTTTCTGTCGTGTGATTGCTTTAAACAAAACTAACAGTTTGTTGAATCTGGCAGCTGTAAGTGTTAACATCTCATATTATTATTCTGTTGTTTTTGTAAATGGACAAAGGTCAACAAAGGTGTTATTTTTTTTTTTTTTTTTTTTTGCAAATTGGATACTGTTATTTTTGAAATGCAGTCATTCCAAGTAGTCTAGCAGCAATATCCTGACAGACTCTCCTACAGTCACATCCACAACAGCAAGATTATAAATGATCCCTCTTAGGAACTTGAAACATTAAACAACTACATGCTTGTTTATTATTATTATTGTGCAGGCTGTATGATGGTACTATATGCAAGTTTCAACTGTGATAAAAGCACAACAAGGAGTGATTTACCTTTGCCAAAAACCTTCAGATTGGATGATCCTCATTGGAAAAGACATTGAAATGACCTAAGGGGATTGATTAACTAGATCCAGGCACTGACAAAAACAAATGATTAGTTGAAAGTTAAACAAAAGGTGGAATAAGTTACCAGGGAAGATTATGGATGTTTGAAGCAGGAATGTGGAGTTTAGATCAAACTATAGGCAGACGTGTTGTACCTAATGGCTTTTTCATTGTCCTAAATGGTTTTACTGTTATTATGACCCTTGAGTCAGCGTACTCTATACGGGTCTACATGTTACTGCTAGACATTCTAAGCACACACAGTGGTAAAACTTAACCATGCGTTAAACTTTTAGCACTTTGCATTTAACAGACCAGCCTTATTATAACACAGTCACACAATTTGAGTGCACTAATGAAGATGGTGTAAGCAGGCCAGGACCAAGTAAATGTTAATGTGGGTCAGATGGTAGGCACGGATTTGGAGGAAATGCACAAGCAGTGTGTGTGAGGTCTCTGAAAAATACAGGGGGACTACCCATGACATGTCTATTTATAAACAAAAGGACCAGGGACTAGTCTAGCTCAGTTGAGCTTTAAAAATGCCTCCTTTATTGCCCTGCCTCCTGGGCTGCATGCTATTGGGATAATTTATTTTAATCAGAACCAGTCAGTGGACAATGCAGAATGTAAAGGGTGAATGAATAACTTTATATTAAAAAAAAAAACAATAACAGTATTTTGGACTGGGTCCCATTTTGTGTTTTTTATAACCTCAGATTAGACTATAATCCAATTGTCTACACCACCAGCCCAAGCTTTCTGTCCCTTTCAATGGCTACTGTTTCATACAGTATGTAGCCCTTTCTCGACATCCATTGGGTACAAAATGTAAAAGCCTTTTTGAGAAAAAAGGTGAAGGATTTAATTTCATACTTCACCATGCCCCCAACATCGTACAAGAATCCCGTAGCAGGTTGTCGATGAAAGTTCCTTTCCTTGCATTCACATGTACCTGGATCTTTTTGGAAGGTTAATACAAGCAGCGTGCATCATCGTTCTGACGTGTTGCACAACAGAAAATCAGGGATCATCACAATCCATCTGCTTGATGCAAAAATGGTATTGCATTTCTGTTGAGAAGGGGATTCATCTCCATATCTGTGCAGGATAAACAATGGGGTGGGTGACAATTTTAATTGTGCGGGTTTTCAATACTCGAGAAACGAGAAAACGAAGTCAGATTCTTTACCTGTGCTGTTGTGAACACCTGTGCTGACTGGAATCTTCAATATGATGACCAAGAGAAGAACATGGCATTGTGGCATGGCATGGCATTCAACAAACTGTCAAAAGTGGCGAAACAGTGATTCAAATGAAAGGGAAGAAACTAAGTACTTAAAAAAGTACAAAATCTGAAAATGTTTGTTCTATATTTTTTTACAAGCTTCTGTACGTTACACTTTTTATGTGAGCTAATGGCATTGCAACTTAGAAATGAAAATAAATAAGTTACAAAACCACTTCAAACTCAACCCTAAACGGATTTGGCTTGGAGCAATATACATTTGTATTGCAGTTTGTGAAATGGGGGACTTTATTTTCTTTCATACTTAAATAAAGTGCACACAAAACACGGATAGATCACCCTGTGCTTATTCATGTCTTTCTTTTTGTTTTTTGTTTTTTGCCTGAATGAAACAACACAGATTCTTTATGAGGAGCAAGTTAACAATCTCACTAGGATCTAGACCTCCAGCCAGGCGGTCTTTAGATTTTTCTCACAGTTTTACTACATTTCTAGTGAACCTGGTGGAATAAAGGCATTGCAGTCACAAGGTTGTTGAAACAAATTAGTCCAGGAATCCATGACACACTTTGGTGTGTGGCAAATGAAGTGTGAGAATTCAGCAAACCCGTTACAGACTTACCCTGTGTAACCTTGCCTGCTTATATTTCTGATGGAGTGTAATATACAGTTTCATTAAATCCCCAATAATCAAATAAGCCTTTTTGCTTTTGACTTCAGGAATTTTATGTAATTAAGCAACTGATTGGGCATTTGTGAAGCAAAGCATAATAATCTTACTACAGAGCTGTAAGCGAATAATATTTTTCGTTTAATATGTATAATACTTTTTTCTGCATACATTTTAATATTTATGACAATTACTGGTTGGTAAATGTGTTTGTTACACATTTAATGTAACGGTATGTAGCAGTTCTTGTCCACCTTGCTGGCACTGAAACCCATCTGATGTATTTTGGAATTTGGGGGCTCCCCCAGCATCTGAACATGTGCCTGCGATATGTTTGCAATACGTTTGAAGAGACAAGCGTGGAATTTCCATATGTTCACAATCATGGGAAAAATGTCATGGATAACAAATACAGTACTGTCTTTGTGTTGTCTGCCTGCAAGACACCTAAAACAAATATATCTTCAGCAGAAGAAACTAAAGCCACTATTTCTGGAAATGGTAGATTACATGTATGCATTATCCTCTTAATGCTGCATAACACCTTGTAAAACAGCCTTTTCTTTTTGTATCATTACCAATGCATCAACGGTAATAGCATTGTTTTTATATTAAACCTTTTAATAAAGTGCTTTACCAGTAATCAGTCCCTTCAACAACAGCAACAAGCAGTGTAGAAAGAGTAGTTTTAACAGCACTATATATTCCACTTTCTCATATATATACAGTGTATATATATATATATATATATATATATATATATATATATATATATATATATATATATATATATATATATACCTGTATTACAGCTAAAACAAACATTGAGGAGGTCATAGAGGCTATGGTTTATATTTTTTTGATGACAGATACTTGGCACAAAAAATAGCAAAAGCACAAATAGAAGCTGCAGGTGCTTAGGAATAGCTTTCATCAGTTACCTCTTAGCTAGACGTAGAAGAAATTGCATTCATCAAGGTGCCTAACCTTATGCAAGAATCCATTCTCTACAGATACCCGAAGACAATCCAAGTTAGAAATGAATGTATTAACTGTTAAGTGCCTGGTGCAATTTTAGTTCAATAGCAAACTGAGTACATACTGGTGCCAGTAATTGGGTTTGAATGAAGCATTAAGTTACAGTATACACTGTAGTAACAGAATCCTATTAATAATTAAAAGGTTGTTTTTGTTGGGTCACTCAAAACAAAGATTTACCATGGAGTTCAAAATGTCAGACTTAAAACTTACCATAGACTATGGAGGTATTATGTTCTAGTAATGGATGAAAATTAATTTCCCTTTTCTTTTATGTATTGATGTTGACTAGTCTCTGATATTACTTAAAGTGCCCAAGATGTGTTATTTGTCAGAAGACTGACTGCTTTACAAGTGTCTGTGTCCTTTTGTTGGCAACTATGCAGCACACTTACACAGGTGGTATTGGCAGGCACTGGTTGTGGTAGATTACTGTTATTGCAAAGCAAGCATTCATTGATGGATATGTGGGTGTCTATAATGGCTTTAATATTTATAATTGTGTTATTGCTTTTTCATTGTGGACTTGGAAGCCACTATTAAAATCATGTCACAGTCACTTATGAGCATGACATCATTAAAATATTTGACAACCACTATTCTATATGATCTAAATTATTATATTACTCTTACTAATGAGGAAATACATCAGCTAGCTGGAATGTCTACACTGGTCACCAAAAGCTGACAATAGCAGTTAGCTGCAGGGGGTACTGAGCATAAAGCAGCAAGTAAAATTAGAATTGGAAATTCAGGATTATACTTCCACAATACTGGTTATTTGTAAGTTGTGTAATTGAGTTTTTGAAACTAGCCCAACTTAGCTGGTCCCATACTGCACATAATCATTAAAAACGTATTAGCAGCCAGCCAGAAACTACTGGTTATCACTGTACATTAGGGCTGTGCATTGTAAGCTGGAAGACTGTGAAATCCCTAACAGAATCTGAGGAAATTGCTGCTCATTACAGGAACCCGCTGTATGGAGATGATTTACTCTGATCTAAGCAGTAGGAAGTATCAAAAGCTCACCAAGGTTATCGCAACCTCCCTTCACCTTGGAGAATGGCCAGTGTGTTCCTTTTATTTGTGAAAAGAACATTTCTGCTGACAGAGAACCTTCCTGTGCATTCTCTTGTGGATTGCTTAACAGTGTTAGCTCCCATTCAGTTGCTTTCGTTATTTCCTGTAATTAACGTATTCCCTGTTATTGTTATTGCAATATGGTGCTTTAAGCCGTAACTACTACTAGGGGATGCTTGGAGAGGCTTGTTGCTGTGTTCAGTTTATCTAAACAGTGGTGGATCTAAATCAAGTTTGTAACATCATTTTAGAGGCAGAAATACATTAATTGGAACATGTTTGATTTTCTTGCACACATAATTGTTATTATCTCAGTGGCGGTATTTAGATCAATTGACCACAACCCTTGAACTCATGTAGCTAATGGTCAACTCACTTGTTTTCTTGGACTTTCTGAAGCTCTGTGCAAAAAATGAATTTAGTTTAATTCAGATTATGGCAGTGCATGCATCCAGATTGTGCAATCATTAATGAAACGCCATCCGGTGAACAAAAGGCCATAACGCTGTGGAAACGTGCCTGACCTCCAAATTGAATCAAATGCGATGATAGCTGGGGCAGGTACTTCAAAGGAAATTAGCTGTCAGTGGGACCTAATTCAGTACCGATGGAGCAAAACTGTTAGAAACTGTAGAAAGCTAAAGGTCATCTTAAAAATGAACACCCAGTTGCTGATGAAATCTAATCCATTTCAGAAGGTCATTTTAACTGAGCTTTGGCTTATTAACACCAGCTAAAAGATCTTAAGAAAAAAAAGACATAAATTATTTTGGCCTCTGCATATAAGATCCCTTCACAGCTTTAAACTCCAATGAAACAATGTGTTATTTCATCTCTTAAATCTAAAATCTTTAATCTACTTTGAATTTGTTGTAACCGAATGCAGTTAGTTTCTACAAAGTCAACTGAATTTCATGCAGTCATTCAATCAGTGGACTCACTGAAGCACTGACAAAGAGCCATGAAAATAACCCTTTGACCTGTGCTGTTACAACCTCCAGGGTCATGTTTCTGAATGCAGACACATTTTGTAGAACTTGTAAAATCCTCACAAAATCCCATAAAAGCCTTCTCATTTACAACTGCCACTACAGCAAGATTTCATACATTTTATATTTTAGGGGTTTATAAGGTTTCATATAGCAGGTCCAGGGGCCCAAAGCCAATGTTGATTTAGTTTACCAAGCTTTGAAGAGTCGGACGTGATGGAATGATTGAGAAGAAAATATAACGCAAGCATTTTTGCAGACTTTTTTGGGGGGTTAACTGTGTTTAGGGTTTCAAACGGAAAATATACTAAATGATTGAATTGCCTTTGCCATCCTATATAACTATTTTGCATACAGATACCCATAAATACTATGAGAAATGAGCATTGAAGTTTGTGTTAGTCTCAGATACAATTCCATCCCAAGTGATCTGTGCCTTGGTTCTCAAAGGTCACCTTTGAACCCCCCTTTTAAAAGACACACATTAAATGTTCTTCAGTACCTCAATGAACCAGTGTTCCAGAACATAAACGTAAACCAGCAATAAACAGCTCGGTAAATGGGCGACATGTTCTTGACTTTAACCCATTTAAATAAAAACAAACTCCCTAAAGGAACGTCACTGGAAAGCTGAAACTTCTTCTGCAGAAACCTGAAGTACGAAGCATAAAGAAAGGAAGTGCTTTGGGTCATTTATTCCCTTTCAGTTGCTGTTTTGCTACCTTCTTTTACTTTTAGGTTCTCAATATTTACAACATCCTTTGCTTTTGCTTGTTGTTTGTGGAAGGAAAGTCTATTCAATATGATGAAAGCTGAAGTTAAATCACCTCCATTCCTCATTCTCTGTTTACTTTAAATTGCTCAAATGGTCAATATTTACATGATAACTTGTTTGTTTTGAGACAGTAACACCAGCAATCAAGGACTGGATTCTTTGATGTCGTTTACCCTTCTCACTTGATGACATTGCATTGGAACAGGACCAGTGTGTATATTTTCTGAGAGAGTTTGAATACAGTTTGAAGAGTAGCGTAGGTTTATGGCAAGCAGGGTGACAGCATTATTTACTGAAGCTGGCACACAGCTTATCTTGCAGATCCTAGGCTTTCTATTAAGGAAGGAGGCTGTGTGGTCCAGTGGTTAAAGAAAAGGGCTCATAACCAGAAGGCCCCCGGTTCAAATCCCTCAGCCTTAACCTCCTTGTGCTCCGTCTTTCGGGTAAGACCTAACCATGTTAATATTGTTTTTTTGGCGTGAATCCTAGATATGTGAAGTAAACATTTTAATCAGTAACAACACTATATAGCACAGATGCCTTCATTGGTTTCTCAAAATGTTTTAATATATTGACAACTTAAAGCAACTTCAGTCTTTTTTTTACAAATACATATCCTCCTTTAACATGCTTCAGATATGGTTGAACTTCCCAGGTAGTTAAATGGATGGCATTACTTTACACTGCTTACAATGTATCACTTACTGCTTTTAAACCAAGGCTTTGTTGCCAACACTAGGACTTTACATCAACTTTATTAAGAACTGTCATTCTCTAATACTCAGATTACTCTGTACATATATGAATAATAACCATTTGTGGCCTTCTGTCTTTTGAATAAAACATCATTAATATAGCTCTTTACATTTGGGCTGGTAAAAGTTACTGGTTCCTGTCTATTTAAAGCACTGTCATCAGCTGAAGCATTCAGACAAAGAGCCGTATCTGTGCAATCCAAGACCTGAATTTCTTTACAGATTTTAAGTGAAACAATGCCCCTTGTTCAATTAATGATCATATTTACCCTTCTGTATGTGACATAGTGGCAGATGGTGTATAGACAAAAATAAGCTTTATTAGAACTAGATTCACAGCTGAACATAACGTCTACTGACATTGCACATGTACATGGTTCACCTTTCCAACGATTCACTTACAACAGTTCACTGACAACTGTTATTCAACTAACACCTTTTTATTTCAAATAAAACCACAACTAGTGTTTTTTTTTTTTAATATTACTTTAATGTTTGTAATGTGAGCACTGGCAACGTATCAATGTATATTTACAATGTCTACAATATTTACATTAACGTTACACAAAGAAACAAATGAGTCTGTGCTTATTATTTACAATTTTACCAGTCCTAGACAGGTACTGTATATACTGTACAGCTTCACTGAATACAGGTACCAACACATTGATAAAGAGATCGGTACTGTGCTTATAGATTTGATTAGGGATCTTTAAGTAATGAATTCACTACTGTATGTGCCACAAACATGCTGAGGTGCAGCATCTTGATAAATAGAGAATTTCACAGTGGCTTTTGGCAGATAACAAGCATAGCCTCTAAATCCAGTAACTATCATTTTTCACTATCCCTTCATCCCACAGCATGGGGAAAAAAGGAGCATTTTCATAAAAAATGTGTTTGAAGCAAAGCTTAAAATGTTCTTCATAATGTTCATATCACAAAATGGGGAAAATGGAAGCATCACAGAAATAACGTTAGTTGACATTCTTGTAAATATATTGCTAATAAATACAAAAGTGATTCCACATGTTAAAACATGTTTTTTTTGTTTCTTTTTTTAAATTAAGTTTTGGTGCCTAAAACACTTTTTTTCTAGTATATTTTATTTTCTAATATAAATGTATTATACAAAAATAAATACTATATAAACTGTACAGGAGAAATGGAAAGAAAATATGCAAATCACTTAATTAAACAGTTGCATTACAAATAGTGATGCAACTGTGAAACAGGCATACCGGTATTTGTTTACATATAATTTAACTTGACCCATCACAAAGTGTCAATCCTGGACCACTGAGCATTGTGGGAAGGGGCAGGATGCGAATGTGACCAAAAATTGCCTTAAAATACAGGGTTCCAGTGACTGTTATAAGGTCCATTAGAGTGATTAACCCTTTAATGCACTACATATCAGCGTTTCACAGTGGCTGACTTCTGTGGCTCTGTTTCTATTTTTATATCATCTAATAAATGTACTTTCCTGAGCTTTACATTTTCATCCTTGAAGAAAATACTGTAAACCATCACATGATCAGTAATAAGAAGTTACACTTTGAATTAATATGAAGGGTGTTTTACAGAGCCAGTTTCACTTTTGCATCAGCTACACAAGCATCAGGAGCATGATGCTGATACAGGTTAAAACTAATGAGCTACTGTGAAAATGCTGTGTAGTTTTGTTGAGTGGTGAAGTTGTTGCAAAAATGGCCTCTGTCTCATTTCTTGGCAATGGCAAGTTGCAGATATTTCCTTCACAACAAGAAGTGCAGACCTGTGTGAAAAAAAATGCATCAAAAACAGCAGTTTGTCACAATCTGATATGAATGTAGAAGCCAAACTACCACGTTTCACCATCGACTAAACATAGCTGTGTTCCTGTGAAATGTCCATAGGATGAAGAAAGTTTAGGCTTCTTATTTTTCTGCCCTTCAAAATTAATATATAACAGAGGTACTGCAAAAGCAATAGTTACTCAGGGACAATTCCCAATACATTTTATAGACTGATGTATAGTGTGTGTGTATATATATATATATATATATATATATATATATATATATATATATATATATATATATATATATATAGATAGATATACACTACCGTTCAAAAGTTTGGGGTCACTTAGAAATTTCCTTGTTTTCGAAAGAAAAGCTAATTTTTTGTCCATTAAAATAACATCAAATTGATCAGAAATACAGTGCAGACATTGTTAATGTTGTAAGACTATTGTAGCTGGAAACGGCTGATTTGTAATGGAATATCTACATAGGCGTACAGAGGCCCATTATCAGCAACCATCAGTCCTGTGTTCCAATGGCACGTTGTGTTTGCTAATCCAAGTTTATCATTTTAAAAGGCTAATTGATCATTACAAAACCCTTTTGCAATTATGTTAGCACAGCTGAAAACTGTTGTGCTGATTAAAGAAGCAATAAAACTGGCCTTCTTTAGACTAGTTGAGCATCTGGAGCATCAGCAATTGTGGGTTCGATTACAGGTTCAAAATGACCAGAAACAAAGAACTTTCTTCTGAAACTCATCAGTCTATTCTTGTTCTGAGAAATGAAGGCTATTCCATGCGAGAAATTGCCAAGAAACTGAAGATCTCATACAACGCTGTGTACTACTCCCTTCACAGAACAGCAAACTGGCTCTAACCAGAATAGAAAGAGGAGTGGGAGGCCCGGTGCACAACTGAGCAAGAGGACAAATACATTAGAATGTCTAGTTTGAGAAACAGACACCTCACAGGTCCTCAACTGGCAGCTTCATTAAATAGTACCATAAAACACCAGTCTCAACGTCAACAGTGAAGAGGCGACTCGGGATGCTGGCCTTCTAGGCAGAGTTGCAAAGAAAAAGCCATATCTCAGACTGGCCAATAAAAAGAAAAGATTAAGATGGGCAAAGAACACAGACACTGGACAGAGGAAGATTGGAAAAAGTGTTATAGACAGACGAATCTAAGTTTGAGGTGTTCGGATCACAAAGAAGAACATTCGTGAGACGCAGACCAAATGAAAAGATGCTGGAGGAGTGCTTGACGCCATCTGTCAAGCATGGTGGAGGCAATGTGATGGTCTGGGGGTGCTTTGGTGGTGGTAAAGTGGGAGATTTGTACGGGGTAAAAGGGATCTTGAAGAAGGAAGGCTATCACTCCATTTTGCAATGCCATGCCATAACCTGTGGACGGCGCTTTTATTCCAGGGTGGAATAAGAGCCAATTTCCTCCTACAACAGGACAATGACCCAAAGCACAGCTCCAAACTATGCAAAAACTATTTAGGGAAGAAGCAGTCAGCTGGTATTCTGTCTATAATGGATTGGCCAGCACAGTCACGGGATCTCAACCCTATTGAGCTGTTGTGGGAGCAGCTTGACCGTATGGTACGTAAGAAGTGCCCATCAAGCCAATCCAACTTGTGGGAGGTGCTTCAGGAAGCATGGGGTGAAATCTTTTCAGATTACCTCAACAAATTGACAACTAGAATGCCAAAGGTCTGCAAGGCTGTAATTGCTGCAAATGGAGGATTCTTTGACGAAAGCAAAGTTTGAAGGACACAATTATTATTTCAATTAAAAATCATTATTTCTAACCTTGTCAATGACTATATTTCCTATTCATTTTGCTATATTTCCTATTCAAACTCATTTCATGTATGTTTTCATGGAAAACAAGGACATTTCTAAGTGACCCCAAACTTTTGAACGGTAGTGTATATAGATATATAAATAATGTAACATGGAAGCCCTATTTCTCACATTTACATTAATGCTTGCCATAGTTCTGGAAAACAATTCTTCACCCTTAGCCTTTGTCTGTTTTAAAAACACCCCCCTTTTGTTTTTGGTCTTTTTTTATTCAGGCTTTTGTCTTTTATTAACACCATGAAACGTGTCTCTGCTTTGTCTTGGTGTAATTTCGTGAATATATAGCCCAGCTTCTTTTTAATAATGTGTCAATTTAACGTTTCATATCAGACTGAAGAGGCTGCCTTACATTTCCTCTATCTGTCTTGCCCCTGTGTTCCTCACCTCTTGTCCTTCATGATTAGGCTGAGTGCATCCCGTAGACAAACAATCCTTCAGGGCTACACAGCGCTTAGAGACTGATATACTCTCTCCACTGGAATCCATTTTGTGACGTGTAAAACAGTATCTTGTCGCTGATTGGGGGCACAAGAAGATATTAGAAATTTAGAAACATAACTCCTCAGACATTTCACACACTGTTCAAATAAACACGGTGAGACAACACAACCAATTATGATTTTAGAAAGTCGTACAAATGCTTATTATGTAGAAGTGAAGAAGACTTTAGACACTACTGCCTTCAGAAGACATTTTTGAAGTAGAGGATGATTCATATAGATGCTTCCACGAGGCATATGCACAGCCTGATTAGCATGTTTAAACTGTTAAATATACTCAGATATTGCTAATATTCAATGGAAATTACTATACAACGGGTTTCCCTTTCGTCAGATTTGGGTGGAGATGTCTTTGTTTTACTGGGGGGCTGTTTTTAATAGAAATTCTACTGTCAGGCACACACAGCAGAAACATCCAATAAAAACAGAACACAGAGGTGGCAATTTCCTGTACTTAATGTAACCTCAAGTAAATAAAACCTGGGTATTTGAAGCAAATAAAAATCCCAGAGAGTATAACAAAAAATCCTAATGGCTCCATATGATAGTCATTTTCCAAATATGTCCGGGTTTGGTTTTATTTTCCATTCAATAGAATTAGATGTTGTCCTTTAACTGGCATTCCGATCAGACCAAAAGACATCATATCAACAGATCTAAAGTATGTTCCGAGACGTTTCATTCCAACAATGCAAATAACAACCCTTTTGCGAAGAGATGGCCGTCATATGACCTCTCATATGAAATCTTGTTTATGGTTGTTTTCATAACTGTGCAAACAGTTTAAATCTTATGACTTTCATACCAAATATTCTTCGTGCTCTTCCTGTATCATGGGAAGACAGACTCAGACCCTTCTCACTTTGCTTTATCCATATAGAGACACATATGTACTCACTTTGTGGGCAGTAAACATCTGGTGCCCATCGATTGCATTCATAGTTATCTGAAGCATTTTCACACGTGAAGCACTTGAACCCACCAGGATATGGGGTGGCTATAACAAAATGGAAATGATACATTGTTAATCAGAGAATTCATGAAGTGCTCTAGAATTTTACAGTATGGGTTCATTTTCAAAAACTGTGTAAGGCTCATAACATCCAAGCATTTATCTGAATTGGGACTTGCGCAGATTTTAAATGCAAATAGTTTAGTGCAACATACAGTACCTCATGTAATCAAAGTCAATCTTGACTGTGAATGTGTCCCACAGCTTATAAACCTGATGCTTTTGATGCAAGAAAAGACAACACTCCACCCGACACTCATTGAACAGTTTCAAAAGAACTGAAACTGTATGGATAAACCATCTGTTACGATCGCACAGCGGGTCGTTATGCTCTTTCATTTACTACTATCAATGTACTAATCTGGTAAGACCTCCGTTTCCCTGTAGCTCCGACAGCTGTGGGTCTGAGGGTCATCCAAACTTCAGTCACTATACAAAGACCCACAGTAAGCAAGCTGACATTGCTGCCATGAAGCTATTTGTGCCGTTTTCTTTTATGAAAATCTTTAATAGCCGCATTTTAATTTGTAACATAAACCATGCCATTTCCAGTAGGGCTGGGGTATGGTGTGGTCCAAACTTCTCTTATATTAAAGAGAAAACTGTCTGCATACCAGTCAGGGAAAGGAATGTGAATTGCCAAAGCACGGCTGCAATTGGCAAAATGTAGCTTCACATAGTCAAAATAGAAATACACAAGGTTACACTGGTCCTACCAAGCTGTGAAACTGCTATGTGAACAGTTTACTTATTATTGATTAGTGGATGAGAAACTTGGTTTGCAGATACATTTTCCCAAAGAATAAGGGTTGTACGATCGAAAGCCTGACCTCTAATATACCGACTTCCCTCTCGTCTGAGACTTTAAATGGTACCCCTAATCTTTTGTTTACACATCCCTTACTCGCTCATCATTATCAATTAGATTATGGTAATCTATAGTTTAGTACAGTTTAAACCATAGAGATATTTTACACCTTTTCTCTTGTCACAGTGCCTTAACTACAGTAGCAAGAGAAATATATGTTCATTTTGTTCAGCAAGTTATGCTATATATCTAACATAAAATATAGTCTAACTGCAAATCGGACCCCAGAAAACACAGTAAATGGTTGATGGACTTGGCAAACAAAATGAAAAAGCTTTGTTCCCATAATTCCGGCTCTCTCAATTAGTAGCTCGGACAGACTTGCTCGTAACATTATTAAACACAATTTAACATGCCTTTGTGTGTAAAATGCACAATAGCAGCTGACATATAAAAAAAAAACCTAGTCTGCTGTTCTGGCCACATTATCTAATTCATATTAGAAACAGCCCAGCCATGTCCTATTTGTGTGAGGCTGTACAGAACATCTTGCCCAAGCCAGTTAGACTTCAACTAAACTAGAGGGGAGCTGCCAATTAATTAACTATATTTGTATTTGCTACAATTTTATCATAGGCAACATACTTCCTTTATGGTCTGATAAGTCCCAGCATTAATTAAATCAACATCGATATTAATTAAACTTGGAAATGGAGCCAAGTTACATAAATTAATAAGGACTGAAATGGGAAGAAGTGAAAACTGTCTTCACTGGCTACCCTATTCAATGACCCGTGGTCCATAGCAAATTACTGTCACAGGATGCCAGTCCCAGGAGCAGAGGAAATGGCCATTAGTTTTGAAGCATTTTGTTTATGTGATGGGGGTAAATAAAGGGGCCTAGACACTGGAATGAAGCCTGCTATGTGCCACTCACTCACCCACAACTGACAAGGGGTAAGATGGGGAGAGATTGTGTGAAGGTTCCACGGAGATGTTTGAAATGTTGTTCTTCATCACTTCAAAGAATTGACTGGAGTGCTGTTGAGCTGCACACAGTTGTTGACGCAGCTGTAGATAAATCTCATTTGGCTGCTGATCACAGAAGTTGGTAAGCCCTATAGTCTCTGCTTCAAGGCCTTGGCCCCAACAATGTGGGCAGTCCTTCAGAGAAACGATGAACTTCACAGATTCACAGTGGCCATTAACAGGCTGTAATAATATCCTTAGCTAATCACTGGTTTTAAAGGAGCCTTCTGGTCTGAGCATTCATGTCTGTGTGGCTTACAGGACTTCAACAATCAAATGGTGTTACACTGACAAGGTTTAAAATTACCAGCCAAGGCAAATGACTAAAATCATTTTTCTGCCAAACCAGGAGTCTTTTCACATTACTTTAGTAGGGTAACAAAACCAGTATGTCTAATGACTGCAAGAGCGTGATTTTCTGTAACAGGTGTGCTATGACACAAATGGTTTGAACCAGCTGTGTTGCTAAACTGACCTAACACAATAATATTTTAATGTATTAACTAATCTACAGTACATTGACATAATAAGTTAAATATCTAATTATCACTGTAATTGTGGGCATGTTAAATCTGAAAGAAATGTGCTTTAGATGATAAAAAAATTTTAAAAAAAAGAAGGTATGGGTGTCTCTTACTAGAAGGATGGAGGTAGATGATGTCTTGCACTGTAAACTCCCGTGAGTGGACTGCTTTCAGCCAATCAGCAATCAGGCTTAGCACCAGGACCCAGGCCACAGCAGGCCAGGGTTCCATTGCCGAGTGTGGCCTCACACATACAGCTACCCAATCAGTCAACACCTTCTTCACTGCTGGATACCTGGGCACCTAAACAGAGAAAGAGTTACCATATGATAAAGTGCACTGCAATGTATAATCTTAAAGCAAACAACAAACAAGGAAGGAAGGTTTGGAAATTCCAATATGGAGGTTTTTATTTTTATTTTTTATTATGGTTAGTTGATTTTCCTTATGAAGATGGTAAGCTCTGATGCTAACACTGCCAGGATAAAATAATTATAATATCTAAACTAACTTAAGAGTGCATTTGCAAAACTTTTGTTCATTTTTGCAACATCTGAGTAAAAATAAATAAAATAAAAATGTAATCCAGCACTGTACTGCTGAAATGGTCGTTTACTATGGGTATGTGCAGGAACTTGCCAAAAGAGAGCTTCCATCTGCTCTTTGCTCTGCTTTTCCCAGCAGACACCCCAAAAGACAAGCCGGGATGCAAGCAACACCTAGCAAGGGCTGATTACCACCCTGGAATAAAAGACCTTGAGAAATCTTGGAAATTGTCCAACGGTCCTTCAGAACAAGAGGAACAATCCAATCATACTTATTAAAATGACCTCTTGTCAGTAATCTGATTTAGTGCCCCTTAACTCATTAATGACATGCCACAGTCATTATTCATCACTGCTAACTCTAAAGCGGCTTGAATCTATCAAATAAAAAGGGCATTTTAAAGGAAACTTGTGTTTTGGTATGCTTTTTTGTTTTGTATTGTTCACATTAGCAGCAATGGGAGGGGAATTACAATCATACAGATATAACTGTGTACTTTGGCAAAGATGATACTTTTGTCTTGTGACACTTTCCATTTCAGAGGCATTATTTCAGGAAATAAGCAGCCCTGCACATGCCTTCACTTTCTGTCTAATGGGACTATGTGTTGAAAATAGATTATGAAATAAAACCGTTCTTTTAACTAATAATAAAAGGACTATATGCTCAAAGCTATTCCTCTAAATTGTCAATAGGACTATTTTTTTCAGACAGTATAACTGCACCAAATAATTGACTTAACATTTTGTTGGCTTTAAAAGACAGCATATTTGTACCCACATTGTTTCAGAAACACAAGTCATGCTCTCACAGCAGCACATTTAAATACATGTTAAATCTCCAAGCTCATGCAGTGGTAATCTTTTTAAAAAGTGAACTTAAGAGACAACTGCTACATGGCTGTCTTCGAGAACAGGAAATCGCAGGTGTAAGAGACGAAAAGTGGTCTTAATCATAATCAGGGGATTAAGTAATACAGTGCTATTAGGAATTTGAAGTGTGCTGTATCGTATTACAGAAGTCATTAAAAAGTAATTTGTAATGATATTACAATGTGGAAAAGAATATTGCCTTTTTACATTAGGTACAGATAATCTGCTAAAAAACTAAACCAACTAAAAGAGTGAAACAAAATGTTCTACTGTGAAACAAAATACAGCCCCAGTGATAACAATGGCATTTAAATAAAAGTAGCCTATATATTTATATAGCAAGAAAAATGTCAGTTACTTAGTATTTATTACATTGTAGTGGTTATCAGGGTCTTGTCTTGAGGAAAGTGTTTGCCACTGATACAGTGTACCCAGGAAGAATAAACACAGTCTCAGTCTCTTTTCCCTCAGGTTTCAGACTAAACAGGAAACTGTTCTCTTAGGTTTTCATCTGTTACAAAAATGAATGTCACAGAAGTAAAGGATACAGCATTGGCTGATACATAACCTGACTACAATTAAGATTACATTTATTTTTTATCAACAGGATTTTTTTTTGTGCAACCTAGAGTGAAACTCAAAGGTTATTTAACCTATAACATCAGGTTATAATCCCTATCCAAGACAATACAGCACCTCCAAGAAACACATATTGAGCTTTAAATCAACATTATTCTCATATTCAGTCTGCTCCACTGACTGCTCTACCCAATTACCCAATTACTGAGTTTGCAGAACCTCGGTTAGCAAGGGGGCATGTTATCCCTGCCTTCACAAGACCAAAGCACAATAGCAGTCCTACTTCGTATGGGGAGCTGCAAATTCCAACATTCTTTACTTCCATGCCAGTGCCCACAGTAAAAGAGACTGATTCTCTCGGATTAGAATATGTTCTATGAGCTGAAAGCATAAGCTTAGCATTCGCCTTGCCTGTGACCCCTATCATTTATACTGTGCCTCTCCACTTTTGCAACAACAAAAAATGGACGGACAGACCATGAGGTCAGGTTTCAAAATGCAAGCCAGGTTTATTGCAATCACCTTTGCTTACATCTAGTAAGATATCTACTGATCTGAAAGGAGAACATTCCAAGTTAATCTCACAGAATGAGAACAAATTTGGAAGTGCATAAGACACCATGAATTATACAAATTACTTTTAGTGTTGTCAAATTAACTTGTTTTTCTCCTTTAAAAAAAAATCTAACACAAATACGCCACACAAAGATGTCTGGTGACCCTCGATGAACTGTGCACCATTTAAACTTTTAAAACTTTGGTGGCAAATGTCAAGCATTATGCGACAAAAAGATGATTGAGGTATTAAAGAGCTTGTTAAACAGTGTATGTTGTCACTAAAACCAGTGGGCTACATAAAACAGTGAGCTTGACCAATCCGTGACCTTCAGCTATGACTAGTAACAGTCTAACTTTAAACCACAGTGAGCAAGGAAATGTTTCATCCATTGTTAACTTCAATCATAACTATAAGAGACCTGCAGCAAAGCACAAAGAAAAAAAAATACACTAAATCCTACCATATATTAATTACTATCACCTCAGAAGTCTCATATCTTCCACAAAAAAGCACATATTATGGTAAATATGTATTTTGTAATGGTATTTTTTGGTTGCTGTTCATGAAGGACAATTGTCTGACCGCTGTTCTACATGTTTTGGTCTTTCACGTCTACTTGTAATTTTCATTTCTGCCTTGTACTGCTTTAAACAGCGGCATCCTAAAACCGACATCCTATAAAACTATATGAATCCAGCTCGGACTATTTATTATTTGATTACCACTCTTGTGAAGTAATGTATTTTCCATGAAGTGCTGTAATAATGAATAAAGATAAGAAAACCTATCTAGGTTCTGACATTTCATTTTTTCAAAGCAGGCGAACCTGAACAAAATATTTCAACACATGCAAGCTGCCAGCAATGGCACTGTGCCCACTTCTCTGACTAAAAGAGAGTATTCCTTGATCAGTTGTCTTTAAGTGAGCCAGTAAGATCATGGTTCACTTGGGCATCAACAGAATTTACTATTTTATTAAACATGTCAGTGAGAATGCCAGGATGAGAACAAAAACATTATTACACCATTGCTGTGACATGCCTATACTGTGTCTGTTCACTAAGTGGCTAACTATATCCTTAATAAAAAATACTTGAGTGAGAACAGCCTTGGACTTCTGCCTACTCCCATGATATATCATTCTGCTACTGTAAGTTTTTATCTGGGTTATGGACTGTCCGAGACAATATTTTAATTCTGTCACCAAGCCAAAAACAGCACGGTATAAGAAACTTTTTAACTTTTCATTTTATTCACAAGTATTGGTTTCACGTGTCAAATATTGTTCTATAGTTCCTTACTATGTGCAAAACTATATCTCGCTATCAGTTGAAAGCTCTGAAATATTTAAAAAGGTTTCATTCACACCCCACTCTGGGCCCACAGTTGTTCCAGAAACAGTAAGTTTGAGAAACCAGGTTGACTAAAACCATGGAAGAGTTTAATACTTCATTCGAAATGCAATTATCTAAGCCATATTTTAGTTTATTTAAATAAATAAATAAATAAAAACACAGACGACTAGGTTCTTTCAGATCAAAACCATATTCTTCCCTCACCTGTATGATCACTGTACAGTAGCCTAATCTTAAGACCAGTTCTTTAAACTCTGGGAAAGGTCACATACATTCAGAGGTCCAACAGCTGCATGAGCTTCCTTTCCATTCTCTCTTAGTATCAAGCAGGCATTGCTTCAGGGTTCGTGATCACTCTACAATTAAGACATGCTACTAATTGTCAAACATAATTAGTGTGCTGCACTGGTCCTGAATGGAGATTATCTAATATCCCTGGTATTGTTAACTGAACTTCCCTCCTAAAGTCTCTTGTGAGTGAGCTAATGGGGGCAGATTGATTCTATTGGTTAGAGCCCAGGGCTAAGAGCTGAAAGAAAGGAGATTGAAAATCACAGACCTGCAGTAAACACAAAGTATACACAGGGACTTCCACTGCAAAAGAGAGATGTTTTTGCATGGTTGGGATATATCAGGCTCCCTTGAGAAAGATATATGCAACATATCGAAACGTTGGGCAGCTGGCTCTTTGAGCTATATATATATATATATATATATATATATATATATATATATATATATATATATATATATATATATATATATATAGCTAGATAGATAGATATATTAGTGATGGGAAAGCACAACAAAGTGCTAATTAATTTACAATTATTTTATAATAAGGCTCTAGTGTAGCCATGTGACCCCTCCATCTACTGTACCATCAAAACTGATAGCTACTGTATCCTGGTATATTCCATCACTCTGTTTAGCGAAGACAATGCTATGTGAATTTATATCTACAAAGCAGTCTGTCAGTTTAGTGTTTACTGTTTTGTAAAGAGCCTAATAAAACTCTGTCAACCAATCCTGTTGACAGGTCAATAGTGCTACTATTTCCTGAGACCCAGTATATTTCCTGATACAGATTTACAAGTATACACGTCATTAAACTCTAGCAATGGGCCTTTTGGCTGTGACTAAGAATGTAAAAAGACCACCTTGGTTGTAATGTGTAACTATGAAACAAAGCTATGCTAAATAAACAAATAATAATAAACATTTTCCAAGAACTGCATTTTTTTCTCCTCACTTTTTGGGCAGTCAATTGAACAGCCTCAATTCTCCTAGAACCACCACAATATTTCTTGCCAGCATCCTTTTTTTCATTATTGTTTTCTGACTGATGTACAAAGTGGGTCACTGAAATCACCTAAACGACCTGTTTAACAATATGCTAGTTCACCCAAAACTGCTCCACTTCCTTAAAAAACTTTTCTAAATGCTTTAGCACACTCACATTGCTGAAAATCCAAAGTGCCTCCCAGAAAAATAAATAAATAAATCTGAAGAGACAGTCCCAATGGTGACGACAAATCTCTGAGCAAAACCCAAGAATCCATACACATTAACCCTTTGCGGTCCATTGTCGGACTGGGTCCGACATTGCAATTATTCCCATCAGGTCCTTTGTCGGACCCTGTCCGACATCATCCAAAAACGCAAAACGCAAAAGTCGGTTTTCAACAGAAAAGCCGAGAAAACCATTCAATGGCCGAGTGGGAACGAAAGGAGCCGAGACATGAATAGTCATACTACCACCTGGCATCAGATGGGGTGGTCATATGGAAACAAGCTGGGAGTTACAGTATCAGCGCACAGAGACTATCATGGACATTTGCAGAGCTTTTTTGAGATGTTATAGCAATAAAATAATGACTTGGATTGCATTATTGAGGAGTTTGGTGATAAAACGAGTCATCAGGAGACGATTGATCAGCATGTACGACTATTATTATTATTATTTTTTATTTGGTAGCATATGTGAAAGCGATAGCAATTGAAAGGGTGGGCGGGCTGAGATCCATAGTGAGTGCTTTGTTGATATGCAGGTCCATTTAAACCGTTTGACTGTGGAAAAAATACTTTTAAACAGCTGCGTCTAAAATTAACTGCGCGTGTGAAAATAAATTAGACCTGGCGAGCCTGACGCACAATTAATAAATGGACCGCAAAGGGTTAATACCATAATATGTGTATAATTTGCATATTTAATTAAATTCATATTTTTTTTTCTGTAGCTTGCATCCTCCACCAAATCAACTTTATTATTGTAGGGTCTTTTTAAATGAACAACAAAGTTCTGTATATATCCCCCTATATCTGGGAATGGTTTGACAAAAGGAATTAAGTAATGTACAGCCCTTGTAAGTTCAAGAAATAGCAAACATTAATTCTCCACTGAATACATACAGCAGACTTTTCGTTTCTAAAGCCATTCAATTTCTTCAATTTGGCTCTGAAACGTGTGTCAGCAAATTGTTTAATGAAAGTGTTGCATCATCTAGAATTTTAGGATAGAGACATTAAAAAAAAACAACTATATGAACATAATTTAGATATTTTATATAACATCATGTAATCAAAGAAACTGCAAAATGATATCACAAAAGTCTACCGGAAGACATAATAGTAGTACAGTAATTCTTCTTAGATTTACAAATTACACTTTTTTTCAGTTTTTCATTAAGTATATGGAAAACTACAAAGCGGTATGTAATTCAATATGTTAACATAACATTATTCGGCATGTTTCATTCGACTTTATGAAATTGAATTAGTTAATTATATAGGGTGATGCAAAACCTTTGGCCATAGATTTCCTACTGATATGTTGGAACTAAAAAAAGGCTTCCATTGAAGCTGGGATAAGGGTCTGATTTCACATTTGCAGGTAAAGCCTGGGGACCTCTGATTTGTATCGCTTTTTTCTCAGAGGTTCTATGTTTGTTTTTTTAATGCTTTTGCTGCATGTCCTGGTGGAGTAGTTAAGGCTAACTCTGTAACCTCTGGAACAGGTGTGACTGTTACTTAGACCTAGTCAGTCAAACTTGAAAGAATAACTACCGGTCACTGGTAGCAAAAAGCACTTTAGCTAAAAACTCTTAAGAGGGTAGAGTTACAGATTGAAATGTTGACTTAATTGTTTTTCCAACCAACCTATTGTTTTGTGTCTTGTTTTTTTTCTTCAAATTTCAGTAAGAAATCGTATTTATAAGGGTTCAAAACCAATGAAGCAGTAACCGAAAAACAAAGGTTTCAAATATTAAATAATCTTCATGTTAAAAAAATAAAAAAACATAGTGGTTTTCTACCATTTAAAATTCAACAGCTGGTGTTTCTGTTAAGATGCGGAGAGCTTTACAGCTTGGATTGTGCTGAAAGAAGTACAAATTCAAAAGGGTCTGGTTTTCAGAGGAATATTATTTGCCTGGCAACAACTAGCAATCATATAAAACCTACAGTTTATTCTTAATTGGAGACATTTTTAAGATTTGGTAGGTAAGATTTACAAGTTAAAATTATTTATAATTAATTCAGGTAATTATGGATATAATTATACTTTTTTTCTGGTATGGTTTCCAAGATAACGTTGAGTAACTTGTGCCAAGTTTATCCACTTTATTTACGGGTTAGAATTTGCTACGTGTTTGTTTTTTTAAAGAAATTATGCAAAGCACATAAATAGCATGTACAATATTTAACTGATTAATTTTCCACAACAAAGAGAATAAAAGTCTTGATTCCTTGTCGATGTGAATGAAACAGTGCAAACACTAGACAAAAACTGTAAGTGTTATGTTGTCATGTAATATCTTAACGTCTGAATAACCATGTGCTGACACATTGCCAGCCTCATCATTAAAAAAAAGGATTAAGAAAAAATAAATATGTACAGATGAAACTGTGTGTAGGCATGGTGATCAGGAGGAGATGAGATTTTGAAAGGTTATCTTCATAAGAACCAGAGCTCATCTATCTATAATCCCCAATTAAAACTATATTGTTCAGGAGGACTCCTACCCGTCTCATAAATCACAACATTTGATGAACATGAAAGAGAAAGTTGGAACTGACGCACATATACAAATTGTTCATTTTTTTGTTTCCCTGTGTAAGCTTTTGAGCTATTTAAAAGCTTTCCATGGCACAACTTGCATAGTGTTACAGCCTGTTCCAGCGAGTGTTTGTGACTGCTGAGTACTGTATGAATGTCATCAAGGCTTCTTTCCTATTCTAGCACTGCTGTGATTATCTCTGTGGGAAATGGAATTTATTCTGAGCTGCCAACTTCTTTATAGCAAGTGAAATACTATAAAAAAAATACCTAACCAGCATTCCTACTGTGACATAATTTGCTGCTGGTGAATGAAAGAATGATAAAAGCTTCTGTTTTCACGTGTGTTTCACAGTGATACTGGATCAACCACCACACCTACCACATTTCTAGCTCTGCTGAACTCATGGGTCAGTACGCTGTTCTAAACATAGGGTGAAACATAACGACACCCAGTTCTCCACACTGTAATTATCCAGAGTTTTTCCAATAGAGATAATACAACTCTGACCCTGTGGCAGGACAGAGGAAAAGCCCTGCACATAATTAGAGAGGCCAGTGCAAAGCCCTGCTTGTAAATATATGTTTGTTTATTAAGCACGGGTGATTGTATTGTTATGATTTGAAGAGTATTGGTGTATTATTCTTTAAAAGAAAGTATTGTAAATACTGTAGTGTTTTATGTTTAAGAAAACAATGTGTTATGATTTAAAAAGGAAATGAATTTTGTGTTTAGTTAAAAACACACCGTTTTATTGTTTGGTTTAAAGGTGGTCTGGCATAGGCAGTGTTAGCAGCTCGCCCTCTGCCAGACAGCTCGTGCGAATGCATGGTCGGCAGTCGGTGATTATTGACTGTTGGCCATGCAAACAAAAACCCAGTGCAGAAGGTGACCATCTCCAGATTAATTAATGGATTAATGTATTGCTAGTCTGGAGATGGTCACCGGTATAAAAGCCTGCAGCTTTTGTTGTTCAGGGTGGGTGTTCAAGGAGAGAACGAGAGCGAGCGGAGAAAATCAAAATCAAAAAACGGAAAAAAGAAAGAAAGCAATTGCTACTCATGCTGGGCAGACCAGCACAGTGTTGGTTTGGATTTTGTGTTTGTGATTTGTTTTAAAAACGGCACAAGAGTGCGCTTTTCACCCGAGTCCCTGCCTGTGTTGTCTCTGTCAGCTGTCTGGTCTGGGGACATCATCACTCGGCGACCCGGTCACATTATGTAATGGTTTATTATAAAATAGCTCTTCTTTCATTTTGTCACTGTAAAGTATAAAATGAAATGCAGTGCGAATGATACTGAATTTTCTCAAAGCCCTCATTCTTTTCATAGCCATGGCCTATTCCGTTTTGAAGACCTCTACTGAAAAAAAGTTAAGCATTTTGGGAGGCACAGCTAAAGCCACATACAAGCACTTGTCTGCTTTTGCTTAGTCCAGACCTGTAAAAATCCTTAACATATATCAGTATATTTACACTTTTTAGTGTTGGGACAAATATCCAAATATTCAAACGAATATTTTTTGACATGTATTCGGATACAAAAATCAGATGTTCGTATTCGCTAGAAATGACAAAAATACCTTGCACTTATTTACCACCTCACCAGAAGTTGCGCTACAGTTCAAAAAATGGCAATTGAAAAGGAGCTCTGTGTTTTTCCCCCTTTCATTTTACAACGCCATTTCCATGTTTGCTTTATCTGAAGTGTTTAAAGTTAACTTTCAGTTTTCGTTTGCTTGTTCAGTTTTTGTTTGCTTGTTCAGTTTTCGTTTGCTTGTTCAGTTTTCGTTTGCTTGTTCAGTTACATTATTTTATGAAAGCGTGTCAATGCCGACTGTTTACTGCGAAGAAACAGCAATGGCAAGGAATGAAAAAAAGTAAGAATAAACAAAACAACGTTTAACTTGAACTGCTATTTGGAATCCTTTGTTTTGCCCGTGCTGCATGCCTTCTGCCTGCATTCTGAGCAATATAATGGCTTTTATTACTTTTTGAAAATGAACGAATACCCAAACGAATATTTAAATTATGAGCGAATAACCGAACATGGAAATCCCATGTTCGTCCCAGCACTAACATTTTTAAACAGACTACATTTCAACCAACAGTTTAACTGCCATTATCTAAACAGAATCATGTTGTTGAGTCACTAGTTACAGCTGACAGATGTCTACAACATTCATTGTTGAATGTTTAAGAATGTAAACCAGCCTTCATACAGTTAACTTGATGAAAGATTAACTGATTAAATAAGTCAATACAACTCAGATTGTCTTTAATCAACAACTGAAGTATATTCCAAGATTACTATTAACTTTAGTTGTAGTGTTCCTATTAAGTTACAAATGTAGATATTAACTTTTTACCTTTCCTAAATTACATTTCATAAACTTCACATAGATTTGCAGTGTGGCATGTGTCTAAAAACACCTTCAATTCTGCTTTTAATTAATACGCATTCTCACAATTAGACTGGGGAATGCTACTTTCCTGCTAAAGCTGCTTTTACTGGGACAGTGCGTACTTTGCAGGTTTTATAATCTAATGGTGCAAATTGGGTTTTTAATGGAGCTGCTGTTTATAAACAGAATACTTATCTTAATTGGTTTTGGCCAAAGTGGATGCAAGATTTAAAACAGGTATTTTATTATAATGCTTCCTTTAAAAGGTGCTTGAATAGTAACTGTTGGTTCTTTTCTACATTCTTGAAAATGTAATTGGACTGTTGCCACTAATAATAGCATACAGAGGTGGATTGTTTTTAGGCAGGTTTAACTATCCATGCAGATCTACATTATGCCAATACATTGAAAAACAAAAAAGGGCAACAAAAAGCACTTAAACATCAATAACCAGTTTGTAAGCTGCCCGTATGACAAGTCAAAAGAGCAGGACGCAAGGGTAGGAAATTGAAAACAGTTCCCTACATGTTACTAATGTGCTCCAGGCAAGAGTAAACAGCCATATGTATTTATTAAGATGAAAACGAACTGGGTTTGGAGTTCTGCCTTGAAAAAAAATTAATACTACATTCACTTGCAAGTTATGCTACTTTATCAAAAGGGTACAATTAAGATTATGTTAAAAATAATCTTGTTAAAAACCAAACCCAGAACTTAATAAAAAAAAAATATATAAAAAACTGTTAGCAAGTTGTCAAACAAGGGTCTTAAAAATGGCCAAGGCTACACAATCCAAACTATTTAATCCTCCTGTGTTACACAGACAAGTATAGAAAGGTAACACCCAAAAACAAGTGAGCCACTGATTACTGCTAAACAATTCAGCAATTAACAGACTTTCATTTTTTTATTTGTAAATGTAATGCTAATGAAAGGTAAGGGGACTGGTCAAGGTTTTTTTGTTTTGTTTTGTTTTGTTAAGTTTTACCAAGAACAGATTGACATTGGTGCAAGAACCCCAGTTCAGAGATTGTTGCACCACTGTGCTGAGATTTTATTTCCTACAAACACCAGTGTTCAGCGCTGGATGCATCTGTGCTGAGGTGATTCTTTCACAATGGCCCTTTATGAAACAGGTTTGCTAAGCCTTGTATTCAAACGAGGCCAAGTCCCTGATACAATATGATGCTGACAGAGGATATGACACCACCATTAAGGTCTGCAAAAGCCCTGAGGCTAAAAAGCATTATGTAAAAAAACAAAAATGTAAATCTACAGTAAGTTCTGCAAAACAACCACAAGCAATACAACACCCAGACTTCAAACACCAGGGTCAAACGAGTACTAACATCCCCACTCACACTGTTAGACCCTAAACACAACATAAAACTGCTGCATCCAGATTATTTCTAGTATTGATCTAAATCAGTTCAGGGAGTCAAATTACTTTACCTGCAGCTACCTGAATCCCACCCAGCTGTAAAACTAGATTCTGCACAAGCAGAATGACTGGGAAGGAGAAACCTCTCAGCCGGTATGTACATGAACAAGTGTGATATGATATGAAGATTACTGAATTAAATGAATGACATTTGTACATACAGTCTGAGATTGCATAAAGTCTGGCACTTTTGTTATATATATATATATATATATATATATATATATATATATATACACACACACACACACACACACACACACACACACACACACACATGTATTTCTTTTTTTTTTTTTTTTTTTGAAAGAATCCTACTGGAAATTAAAAGTTTTGTTTTTTGTTAATTTGCAAAACGGTCACGGCCTCTCTAAATAGAAACAAAATAACCTAATTTTACTACATAGGATACAAATTTTCACTGCTAGAAATTACTATTGCTTAGATAACACAGGCAATTTACACAAAAGCTCTCAACTTCCTTATGGCAATTAATGATGCTTGCAACTGAGTGTCTGAACCTCATGAAAATGAAAGTCCACTTCAATTCCAATCATTGTGGACCAGATTGAAATTCTGCTTGTGCACTGAGTATATTCCAGGATCCTTCTTTGATGTACTTTAAGTCAAGTGTATAATTTTATAATCCCCTTGTGGCTGCATACGAAGATTAGAAGGATTAACTGTGTAACTCTTAGTCACACAGGGGACAGGTTTTTAAAAAATTTTTTTTAGGAATTATTATTTTGTTTTTGGGAGAGATGTATTAAAAACGGGCAAGATACTTCATACTACGATTACTAACTTTGTTAACCAACAAAGTCTATTGTATTTATTAAAATATAAATACATCTAATAAAGTTTTATATTTCTTGAAATAAATATGCTGGTTTGATGACCTAAAAAAAGAAAAGAAAAGCAGCAGCAGATGCCTACGTTTCAATTAGATATATTTTGTTCAGAATTTCCTATCACTTGGGTAACCCAGAGTTTACTTTTATTTCTTGCAGATTCATTACCATGAAATTAGGTACCTTTTTTCAAACTGACAGTTTGAAACTATTTAAATAATGTATTACTCTATCTTAAAGATAACAATTAAAATGACGTGGGACAGATTAACTGTTTAATTTCACATTGCTAATTGTGTTTGTTTTATGAGTTTATGAGTCAGCGCTTGACTGTAAATTGATAAGGACGATGTATGTGCTGTATTGGAAAAACAAGAAGTATTTAGTCCCGCTGAAGGAAATAAACAAAATAAAAGCATAAAACCAATACTTGTGGGTTATTTGTTTTTCTGTTTTGTTCTTTCACCCTTTTTTGTTAATGTATATATATATATATATATATATATATATATATATATATATATATATATATATACACACACAGACAATAAAATAAGATATATATATATATATATATATATATATATATATATATATATATATATATATATATATATATATATATATATATTTTTATTATTATTTTTATTTTATTATTATTTTATTTTATTTTATTTTTTTAAGTAAAAACCGCTCATGGATTAAAATATGGAAAATGTGTTTTGCAGATATCAAGTAGCTTTACATAATTTTGATAAATATCTTTCTCACTTCAGCATTGTTAAATAATAATAATAATAATAATAATAATAATAATAATAATAATAATAATAATAATAATAATAATAATAATAAACCACTAGGGAAATGGTTCTAAAAGGTTTTAAGAAGAAAAGAAAATAGTTTATCTCAGACACGTGGAAGGAATAATTAATCCTCACAGCCTCCCTACATACAGAAATAAAGCTCTCTGTCTCAGCAAAAGTCATTCAGATGTACTGGCACGATTCAGCAGCAGGTATGTGCACATGATATCTGTTACATTGACAACGTTATGAGATTATGGCCCGGACCAAATCAGAACTTTGACAACCCGCTAATCGCACTTAACAAAACTGGATTTAATTTCTGTGTTTTCTTTTTTTCTTTTTTAAGTATCTTATTTCTTCTACTCATACAAAGAAAACGCTATTAAATACAGTTTTGTTAAGTGCGATCAGCGGGTTGTCAAAGTTTTGATTTGGTCCGGGCCTATGTTACTTTTTTCCTTTAATCATAAAAGAAATTGATCGCAATGTTTTTAAGTCCATTCAGATTTTGAACTATTATGTTTTCTCACTGTTGGCAGCCAAATCTTTATTTAATTGAGGAAGTGTCCCATATCACTTATTCCACATGCCTGGTAAAGCATTGTAAAATCCATAGATAACCATGGTAAATATGGGGTATAAACATAGTAAAAGTATAGTAAACTGCAAAACTACTATGCACACCTTTAAGAGGAGATATCATTACATCTTTTTTTTTTTAAAAACACATGCTTTTTATAATGGCATGGGAAATAATGAAAAATGCATACTAACTGCTGTTTTTATACACAGTGGTACTGTACAGTACATGTATTTTTTCTAATTACTATTGCTTCCTTATTCACCTTTATCTTGCAAGACCATCTCAATGCACAAACTGTCGAACCAACCTTTACTTTTCATTGGTTTATAGACTAACCGTGTTGGAGTAATTGTTGTGACACAGTTAGATGTGTTACAGTCAGATCCTGACCTGTGTGGCACACTGCTTTAGCAAAGCCCTTGGTTTCTATAAGGAATCACATGGTGGTCTCATAGCTAGACACAACTGAAAGTTCCAGGGTTAAGATTGAGATATCAACAGGATGTTCTGTCTACAACTTCTAACTAGCTCAAGAGGACCATGTTATAAATTTAGTGTCCGGGCAACAAGAATTCATTATCACTGACCTCTTTGCAGCCTTTACAGTCACTTTTTTGTAGCCAGCTGTTGAGGGTCGAATCTTTTCTTAAAAGACGGGAGGCTTAATCCTTCTGAAGGGTTCATAAGGCATCTGAATTCCCTGCAGATATGAAAAGAAGAATGATGGTCAGGCTCAAAGTAGTGCTATACTGTTACAGCCCCAAAGAGTGCCAGGGGAATTGTACCCTCGTGAGAGCCATGGACGTGTTACAAATCAAGAGAGCTAATTAGGCTTTTCCTGCAGCTTGGAACCTGACTGGACACAATGTGCTCCTAAAGGAAAACCCTTTTCACATCTTTCCTGTTGGGACCTGTGCATTTTCCACTATGGACAGCTTATATTTATGTTCTTTGCTTTAGAACAAACGACAAACAGATCCAAGAACGGGTCATTTGGGTTCATGCTGTTAGCAAGCTAAATTTCTGTCACTTATGGTTGATGTCATAACCCTTGATTAGCATTAATCTTGGACTACTGTACTCAATCTGAAGTAAGGAAGTCCAAGATTAGAGCTAATCAGGGTCTGCGAAACCAGCCAATATTCTTCTTTTGTGCTTTCACAACAGAGTCTAACAGCAGGCAGAGTTACAATGTAAGAACACCCTCTTTATAAGTTTGGCTGACAATTACATATCTAAAAAGTCTTTCTCCCCAAAATTAAACGAGAAAGCTCAACACACTAATTCCTCTAAAATCTTTATCTTATTCTACCCCTACAGTAATTAATCATAGGGAGACGGTTATTTTAAGGGTCATCCACTTATGTTAACTATTTAGATACCAGCTAAAAGTGTCCTGCAGTTAGTTAATCAAGATCTCCTTGCTATGACCTCCCCAGAATACAAATCCACTGCACAGCCAATGCATCTTACAGTAGTTGTCAGTTGCTCTGAGAACTCTTGATCAATGTGCATCCTTTCTCATGACATAATGATGTAGAATAATGGTGGTCTTGAGGAAATGAAATAACCATTTCAATTGTTCAGGGAAGGTTTTGTTCATTGAAAAGGAAATTAGAAAAAAATAACGGTACATATATGTAATTATTTTATAACTTAAATTTAAAGGGAAAAGGAAAAAAAATATTATTAAAATAGGGGACAAAATCACACAAAAGGACCATGACGAAGCAGAATACAGGAAGTTTCAAAAAGACAAAACCATACAATCTAAAGAAAGTGTTCACTGGGAAGTTCAGTGGTTTCAATGAGATAATAAAACCAGTTACAGGTTAGTAGTGCAGTCGGTTACTTCTATGCTGTTACATATGAAGATAATGCTCTTTGTGGATAACTGCAGTTAAAGCAAGCCTTCCATCTGAACTTCATTGGTATTCAGACTTGAAAAAAGGAAAGTCTCTCCCTCAGTCTGTTTGGAGATAAATGCAGGAGAGCTGAAATGTTAGTAAATATGTCTGTTTTAAACAGAAGAGGGGGAATCATCACTATCAGGGTGCTTGTGCTTGAGGTTTCAGGTTAAACATTTCACCAAACAGTCCAGGTATTAACTCCCAGGAATTCTTCCATGTGCTTAAAAGTATTATTGTATGCATCCAGCTTTCTGTCCAAACTTGTACTGAGAATCATCACCTTAGTGTTTTAGTTACAAAGACCGCCACTAGACAGAATGTATAAATAATTTAAACAATATATATTCAGTTCAGTTGCATGAACCCAAGTGATTGTCTACCCAAGTGGCTGCTCACAGTAAACCCTATAATGTCTGAATTTAAAGGCAGTCTTCGGCTTAATTACAGAAGTACCAAGCCTGGAAGCTGATATGTTCTACTCTGCATCAATTCCCCAGTTTCATTTGGAAATGCAGGAGTTCAAAGCAGTTCCTCAATTAACTGTGCATCCTATGCTTTGATCTATATATTTTTTTAAAAAGCATCAAGATGGTCAGAATTACCAGTACATTCAGACAAGCACAAATACAAATACAAATCGAATTAATATATATTTTTATTTTACTATTCGTACGTGCTTGATTTGTATATTTACATGTGTCGAAATAAAACAACAGGAGGTGCACACCAGGGTGCAAAGGACCTTTAACCTTGCGTGTGGTTGCTTACAAATTAAATCCATCTGCTCTATAAATCTGTAAAAAAAAATTTAAAAACTGCACGCAAAATAAAGCTAATTAGCACCAGAATTAGAAACACCACAAGGTGTCTGAATGCTCCCCCCTTATGAAATGGGTATAAAACCACTTGGACAAGTAAATCAAGGCACAATTTTATTAACTTAAACTAAACACAAACCCTATGGCTGTAAACTGGGGATTTTGGTTTGGGTTAGTACAGTCTGACTCACTGCCAGATGACTTATCTGCAATGCACAGCTTCCTGCAATGCACAGCTGAACTCTGGAAGCTTGATTTACCACTTGGAATTGTGCAGATCTCAAACTGATTGGAGCTACAGGAATTCACCCTGAAGACCAGCTAAAGCACAGGGTCAGAGCTTTTTCTTACTCAAGGTCATGCTTTGTTGTAATTGATAACCAGCAGTCCTTTTTTTACATGTTGCTCATAATGATACATTGGGGGGAACCTCAAGTGACAGACATGTTTTTTTTCCAGTATTTAAATCCCCTACAGTTATGTCATGTTCATGCACTAATACATACAGAGACCTTTTTTCAGCCTACAGCAGCAATCAAAATAAAAAATGAACACCTTCACTTTAAAAGACACCAAAATCCTGATTACAAGTGAATGTTTAATACAAAACATGACATTGTATTAAAAGAAGCCAGACAGAATCGTTGTCCTGTTTGTATTGTATAGAGAAATGCCTGCAATGCCAAAAAATCCTTGGCAATAAAAAGGAATATCAATAGCTTATCAAGATTTTTTTTTTTAATTAACTCAGTAGCAGTATGCTTCTAAAATCTTTGACTTATGGAAACAAAACCACTTGGAAGAAGTTCCACTAATTTCTGTAAGGATGGTCTGGAATTCTATTCATTAAAAAGAGTTGTTGAGAAAAACACTGATCCTTGTACTTCGCACACTGTGTTAATGAGTGGGTTACAAGGTCACACAGCCCAGACCAAGGTATGATAACCACTCTGCCGTTATCAGTGTATCTGCTGGTAGAGTATTGTGTGGGTGTTTTTTCTTTCTTTACCTGTTTTGCAGTGTACTTATGCTTTGTGATGTACCAACGCCCACATCTAAAGAAAAATATTTTCATGATTCTGTTTTGCAGTGGTGTTGCACACTGCACTGAAAGAAGTGCTGTCACTTTGCTGAGGCCTCCAATGTAATGCATTGTTCACCAACATGGATGCAGTGTTATTGAACCCTTTGAGCTGACCCTGTTTTAGAGTCTCCTGAGCCCTAGCAATGAATAGGATTAAGAGGCAACAGACCACCCCATAGCTGTCCTATCAGTTATCAAAACAGGGCAGCGTAAGCAGGCGATACATATATCTGGAAATGTAATTGACCTAAATATACCTTCTATACACCTCAGGGTCTTGTGTCATGCATTTTGTGTTGCACAGTAGTGCACGGGGTAGCTGAAAAAATTCTAACCATCATTTAAGGAATTATCATCTCATTAGTTGGGTATTTCTATTATTAAGTGCTTGAGCTGTCAAGTAAAAACGTTTAGCCATATTTGGTGGTTTGCCTTTTAAAACTACCAATGGCGAGGGAATAAGGGTATACTGTAAGTGGGTGTTTACTGTATATCGCTCTGTCCATCTCTGCTTTGAAGTACAGTATTATAAAAGCCTGCCTCCCTCACAAGGCAACCATCCACATGCGGGTATCATCACACATAAAAAACAGAAAATAGAAAGTGTGCTTAGATTAAAACCTGAGCTTACAAGCTGCAATCTACCTTTGTTCACGACCTTGTATACAGCACTTGAGGCTAAACTGGACCCTGATCCAAATGCCATGCTGTTACAAACATCTTCAATACACATCTGTGTATTATTACTTTCTTTCAAAATGACTGAAAATCCATGTACAATTGGGGTCAAACCCCTTGAAAGAAATGTACTGTACTTCAGACTGGCTGATCCCATGTAAAGGTATAGCATATTGTGTTAAGTAAAAGCTAAATAGGTCTGGAATGCCCCCTCAGGGACTCCAACATCTGCTTAGAGGTTAGTGCTCTGCTGACTGTGCACTGTTCTCATTTATCAACACAACTCTACAAAAATCCTGCCGTATAAGCTGTTCTTTACAGCAGTCCAGCATCAATATACAACAGGCATGCTACACGCTTCTCACTTCTCAGCTGCTCCACATTATTCCTCTGTAGGTGCTATGCATCAAACCGCTGTCTGTTTGTGTAGCTCCCACGCTTCCTACTAGGATGTATTTCAAGACATGAATGAGTTATATGTGTGACCGCTGCTTTTAAACACTTTCATAAATCTGTCATCTCCTGACATGCATCCTCTCACTAGACACATAGTATTCTGGCTTGGTGCATGCAACCTAAATGATGTCCATTCACCTTTTTATCAATGAGCAAAACAAGTCACATGCGTACATAAATTGACCTTATGAGTTGTCTCATTTTGTAAAAACAAAAGCTGTTTTTGCTTTGAAAGTTACGTACTAATTGTGTTAATAGCAAAAATATATTTAAAAAAAAGCTTCTCATGGAATATTAAAAGAATAATTTTCAAAAATGTGGAGAGCCTAAATATCTATATGAAAAGTTGCTATTTTAATTAAAATCATGAACAAGAACCATTATCACTTCACATGGAAGATGACCTGGTTCTTCTCATTATCGCTGTCAGTTCAGTCACAGATGACAGGAAGATTTAAAAGTACAATAAAAAAAAAGTCTCTCTTTCACATAAAATGTATTATGCATTGTTCCTCACTATCTTGGAAAGCGCTTTATGATGGTGGTCCACTATGAAAGGCGCTATATAAAATAAATATTGATTGCTTGATTGATTGATTGATAAATGCCAGATAAATGATGTTAAGGTTAAGGTTCATGTTAACCCATTAAGTACCAAATACATTTTTCTTTGAACACGGGATGTTTTTATGTAATTTAATACATTCTAAATGAATATGCTACCATTCTATACGTTTCCAATCTGTTAGACGTGTATAATGACAGGCATATTTACAACATAGATTCCCAGCGTCCAGTCAAGTTAGATGCGTCTGTAATCAGACCAGTGAAATTTCATGCCGGCTATGAAGCTCAAAACATAGAAAATTGAGCTTTATCATCACTGTGGGTAGGAAAACACCAAGAAATATATAATTTTCAGGCTTCAGCTTCAGACAGAGTGTGTTGTGATTTGATGTTCCATCATAGAAATGTAAATATCAGTTTTATACGTACAAATTTGCTTGTTCACAGATATATTTATATTAAAATTTCTGCCACTGTATCTTGTATATGAAGCTGACCCTCATTGTCTGGTACAGTAACATGCTGAGACCACTTCCATCTGCTCTGTTGATCAAATAAGGTTACAGATTAGAATACCTGGCATATAAGAAACTTAAAACTTATGCCAGTTTTTTTTATGTGATATTGTGCAGGCTATATGAATCAGAAATTCGGCAATTATGTATATTAGGGGCAGTAGTATGCTGTGTTCCCTGTTCAATGAGGTACAGATGAGCTATAGATATAAACTGTGCGGACATGGTTTAAATCACTCACTGTATATGTAACAGCTTCAGACACCACACATTTCTCTGTAGCCCCACTTTACCATTCAAAATCACATTTAATTACAGTACAGTGAATACTGCCAATATTGCGATCCAGCACATTTTATGATGTGCAGCATTTTCCAAAATTAAGCTGTTCAAAAAACTAATTCCTTACCCAAATCAGCTTATTAAAAAATTACAACAGACCCTGAACACTAGGTTCAATGAAGCGCTGGTAAGCATATGATGTTTGTATGAAACGTTCTATACCCTGAACAACCCAATTACTGATGATGAAAGACATAGATCAACTATTTGCATTTCCTATCTCGTAAATACTACATAGTTTTATTAAGAACACAGCACAGATGGTCTATTTGGTTTTAAATCTAATAATTGTAGAAAAGACACAAAAATGGTAGTACATAGGAGGCTGTGTGGTCCAGTGGTTTAAGTAATGGGCTTGTAACCAGGAGGTCCCCGGTTCAAATCCCACCTCAGCCACTGACTCATTGTGTGACCCTGAGCAAGTCACTTAACCTCCTTGTGCTCCGTCTTTCGGGTGAGACGTAACTGTAAGTGACTCTGCAGCTGATGCACAGTTCACACACCCTAGTCTCTGTAAGTCGCCTTGGATAAAGGCGTCTGCTAAATAAAGAAATAATAATAATAATAATAGTACAGTATAGCCAATCCTGCTTATAATGAGGACCGATCCTACTGTGTAAAAGTGGTCTTCATTAACATATCTATATGTCCAGGTGATTTCCATACTGGTGGTATTTAATACTAGTTTGACTGTGTTGAGAGATCAGTGCTGTGGCATATTTTACAGATTATCCCATGATGACTATGTTTTATGTAAATTCCAGTAAGGAGCCAGATAATCTTGCAAGAACACTCTCAACCCCAAGTCATTGCACAAACATGCAATGGGAATATGATTTGTTAATAAGGTCCTTTTAGTCAGAACAAAGATGAAGGGCAACATATGTACAGTGATTTAGCAGTAATAATTCACCTACATACATTATATAGGTAAAAAAGGGGAGGGGGGACTCGTTGTTTTCTCATTAGAATATTTATTTTCATACAAAGTCATACCAGTGAATACATTCCGTACTATACACATTAAAAAATGCACCGTTACAAATGTAATAATACAGTACTTAATTAGTTGTGTTAAACTGTTTTAACATGATTTGCATTTGCATGCGACCTGTTATGATGTCAATGCCCATTGTATACGTCAGGCTTATTTTTTCACTTTTGTTAACTGTCACAATAACCTGTGCATGCTTATTGGTCACACAAGTACACACAGTTACAATTTTAGAAGGAATATACGAATTCCTAAACATAGCCTCTGCAAAACCACACATTTGTTCCACATGCATATTGAGAGGATATTGTATCCCATCTTTCAACAAATACACTTACACATCTTAGTTTTTATTCATCAATTTATAAAAACTTAAAGATGCACAAAAAAGTGTATCGTAACCTCCGTCTCTTTATCAAAAAGTAAACGTATATACAATGTAGTATGGGTATCGATCGCAACAACATATTGTGCAAAATAAATAAATAAATAAAATCTATTGATCAATTATTAATTAATATAGTTAATCTGAGGTTGCCAAGAAAAACACAATAACAAGTTTATTGTTGTATTTTGTATCTCCATGCCGCCTAACTTGAATTATCTAAGAAAGGTGTTTGCGCAACATAAATAAACTGAGTAATATGTGTCCATTGTTCTTGTGATGCATTATAGCCTACACAGACAATGCAAACAATAAAGTAACATCGCGTGCGTTTACTCGATCCTGCCACACATAAAACTATTTGAGATGCATTACGATGACTTACCTACAAACGCTCCCGATTTTCAACTTTATTTATACTAATTCTAGTATTCCTCGAGTCAAAACAGACATCCACTTCTGCGTGCGTTGGTTTTGTTATGGGTTATTATTTGAGGTGTCTGGTTTTTACTTTCAGAATCTGTCATTCAAGTGGGGCACGCAATCATCAATCGCTCTCTGGCTGCTTTCAGGGTTAACCAATGAGGATCCTGACAAGGCGTGACCATCGCTGGAGGAGAGCGTCCGTATTGGTGGATAACTGATGCCTTTGGCACATCTGCGATGAAATCCAGGATCTTGCGACACACCCACGAACCTGCAGTTCATCAAACTCCGTGCAAAGAAGAGAGAGTTGGTTTTTGTCTTGATTAGATCTTTTTTAAAAAGACAAATGAGTCATTGCAGTCTTGGAATTATTTTGGGCACCCCTATGTATTCGTTTTCTTTTATTGTACTAACGTAACGGACGCCTCTGTGCCCACCAGTTTATCTTGCACTGCTTCTGGGTTACACAAAAATGTGTAAGCAAAGAAAAGTTCCTTGCTCACATTTCTCATCAGTAATGTATATCTTAATAATTAAATACAATTCTGTTTACATATACAACTCGTCATTTAATTTGTAATGCATGGTGATAAATTTAGGTTCTGTTTCTATTCGCTGCCATTTAATTATTAATACCTTTTTGCCAATATTGATAGTTATCTGTGAACGCTGGATAAAACTACAAACCATGTCAACAGATGTAAACTGTTGTAAAGTACAGATAGTATCAGCTGATAGAAATACGCGGGTAAGCAAATAAGGACAAGTGGCGATAGAAGTTTGCTTAAGATTAATAAGCTTTTCTCCAGGTGTTGCTTTGGAACCTACAGAGGATTTAGCATTTTATTACAACTACTAGGTATATAATTTCCCAGCAATATGCATCCCAGTTAGTTTATATTTCACTATATCTTATGATATTTAAGCACGTCCAGTTTTAATTCTACAGCATTTAAAGCTCTGCACATAGTGAATATTTCTCCTTGTCCGTTTGTTTGCGTGGGTGTTTAATTTCAGATGATAGTACTATTATATGACAGCCATTGGACAGAAACAAGACCTAAAGACACCGCACTCTACTGGCGAGAGATAGTAACTCAACATTAAACTGGACCCTCTACACCGACTGTAATACATTGGCAAAAATAAAGTAAGGGTACCATTTGAATTTATTTATTTATTTATTTATTTATTTATTTTGCTCGTTTGCTTCGTTTGAATAGAAATAATTTTGAAAAATGAGTCTAATTTAAATGTGGACAGTTTCATGAAAATGGTAGACTGGTTTAGATCCAAGCATCTGTCAAATTGCATAGTTTGCAAAAGCATGTTACAGATGATAAGTACATAATTAGTGTTAACTTGTCCTGTTTACAGAATGTATCGCGTGACCCTTGTGTATGGCTTCTTTACAGTATTATTCCTTGCCACGAAGGAATGAGGTAAGCCTTGCTTGCGGTCCTCCCTCGAGCCAGGAATGGTTTGTTTTGAAAGAGGAAAGCCCTGCAGACTTTCAAAGAGGGTCGAAGGCCTTGATGAGGTCAAGCTGTTTCAGCAGTATTAATTCAGATCTGGAGCACACTAAACCTTAAAAATCTCAGTCTTAAACATTTTAAAAGGCAGAGGGGTCACTATGAGGCTAGCCTATAGCTGATTTCAGGAAAAAAACAGGAAGGGGAAATTAGGTAAGGTCTGTAAATCTTGTGTTCTCTAATCTCCATCTCTAAACTCACCACAACAGTCAGCTCATTCCCCTTTATAGCAGTAATACATTTTAGTAAACAAATAATCACCCACATTCAAAATGTAAGCTGTCTTCCTTTAGACTGCAATTGGTTATTGAGTGTGAATGTATGATTATATATGTTTGGAATATATTCTACTTCTTCTGTAGTTAGTTATTGGAATTACTTTTTCTTTACATTCAAACGCATCTTTGCCTAAAGAAATAATTTGAAATGATAACATCTTATTCAGTTTAATAATAAATGAGCTTATTCTGTTACATGCATTAATAAAACAAGCAGATTCAAAACTGTACCCAGCAGATGGATACATTTAGTATAGTATATCATTTGAAGTGTTTTAATAACAAACAACTTGCATACAAAATATTTTTCTTTTAACTAATAGACAGTAAAAATTAACTAAAATATACAGTACCTACTGCAAATTAAGCCTACCTTCTCCTCAGAATAGTCTAGTGAAGTTTGTGGTTTTTGTTATATATCAACATCACATGTTAAGATGTAATCGTCTTAGGGCTTAATTGAACAGTTAAAGCCATCATTTGAAGAATCTATGTAATCTAGTTTTTTAAGTGGTTTAAATGACAGGCCCCTCTTATCAGTGTTTACAGTATTGTATTTTCTGTTGTCAGATCAAGAACCTGGTAGAATCAATGTGTCAAACCTGTTTTTCTCTGTTTCAGAAAAGGGAGTCCTGGCAAGTGATGCACTATTGCCTTTAAGTTGTTGTCATGCACTTAGAAGGTGGATCAAGGACATGTAAAGAAAGTATACAGATTGCTCTGCACTAAGTACAACAGCTTAGTTTGCTTAAAGTTTGTTTTGCAGCTGAGTGGAAACTCTGCAGGACATTAACGCATTGAGCTCAAAGTTCATAAAAGTTCAAACTGTTTTGAAGTACTTTTTTTGTAGGCTCACAATTACAGCTGGTACAGCCAAGAGGTTTTCTAAACAGATCAAGCCATAGACCAATACATCAGTTCTGTAGAAAACTGAAGTATGGTTCTGCAGTAGATTTAAATGGATCAGTCTATTTAACCTATTTTGTGAACCATGTCGGTGCTGTTCTGAAAATGTAATCGTCCATGCTAGAAAACACCTTTTCAACAAAAAGTAGCACATAAAAACAGTTTTTAAATCACATTATAAAAATCACTTTTCTTTGTATTCTTTAAAGAGTATAACAACATCTACTCACTAAAGAATGCCCTAGCATTTTTAAAGTTCTAAATTGTTGTTAAATGCTTTAATGGAACCAAAGTGTCTGTCAGTTTTAAGGAATTTAACCTTTGTAAAAATGCTTCATTGTTCTTCCAAATTCTTAACATGAATGTTAATTTAGCTGTAATCAAGGGGTAAGGAGGCATTTGTTAACAATAACACACATAAACAAACACGCATAAAGAAAATGAAGGTTCTGTTACTGTGCCAAAGACCTGATTGCATGCAGGTCACAATCTGATGCACTGTATGTAAAATTTGGAACATAAAGTTACTGTACCTTTTAAAGCTGTAATTTATAACAGTAGGAAAGGCCTACAGCCTTTGTGTATTGGTGAGGGTTGATGTGTGCCTGAGTACTTGGAACTGCAACTTCTACCAGGAAATCATGGACCTCTAACATTTTAGCTGGAGAGAAATGTAGGGAAATTATAGATTCATTCAATTAATGGAGCCCATTTGGAGCAATAATTGGTAAATGCATCACCTCACACATTTCTGTGCGGATAGTGAAGTTGGTGAAAAATGTCAATAAGAGTAACAGACCCTCCACCTTTCCGGCCCTTCCGCACAGGGATCGTAGGAAATTTAAGTCAGACAAATATGATAAACCATCTGCTGAAAACAGCCCAGCCCACACACAATCATTAGCTACAGTACCACCTTGTTACCATAAACTTGCTTACTGTTTTGCTACGATCAATTCCCCACCCCAAGGGGCTGCGACAGTGACATATTATACCTCTGAAGTTTGAGTCTGATATTCAGTATTAGAACCTCTACACTAACCAATGGGCTAGTACCCCCTTTAAGGGGATACCGAAGCCCCAAATCTTTTTACGATTCAAACCCTGTTCCTCCAGTGAGCCAATAGGAATTATTGGATAATTATCAAGCACTGAGCAAGCCATACCACAAGGAAAAAAAGGATTAAAAGATTTACAAAGTAATAAAAAAAAGACTTCACATTGGTCAAGATGCTATTTAAGAATAGGAACAAAAAAGAACCGATGAAAGACATTTTAAGTCCAATGAAGTAATTACCTATTTAATTGAAAGACATCAGCAATTGATAAAGGGGGGCTATTTCTCTTAAAGGGTGGAAGAACAGACTAATGAGGGTACCAGAGTTTAGGGCAAAGACACATTAAAAATGCTGTACCACAAATGACCCTCAGTTCTTCATGTAGTTATTTTTTTGATATTTCAATTAGCAACCCAAAGAGCTTTGTGTTCCTAATAGAACATTTGAAAGTAGCATTGAAGGAAACTTGATCCTAATTTGGGAAAAGGGGCTCTTAACAAAACCAACAAACTACAAGCACTCTTAAGAGTTTGCCACAATACTCCAGCTGGTATTCCTTAAACAACAGAGCAACTATGTCACTGTATGGGCCTTAAAACACCAAGGAAAGATAAAATCATTCAATGGTTAATCATGAAAACCAAATCCTGGTTCCACTTTGGACTTTTTGGTGATCAGTTTGGCATGGGTCAGCACATACACATTAAGGTATAGCAAGCGTTTTCTTTAACATCCGTGATATATATTTTAGTAACCACAGTTTTGCCTTTCTTGGTTTTCTCAGCTGAACTGTAACATAACGCCAGATAAACAGGCAAGGCAAGGTATGGCGAAAGTACAGCGATGCCATACTATCTCCATATATTACAAACACAATTCCTGTCTGTCTGCATGCTGTCTTCAGAAAAAAAGGTCTGCCTTCTTAACATTACTCTTTAATGACCATCAATTCAAACCAAATCCACAGCTGAGAACCTTGGGGTTATTTATTTTATCTTGAATCCTTGTCACTAACAAGACTCGCTATTAAGTACATCACTAGACTTTGGTCTACTGATCAATGTGTTTGACTACCGCAACATAAACAGCGCTTTTTTTTTTTTTTACAGACATTGCCAGCATATTACACCAGGTCTGGTCTCCAGTTAAATACAGATTTTAAAACAAACAAAACTTTGAAAGGCTGAGAGTGTTGTATTAGGTGCGTAGGTGGGGAGACGTAAACAAGTCAGTGCGGAATAACTAGATCAGTCAGTCTATGGTTGCTGTCCTCGACCTGAATATAATGTATACACACAGTAGCGTATCATACCTAGTTGGGAATATCCTTTTCAGGGAAGGTAATATGCATGTCAAACAATGTACTGTTGTTTTTTTTATTGTTGTGCTGGATGAAAATTTTAATTGATATTCAATGTCAACACATCTAATCACTGTGTTTAGTGTTATGGGTTTGTCATCAATTGTGTAACATGCAGTACCTATTAACATTGCAAACTGGTGACTTCATCCATTTACATGGGAACGCACACAGTAAAAAGCGATTTAGCAATAACTCTCACCAAGTTTAATGTAAAGTCATATGACGGACAGTGATTAATAATTTTTAAAAAACCAATATTCTCTATCAATGAAAAACAAACTCCCTGCAATACTTTTTTTCCCAATTAATTATATTGCAGTGAGTTAGTCACAACCTTGCCTTTTAATGTTAGTATGTAGATATTGATAAAAACAATGACCATAGTCCTCTAACATCTTACTGGTATGCCAAATAGGAATCAATCATTGCGCTAATGTAAACATCTTAAACAATCATTTAAGATTGTTCTTGTCACAACCACAATATACTGCTATTGTCAAAATACAAACAAAGTTGTTAAAAAGATAATGAAATACAGTACAGCATGTAGGCGTGGCATAATTTCGAGTCACCAAGGGAAAACCAACATGATAAGGCAGAACCAGGGGCAGGCCAACCTGGTTTAATGGTTAATGGTTGAATACTAATTTGGAATGGTTGAAAGGTGTAGGGTTAACTACCAGCCAAAAGATTTGCAGCTTAGCAGAAACCACACTTGGCTTTTCATTTTGGCTGAAGCAAAACATGGAATTACGTCATAAGGACTGATTCCCTTTAAGTTGGTGCTGTGAAAACCAGCAACACAAGGAAGAATATATCCAACTCTCCTGATTTATTTTGAATCAATATGTATTGTTTCAAAATGTTCCTCGATAAAAATAATGATTCCCTATATTTCTAGCTTATTAACAATAATTACAATACATGTATGTTTGGTGTGTTAACCTGAGGTAACAGGGAAACATACAATATTTATGTGAAGTGATCATTTGTTACATTGCTGCCGAGTACCTTGACTCAAAGCAACTGTATTGGACAGTAAATAAAAGCCTTGTCATTAGCATTTTCAGAGACACACTGATATAAATAGCATATATTAATACTGAAGTAACATTCATTCTGGATAAGGTACTTATTCAAATACTCTGCAGTTCAGAGGGGAAGCTGCTACACCATTACACATAGCAATAGAATGCAATATGAAGAGTATTCAGGTGGAAGAAATACATTACTAGATGTCCTCTGGCTATCAATTGCATTACTGCCTCTTGAATGGAAAATGAGTTCAACAAACAGAGGAGCCCCCAGTGCTGTCATACTCTTCAGTTGGACACACAGACCCATATTTTTATTGCTGATTATCAAGCACTTCATAAGGACTGCCTGCCTCCAGTGCTTGCATTATGAATAGAGGTATTGTACCATATCACAATGGATCAGGTTTATTTGCATTATAGTTTAGTATTATTACAGCGGATATTCTGATACAGAATATAGCACTGAAGTTAGATTAAAACCTTAGGTTATGAGGCTGCAATAAGCTTTCAGACCCATTAATGTTTTGTATGCAGCAAACACAGAACCCTCCCGCCCCCACCCCCATTTGCATTTTCTGTATGTGCTCCACACTGAGAGAGACAATGGCAATATTGAAGAGCTTACTAGCACAGACAGTAAGCTATTAATTTCTCAATGGAATATCTCTGCTGGAATCAAGAGCAAGTCTTCAACTGTATTCTTCTTTTTTTCTTACATTGCAACAAAAAATAAATGCATTTTAAAAATGTGTTTAGGGTCTTTATCATGGTATTATCTTTGATTCTAGCCGTGAATAAACCTATATGTTAATCTAGCATTTAAACAGGCTTAATGCTCTACTTCAAAAGAATAGAAAAGTCAATCCAGGGGCTCTGAACACAAGTGTGGCTCATCATTCACTTCAGCAAGGAACGTTTCTGTTTAGCCATATTTGTGTTGCTTGAGACACCATGAGCCAGATTGCAGCAGGGATGAAGAAACATTTGCTCTAATCAACATTTGGGCTTGGATGAAAGCATCTTTAACAAGCTGCTTCCGGGGCATTGATACGCACATTGTGTACTTGCGTCTGTCACCCAAGTCAACCCTGCTTTATCAAAAGCAGTGTGAAATCGAGTAGCCGACCCACATGCCACCGGGTCCTGACTCGGGTATGTTCCAACCCGGGTAGAGCATGCCAGCATGAAAGGGCTTTAGATAAAGACTGACCTGCCAGTGCCAACCAAGCTCTTATGATCCTATTAGTCTATTATTGTACAAGGCTAGAGTTAACAATTCCCTTTTTGGTTAAAAATGCATTTACTAATACAATCCAAATTTAAATAATTATTTCCTTCGTAATTCCCTAAATAGCGGGTCTGATGGAAATATTTCATTATGCAGGAATAGGGGTCAATATATTTTCCACGTTTATCATTTATAAAATCCACTGGAACAAACAGTGATCAGTATTTGTAGGTTCATACTACACCTACCTCCAATTTGTTCTAGTTTTTAGAATTGTACAGACCTCAAATTACACAACTTATTTCATTCTCCCACATCCTCTACACATCTTTCAACTGGCCCCACACACACAGATCAAGAGGATGTAATGCATCTTTTTGGAAGAAAGCTGAGACTTCATTCAGACTCTCTCTTCTGTAGAGCACCACGGGTCATTTATAACATGACAGCCTCCCTAAACATTCATTTTAATGCTGCGAGAAAGGTTGCTAGTACCCAGCAGTATACAGTGTCATTAATACTACAATAACAATGGGTTAAAAACAGAAATCCACACAACAGAAACAAGACCGTCCTGCAACTCAATAATACTGGGCAAGGAAAGTTTAGGCCTGCATGAATTTCATGGGGGATTTGCTTTTCCCTTTTGACATTTGCTAAACAGATAGTGAGCTTTGAAACCTGTCCTCCCTCTTTAATTATACTTTATACTGCTGCAGGTGCCAACATTTCACTGTTTCTATCAAGTCTTACCGCAGTAAGCTATGGCTGGGAGGCCTTTGACCTTGTCTCTCAAAAACTGCCTAAACTCTGACTCCCCTCTAATTCTGAAATCCTAAATCCCAGCTAAGATCATCCACATGTGCGAAGTAGCCAGGAGATAAACACAAGTAGCATGTGATGATCAAGGGTTAATCTTTAGCAAGTGAGAAATGACCCAGGCCAGAAAATGCCTAAAATGTCTTAATGATGCATAAGCTAGTGCACAATTACCAATATCCTATGCACGCACAATAAATAATATTCTCAATGTTCTCGCTTCATTTTCAAGTTAATAAGTTGGCGTTTAGAACTACCTTCAATTATGTCTAATTTTTAAATGATTTTGAGAAATGTTTAAATAAACCTATAGCAGCATTAGGAAAGACCATTCATGCTTTAATAAGCTCCATCAGTTAAATATAGATTTAGCAGGAAAAGACAGGTGTCGGACATAGTTTGAAATTCAGATGAGAGGAAAAGAAAGTATAGTACAGACCCTGCCCAAGAAGAAGCTCTATGATCCGGCAGTGATTTTCAGAAATTAACTTGTAAGCTGCTGTAATCTATTGCATGCCTCCTTTAGTTGAACAAACCGTGCAATTCCATCTAAAACAGACTTTGGGGATAAAGTTCTTGCTACAAATGTGACTTGACCCACCTTTGAAGGAATTCAAGTCTCTCAAATTCTATTCATAGGTTTATGCTGATGGATTAAGTTGATGGATTAACGACCAAACTAGTACAACTTGCTGCGTCTAAGAGGTCGAAGAGGTTTTTAAGGACTTAATCACCCTGTTGCATTTTTTTTTAAAGCCAACTTCCCCTGCCATTTTCCATACATTAATGTCCTAGGAGCTACAATTAAACACATTCTCACTGGGCCAACTTGTCAGTGCAGCACTTTGAATACTAAAAAAAAACATGAATATATCATATATATTAGCTTCAAGTTGCCCCATTATAAAATATATACATATGTATACCTCCCCTCAGTTCAATGCTGTTGCAGCTGAGAAAATATTAACACCAAGATAATCTTCCAATAAGTAAACCATTTATATTTGAATGATGCTTGAAGTGCAATAACAAGTGGGAATTTGCAGTTAAACTGAAAAATAATTAAAGTAAGAAAATAAAGGCTAGGTTATAATACCCCTTTAACATATCTTTACTTTTTATTTATATTTTTTTTACAAACATTACTGTGCCAGGCAGACAGCAGCTACATATGTGACCAAAGTATTGTCTTTGAAGAATTATAGTTAATGGAAAGTTATTCTGAAAATTGCAATTGAAAAAAAAAATATATATATATATATATATATATATATATATATATATATATATATATATATATATATATATATATATATATATATTTATGTCATCACTGTCCAAATCCAAGGAAACCATTTGCACAGAAGGTAAAAGGTTTCTGGCAATTTAATGGCACTAAAAGAGATGCCTTTGAATTAACTAAACAAGCCTGGGCTCTGATCTCATAGGTCGGTTTATAACATCCGTCAATCCATCAGCAAAGCTGTTTCAAAGAAGCCTCCAAGCTTTCACTGACACAGTGCACCATGAGCACCTTATAAAAAACATCTGGGACTTGTTTCTTTCTTTTCTTTTTTATGGCTGCAGAACATGGTTTAAAAATATCTTAGTAAGTAATCCTTCTATATTACCCCTTTTTATACTTAGTAATAAATGACATATGTGGTGATCATAATGCAAAAGAAATCATCACAAGCAAAAAGAAAAGTATTAAAGACAAGACATTTATAGAGTGGCATTGGATGTGGACGCCAAGGTGAATTATGGAGGCATTGCCAGATTGTGGCTGAAGTCTTGCTAGTAATGCTTTAAGTTACTGCTGGTGTATAGTGTAGGGGGTGAACTGAAGTTCAGCAGTAATTGTAATATTATTTAGATTAGTTTGCTTTTTATATAACACTTTATTGGCAAGCAAAGAACACACTCCAGGCATAACAACTTTGCTTATTTCAGAAGCTTGGAATAACATCACAAGAAATAGGTTTAGACACTTTTATTGGATACATTTCTGAACAAGAAACTATAAGAAATATCATAATGCATAACCAGTAAGCCTACAGAATTCCCATCTTCTCATTCATGCTCTCATTCCAATTGTACAGCTTTCAAGGCCGCACTCAGCACCTGGTTCTAATGACCACTCTGATGTATACCTGCGTATGTATATATGTCCAAGTTAACTGTGGCTGGTAAGAGTTAATACTTCAGAAGTTTAATGTAGGAAGCTACATACATACATACATACATAAAAAGCCCAAACATCCAAGACACATCTTCATTTGAATAGCATCTACAGTATTTATTTAGCTTAGGTCCGTCACATATGCTATGAATCAGTAAAGCTGAACACAGGTTCTATGAAAAAAAAGACAGCCATGCTGTGAGGGGTGGAAGCCATGGTACATTTCACACCAAGTTCCTCAAAACTGGGGTGGTAAGGGAGGAGCTGGCCTGCTCAGCTAAGGTGAACCCCACAGTGAGGGGAAACCAAAAACCCCAGATTGAGTATCGAACTCCAGACGGCACCAATTAGCAGTCTGCAGCCAGCAGGCTCCCCTCTCTGGATCTCAGCATCCTTCCACAGCAAGAACTGACCTTTACTTTGATGACAACCTACATTTACTATCCAGCTCGCTCTGACAGCTTGAAGTGTCAAACAAAGCTTCAAGGTTTAATCGTCATGGAAATATCAGAGACCACAGAAGAGGCTTGCTACTTTAGCTCTGAAGACAACACTGACAATATGATATCTGGTGACTTTTCTCTCTCAAATGTCCCATAAACACAACATTAAGAAATACACCCATATTAAAATCCTTCTCTCTTTTTAAAGTGAGATGGAACTTTTATTCTTAAGTGTTTATACCTACATACATGGTTTTGACTATGAGAAGCACACCTGTAGCTTTCAACAGAGTTTATAAAAGCTGTTTCATATTCTCAAATGAGATGTTGTAGGCTTCCTCTGTAAAATATTATTTCATACTTCCATATTAATCAGTCAAACAGGCTTCAAATTACTTCCAGATAAAATGGATTAATATACAGTAATAATATACAATTATTTTATATTTTTTGTAAGAGTGGTAACCTTGGAGAATTAGAGAATTAGGAGGCTGTGTGGTCCAGTGGTTAAAGAAAAGGGCTTGTAACCAGGAGGTCCCCGGTTCAAATCCCACCTCAGCCACTGACTCATTGTGTGACCCTGAGCAAGTCACTTAACCTCCTTGTGCTCCGTCTTTCGGGTGAGACGTAGTTGTAAGTGACTCTGCAGCTGATGCATAGTTCACACACCCTAGTCTCTGTAAGTCGCCTTGGATAAAGGCGTCTGCTAAATAAACAAATAATAATAAGAGTGAAACTGAGCTAGATCACAGGAAATAATGGTGTACCAGGAAGCAACTTTTACAGTGTGAATTTTAAAATCTTGGATACCAGCTATTTAATGCTGAACTTTTACACAATAAACACAAAACAGAAACTAGGCAATGCACAGTAACAAATAAACGTATATATCAAATTACATCTCAACAACTGCAAGCAAGATCAAAATATAATAAAGAGCACAAGATCATTTTAAAGGTAAAACCACAGACAACAAGCTAGGTGTAATTATTATAGTGCAGTTAGCTCATAAAACACATCACTAAGAGCATTCTGTTAATGTATTACCTCTAAGTTTACATTAGGCTATCTTCAAAATAAATAAAAGATTTGTCATAAACCTTTAATGCTGTGGATCAAACATAAAAATGGCATCTTATTCTGGAAAAGATGGACGCCCCCGTTTACCATTGTTGTAAACTTTATCTTCACTTCCTTATTTACACAAGCTGAATGTCTATTCTCTCTGTACCCATTACTGTCTGAAAGATTATTAGTCACAAACATTCTGACAGTAGTTAGTTTGTCTCTAATTTTAAATCTGGTAGTCTGAGACATGGTTGGTGGCAGGTAAGTTATTAATGCCCTGTGTTTTACTTGCTATCCAATAACTTAATCATAAGGAACTTAATGCAAGAAGAATGGGCTGCTCTGAATATGTGTGGGACATGTGTTTCAAGCTGCAGGTCAAATAAGGTCAAACCAGGGTAAGTGTAAAACAGGAAATGTTCTGAATTCCATTTGTATGGGACAGTGCTCTTCATTATTAAAGACTTTCAACAGTTGGCACTGACTGCCACTTGAAGCAGCAAAGAATGTAATTTGAAGGCTGAGTTTTAGGGCAGATGGATACAGTACAGCATGTGGCAGCCCACATTTAACATAACTGTAGCTACATAATTACTTAATTACATTATCAATAGTTTACGTGAGATTGGAGTAATCTATATCTGAAATACATCTATGAATGTGTAAATGTTCAGTAATGTCTAAATTGGGAGTTTAGCAGCAGACTTGGGTTGGGTCAGTATATGGGTGGCTCAGTAGGGGGTCACTCTCAGGACAGAAACTCAATCCCATGGCCAAGCATGATGATGTCGGAGGGGCATTGTGCGGATGGAAGAGTCATCTTTCAGACAGGACATTAAACTAAGTCCTGCTCTTCTGCAGGAATTCAGGATCTCTCAGTATAACCATCTCAGTTATGAAAATGGTGAAGATAAAATCCTGTCTAATGTAATTCATGGCTGGTTTGACAGACCCCGATTAGCACTAATTTTGGACTACCTTATGTTACCTTGGCAAAATAATAATTCCTATCACAAATAAATCAACTAATTATAAAGGGCGAATAAAAACTATTGGAACATACACTTTTAAGAAACACAATTAACATTATATAAATTACTAAAAGTTGTCAAATATTGCTTGTCAATAAATATTTCAGCACCTGTCTTTCTAGTCACATAATTGTCCTGACCAAGAGCCGTTCCCCAGGCTATCTGACATGCCTTTTTCAATTTGCAGATGAGTGAACATGACAGGTTGTGGGTTTTCCAGACCTTGTGGCCGTGGTGAATGTGAGGTTATCTGCAAAACATAGGCTGATCTTTGTTAATTTTGTGTAATCCTTTTTTTTTCAGAAATGTGTGTATTTTGACAGTAAGGGACAATGGTTCTTAAGACTAAACTGAGATCACCAAGCCCCAGTCCATTCACATTTACTCAAGATTGTTGGAAGATCTGTATTTGGTTACAGCCCTCCTGGCCATTTACTAACACAGAACAATCCCCTGAATAAAGGGCAGTCCTGTAATAAACAGCTTTCCAGGCAAACAAGTATGATGCTTCAAAGCTTGGAATTCTCTTTTCGAGAATCAAATATGGCTAGAGGACATGAGTAATAGGGGTACAACAAGCACATATTTGAGATGAAATTGAATTAGATAGTGCTGAAGAGTTCACTGGTTGTTTTGAACTGTAACCAAGTATTAAATAACTGTCTTTCTTTTACTCTGAATTCAAGTTCTCAGTACTTGAGGTTGGGTAATTGAGTGATTTTGCCCAACAGGCAATTTTAAAGAAACTAAGAATGCCTAGACAACAATTTTAATTTATTGTGACGACAGCACTTAATCCTGTGATCTCTGGGAATTTCAACAGAAACATTTACATGTCAAGAAGACACCTCTCAATCTATCCATGGGCTATGATACTTAATCTAACCCCATAATATGTTGTGTTGTATAAATTGTGCTGGGGATGTTAAAGGGTACATAAGGACCTTTTTATTTTATTGTGTTACATGTTCCCATGTGTTACTACAACTGTTTATGTAAGGTGTGTGTATTGTTTTATTTATTTTGTGTATTGTTTTATTTATTTATTTATTTATTTTTTAAATTTTGACCACTTTTTTAAACTTTTAAATTGCATTCCCTGCCTCAAGATGGCTTCACATGTACCTCCATGGACCCCTCAGAACTACTTTTCCCATCATCCTCCAGCTCACTGGTAAATCCATCTGTTATATATCTGAGCAGGAGAATGATGGGAAATGTAGTTCTGAGAGGTCCATGCAGGACATGTAACACAATAAAATAAAAAGGTCCTTATGTACCCTTTAAGACTGCCTTCAAGGCTGTGATTATAACATTATTTAGAAAGCCAACTATCACCACGTCCAAATGTTTACATTTTTACAAAGCTGTGCTGCACTCATAGGAATTTTAATAGTATGTGACAATGCAGTTTAACATCTTGAAATGAACATTTTACAAACTTACCCAAAACATATTGTGATACTAATACAACACATTATTGGTATATCAATTTCAAAAGAACATGTTTTATGTCATAATAACAAATAACAGAAAGTCTATTGTTGTGTATGCATAGAAGTGAAGGGATCCCCTTAATTTAAAGTCACAGAATTTAAATATACAGATACCAGTTTAAAAAGAACAAAAACAGGAAGTGTGTATGCTTGGTGCTTAATTAAAGAAAAAAAAGTAATAGGGGATTTTAGCCTATGCTGGGGCCTTGAAACAGAACATTTGTAGTGGGTATTTGGCAAGATCTAGGGGTCAATACCTGTGTTTTTCACTGTTCATCATGACCTTTAACATTACTTGAACAAATGGGACATCTTTATTGAGGATTAACACAGATTATAACCTACATATCCCACATGGAAATGGCTGAGGCCAACAGCAAGAGGAAGTCTGAGAATGTAATTCTTTCAAAGACTGAGAACATCAGTGGGCTCCAAGTAAAGGCGAATTGAGTAGTTACAGGAAACTTAATAAAACGATGACAAATTTAATGGACAAGCTTTTGTTTTTTCAGGAGAAGCATTTTAGTAGGCTCTAAAAAAGCACTAGTTTGTTTCAACAATGACACATTCTTCATGTTCGTGCATGTTCTAGTGACAGCTCAAGCTCCACACCTAATAGAACTTAAACTTCACGGCAAGGTGTTGTATAGCCATGTTTTACTTGCTGTTTCTAAATGCAACTGATAAGGGCTGGACAGTCTGTAGATTAAAAGACAGATTTTGAAAAAGAAAACGTATTTTAGCTAAAAAAATGTTTCGGCTCAAGTAATTAGGTTGAGTATGTGACATTTTATTTTTTTACGTGTACTGTATGTCTTAAGGATAAAACATTTGATCCAGGTAATTTGGATAGTGTATTACAGGTGAAATAAGGCCTGTGTTGTTTTACAGGGATATAGCAAAGTATAAATTGTTTGAACAGAAAGAGAAATTGTAGTCTACATTGAGCACAGATTAATGGTCTCACATGACCACACCACAGTCTCACAATTCAGATTATGCCAAATCAAACAAGTTAAACTGTTTTTGAAATTATTATTTTATAAAGTTAAATGGCTGCCAACATTATCTTTTAAAGTGAGCATTACTTCAATTGATTAGCAAACATTCTAATACTACTTTGAAAATAACATTCTTGGCAAAAACCTGCAATGAAACTACTGCCCAACTTGCTTTGACGATGAATGGTACCTGATACAAAAGGTTATATAGAACATTGTATTTGACATAACACATAGTTGTCAATCTGTATTGCACCAAAATGTGGTGAAAGGCTTCTTACTCACATGCCTGACCTTTAAATGATATCATAACATAGCATTGCATAGCACTGGAACATTTCATATATTCTTCAAACATTTAACCTTTTTGTTTGTTTTGGGGATTTCTAACTCCATTCAAAACTGCAGTTAGGAGAGTCTTTTTGTTTGTTTTTCATCTTTATGTTGGTATCGTATGTGTTTGATGGGCTGTCTTGAAATAATCTTTAGCACAAAAGCTCGGCCCAGAGGTAAGGAGATGAAACAGTGGGAGTTATTTTGAAAATAGATTCGTTGTAAAAACATCTTTTTATTTGACTTCTCGACTCTGCATTGCAGAGGAAAAGAGGTTCATTAACAATGTTGGTTCAGGACTGTGCTGATGCCCCAGGGTCATTCTGCACAGTATTTGAATCCTAACAGCATAAATACTGCTGTAAGAATAGTTTTACTTCTGACAGATTAATGTGACAATAGCAACAACAACAGCTTTGTACTCTGCTTCAGTGCCTCTGAATTTAGGAAACAAATTGGCACACAGTTTTTTTCCCCACAGGCTTTTTATAGTTCAGATTTCAGAACACAGATGTTAATTATGATTCAATATTCTAAAAGTAATTTAAATATTTTGGGTGTATTTCACAAGTCTCACTTGTTAGATATAAAATAATATTAATACTGAAGACAATTGTACTTATTATTTGTATTTCTTTTGAAATCCACTTTACATCAACAGGTGGTAACATGAATCCTGGGACAGTCATAAGAAAACTATAAGTAGGCCTAACTCTTAATAATAGGAGGCTGTGTGGTCCAGTGGTTAAAGAAAAGGGCTTGTAACCGGGAGGTCCCCAGTTCAAATCCCACCTTAGCCACTGACTCATTGTGTGACCCTGAGCAAGTCACTTAACCTCCTTGTGCTCTGTCTTTCGGGTGAGACGTAATTGTAAGTGACTCTGCAGCTGATGCATAGTTCACACACCCTAGTCTCTGTAAGTCGCCTTGGATAAAGGCGTCTGCTAAATAAACAAATAATACCCTCATCATCTACAATCTTTAAACATCTGAGAATCTGAGTGGATCCATTTTGTAGACGCCAGTTTAAGACAATGAAGTTGGATTTGCACTGTTAAAACTGATTGGTTATTTATCAGTGTGACTAGGGGGTTGATGTACCAAGATGGGCCAGTCGCAGCGCAAACATACCGCAGTTTGCATTTTCGTTACGACAATTTGCAAAGTGCACATTTTGTCGTATGTACTAAGAAAAAATATGTTAATGAAGAGAGCCGCAATATACTAATTTAAATATTATTTGCGTCATCTTAAGCCGGGGACAAACTGCCCGATGCGATCGTCGCATCTCTCTGGCGGAGGTCGCGAAGCAAAAAACACTTCTGAGAGCGGCATCACACACTGCCCGACTGAAATCGCAGGAAGACTAATGAGATATCCGATAGCTCCAGATGATTTCACTGCTTGCAGCACACCCTTAAGACTAAATACATAATTATAATAAATGAATTATTTGTACAGTCAGCACCATTCAAGGGACACATGCACAGGCACAACAAAAATGTAGACTAAATATTGTACACTAGCATATTATGCTTTCTACTGGAAATATAATCTTATAGAATATTTTAAAGACTTTTTCAATTTCCAAAGGGACCTCCCAAATGTTTGAATGCCTCTAATTACAATGATGGCCCATTTGGGACTGGTTTGAACAGTACAGCTGGCTTACCTAATCTACAGAGCTAAAAAATGCAGTTAGGCAAGTTATTTTGCAAAAATATTGAATGCTGTACTAAATGAATAGTTTTCATCTTGTATTGATAAATACCTATATAATTACCTGTTACATGTCCTTGTCTCCAGGGCAGAAATAAGGTGGGGGTGGTCTGTAAATAAGGTAGGGGTGCTCTGACATTAAACCACAAGCAAGCAGTGCTTTTCAAAATATTACTAAATCTAGTAATCTTCAAATACAACGGTACACAAGTGTGGTAAAGCCTATTAATGATATAGTTTTCCCAACTGGTCTTTAAACATTAACATTTGAATTACATTTAGGGACTACACTAGTTTTTCAGAAGAAGCATAGAAAATGAACAGTGTTTAGCCATCAGAAGAAAATAAACACATTTATTTTTTTAATCTTTTTTATAAAATATGTACAAAGGGAAACGGATTTGCGTTACAGTAAGCTTGTCAACAAATGAAGAATTGTTTCTTTTGCCAGTCCATTTTTACTTTACCTGATGACAATATGTATTACGAATGTAACTAATATATAGATACAAAATGTACAGCATTTACTTTTGAGTGGATAAGGCATTATAATACCAGTAGTAGAGATTTAATATTTTTACATTGATCCCCTTGTGTGTTTCAGCTATAATACATACCCTCCTCCCAAACATTTAAAGCTTTCTAAATACTGTGCATGCTATCTTGTGCTATTTTGGGAACTTGGATGAATTGTAAATACTAGATCAATATACAAATATTACAAAAGTTCTGATTTTATATATTTAAAAAAAGACTAAATTTAAACATATAACACTGCACATAACATTGCCATAATTACATAGTTTATTTGAAATAAAGGAAGTGCTAAATGTCATTTGGCTCTTCCCCTTTAGACCCATATATATATATATATATATATATATATATATATATATATATATATATATATATATATATATATATATACACTGTATATTAGGGATGGGACGAATACAGCAGTTTCAAATAATTTTCCTTTAAGGTCTCACTGAACCATATAATGTGGATCTGCATCGACCACGCTGAACTCACAATTTGTTTTCAATTGAAATGTGCCGGTTCAGTGAGACCTTAAAGGAAAATTATTTGAAACCGCTGTATTCGTCCCATCCTAAGCCATATATATATATATATATATATATATATATATATATATATATATATATATATATATAAAGCAAATTGTCAATTACAGTTTTCATAATGGATGGAGTCGTTCATTCCTCAGATAGTAAACAAATAACTTTGAGGAAAGTGCAGAAAAAGTAATTTGAAGAAATTTGCATCGAGTCCAGAAGTCCTCTTCATGTGCTACATTTTGCTGGACTCAGCTTCCCATTGCTGGATGAGTAATCCAGTGTCTCTTATGTTACTGTATGTTGGTAATAAACTCCTGGCACCCAAGGTTTCAAGAAGACTTATAAAATGAATATACTTTTCTAAAATAGCAGCCATGCATTGTTAACACGCTGAATAACAAATTTAAGACCCACCGTGAAGCCAAATACGACTGGTTGACATTTTCAACTTCAATCACTTGGGTATTTGAAATTCCTTGCTTAATAGCCAGTTCATTGTATCCTTCAGCGGTCATTTTTCCTGGATGCAGCCCTGATAAGGCTCTGTATAAGCATGTAATGATCCAGCAGTCCGTAAATCACATACCATGCCAAACGTTTTCCTTCATACAGTAGTTTCTTCTTGGAGAGTTTTGCGTGCACTGAAGATTACTCCCTTTGTTCTTGTGGACTGAAGACATCTCATACAATGTCATGACAGCAGCAAAGCAGTAAGAAATGTTAGTGAGAAAGCTGCAGAGCTCAACGTCCTGGCCATGGCCCCCGATGAGCTACGAGACTGCTTGATGACAAACACTGCATTGGTGTGATTTGTAGGGACCTCCACATTGCACACCATCCCCTCACAGCAAGAGATACATTCCTGAAATACAGATAAGGGAATGCTTGTAGCCTCATCACACATCATGCCCAGTTCCCTCGTTTAGCTCTATCATTGTGATAAGTTAAACTCTTACCTCAGTGTTTATAAATATATGTGCTACAGTTATCAACTTAAGTGACCCAAATAAGGTGCCACACATTTTCAGACCCTTTGGTGATCAATGAATTCATGTTCCAATCTATACAATCAAGAGGTTTCTTTGAAAATACTATATTATAGAGCTGTTGAGTACAGCATGTTGCTAAAATCATGTTACGAGCATCCTGTATTTTTCTTAAATAATAAAAGATTAAAAACTTCCACTCACCGTGTGCCCTGTGTCCCTGTGGTGGCGGCAACCCACAGCATGGCAGTCTGCCTTCACGGCACATCTCTTAGTGACAGACTTGCTCCTCCCCTGGCTGGTAAAGTGATGCACCGTCATGCAGTAATTTGTATCTGTACAATATAATAAAAAAGGTTCATTGAAGGTATGGGGTTTAAGGTCTCAGATACATTTTAATGCAATGGTGGATAACTTTTCACTATGCTGTCAATAATGGCCACTGGAACGGAGTAGTCAATATATGTTACGGATGACAACAACAACAAAACAATTATAATATTTCCACACCTAGAAGTATTCTTGAACCCTTATTATCTTTTTACACATTATGTTTACATATTCAATGGGATTCATTTACAAGCAATGCACAAAGTGGATATTAAACAGTTATAATGTAGTTTCAAGCTACACTATTATTTTGTCAGCAATGAAAACCTGTTGTTTCTGACACTCACGTTGGGGGCACCATTTATCTTCAGCCCATCGGTTGCAATTGTAATTGTCTGTTGCGTGGTCACAGGTGAAACATTTGAAGCTGTTTGGGAAGGGGGTTGCTGCCAAAGTGAGAAAGAGTGGATGTTATTGGTTGTCAACTTTATTGCCAGAGTTCAAATGTTTAATGGGTTTGTCCTATTGTCCAATAGTTATTCTTTAGCACAATAGCACAAGTCAATGAGAGTATCATGATCCTGCAGAGATATGGAGGCACCTGTCAATTCTTCTGTATGTCACACTTACATTTGTATTGGTTTGTACTGTGATCAACTGTTTCATGATACTGATATCTATAATGTTGTTTCAATATCATGATAGTTCTTCACACTAGAGAAAAAAAATATATAATTACTTACGATCGACTGGTGGGGAAAAGTTGTGAAAGTTGATATTTCTGGCCATTCCAGAGTCTGCCATGATAATGATTAGGAGGACCTGAAGAAGAACGGCCCAACAAGGGAAGCAAGAGAGCTCCATTCTGGTGGTACACAATTCCCAACGTCTGGAACAGTAGAGTGGTATGGTTATGTCTAGCAGCTATTGCTGATTCGAGCTCTGACTTCATTTAAGTAATGCTTTAATGATCTAATTTGTCACAGCATTCTGCCAATACAAACAATAAATACTGTCCACAGTGATCTTACAATATACATTTGCAAAAGGATGAATGGATCTATTGCATTTGATCTTGCTTTACAATGCCTAAACATATTTGGTAAATTCAAAAACAGACCCATGTTTAATACTGTATGCTTCAAAAGACCCCCCCCCTCCCACCAGAATAGTAATATATATATATATATATATATATATTTTTTTTATTTATTAAAACAGCATATCATGTTTTTTTCACTAAAGTTATGGTACTGTCAATATTTAATTACCTTTTCTATCCAAATAAACTATTACAGCTTCCACTTGACTATCTAAAGAATTGCCCTCAATTAAGCCAACCACTTGATTATCCAAAGCACTCGGTTATCAGAACAAAATGTATACATGTCTCCTGAGGAGTTTGGTTAATTGAGATCTACTGCATCCAACCCTTTATTATGGTTAATTGGAACCCTAAAGGTATCATTGTTGTCGAAAGCAGGATAACCCTTGAGTGGTTACATACTCTCCGTATCCTTCAGATCACAATGGAAAAGGGGCTGTAGCCTCACTTTACATGCCTTCCATAAACTCCTCAATCCTCCGACAGGTAACAACAGGCTAGGTAAGAATACAATGCCAGAAACAAGGGCATGACAGAGTAGGAAATAGCACTGACAGACAACAGAAGGAACAATTTGCTAAGGTCCTCCAAAGTACAGTATTTAATAACAGAGCTGAAAATGACTATGCACTTTTCCCCTAATCTGGGTCTTCTGGACACAAATCAACAGAGCAGTAATTGAGCAAAAAAGAACAATAATAATGCACTGAAGTGGTTTCTAGTTATACTGTAGGGTTAAAGTAATGGAGACAGTTAGGGAATATTTTTCCTTAAATATTTTAAAAATAAGTTGGTTTTTTTTGGTGCAAATTCAGCTTAAAGTAAACTTATAAAATGTCATTTTTTGGGGAATGGAACTTGGGATGGACTGCCATTAGGTAGTTTTGAGAGAGGTGTCCTCTTTATTTGCATGGCAATACATTTTATCTTAAAGAAACACTTGTATGATGTGATCTCTGGCTGAGATCCAAAGGTTACCTCAGTACAGTATATCTGACACACTGCTACCTCCCAGTATGGGAAAGTAAACTCAGACCCAAGCAGAGCCAGTGTCAGGTAATACAGTGTATTACCATCAGCTTACAATTCTGACAGCTCAGCATTGATTTAAAAAAATAAAAACTCTATTGAAAAGCTTGTACAAAAGAATTGTACAAGCTTTTTACTTGTTGTGTCTTCTTCAATACTGTGCTTGATAGACACAATCAACTCTATACGCAAGATTCATCCACTGTTTACAAAATACAGCAAATCCCTTTTACTCTTTGTATTCAACAATAGGACATTTAGAAGAATGCATTCAAGCATTTTGAAACCTGTCCTGACTATTATGGGTAGTTCCAGCTTGGAATGGAGAGCTGTTCCACGTATAGGTATTTGTGCAACGTTACCCTTCAAGCATGCACGCTGGTTTTCAAATGAGCCACAGGCACAAAGAAGGGAAGAAATGAGCGCTTCACTTCAAAAGCCTGCAAGGCAGACAAGAGATTAGGCAGGCTTTTACATTATTCTAAAACAAGTTTGTTAGTAAACAGACAATGTCCAGTTCACCCCTGCCCCCTGCCCCCAAAGCTACTTTTTCATCCACAACCTATTGGCCTGGGGGAAAATATTCTACCTCTGCAGGCACAGAGACCCTCTGGAGCCAATCTGCCCCACGGACAAAGCCTGCGATTGCTAGTCTAAAACCATAGATATTTTCTGTCTCAACCACTGCATGTACCAGTAGAAGCTTTTCTGAATAAGACCGGCATAGATATGAGCAGAACTCTGTCCTTACCCAGTAAGGGAATCTTCTAAAATGAAGTAAATCAGGACACTAACATTCATTGTGAAGCTTGTAACATATATCAGTATATCATAGAGGTAGATACTGTAAGTTTGAGACTTGGTCTGCACCTTTCACAGACTGACATGTACAATTATCTGGAGCTCACATGGCGCCAGTGTCTTCTTTAATAGTGGTGTGTTCGATGACTAACTGCTGTTTGGGACTCTAACGGTCAATAAGTCATAAATTCCACCTGGGAAAGGCATTCTTTAAAACAGATGACTACAAAGATAATGGGTAAGCCCTCATTTAGCTCTTGAGGGAGTGCTGAAAGCCACCCTGCAGATTTCAGGTGTGTTGTTGAAAGAGCTGTGCAAGTGCTACACCTCCCACCAGATTCAACACCAAGTTTCAAGCAAAGTTGAAACTGAAATTTGCATATTAAAAGCAACCAAGATAACTCAAGTAATGTGCATCTAGATTAGGAGTTTGTTTCCATAAATAAATAAACAAAAAATCACAGCATATTTAATGTGGAAGCCTGTCTTATATTTTATTATTATTATTATTATTATTATTATTATTATTATTATTATTATTATTAATGATAATAATTAATTACTTCAATTGTTTGGTTTCTGTGTGAAAGCATACTTAGTTGACAGCCAAGTCTGTTTACATTCCCCAAACATAGTTTTAGCTGCAGGGAATAAGCTTCCCTGCCATCTTAAAAGATGCTTAAAACTACATCACTTTAGAAGCCAGTTAGGCAAGTTCCTGCTGTTAAAGTACTTCCAGGTGTATTATATGAGGTTAAAAATGACATCCTGAAGCTTTATTAAAGCTCAAGAAGCACAACAGAAACAAATACTAAATATCTGTTATAGACCTACTCACAGCATCTGAAAAGAAACACAATACAGGTGACTACCTTTTTGATTCTGTTAATACTCTTCTTAAGGCTACAGGGAAACTAAACATTCAAGTAGTGTGCATAGTTATATCCGCTGTACAGTAACGATTACAGTATATTACTACAGTTACTCGGAGCAGCCAGCTGTAGTCATGAAGGATGTCTTCAGGGCAGGAACACCCCCTTGACCTTGTTCAGAGCCCAGTGTTTTCTTGCAGAGAAAGGCCAATAAAATAGTTCACATGTTCCCATTACTTTTCTTACCTAAATGCAATTTCCTACAATTTAACCCCTCTTTATAAATGCCAACGTGGGAACAGATACTACAACAGCCATGATTAAATAAAACACCTCATTCCACATCCTTCTGCTAGACCCTGTTTAAAACTGTAGTTCTTTTTGGGAATGAGGGGATATAAAAAAAACAAACTCTGTCACCACTTTAACCACGAAGGCATACATGGTTAACTATTGTTCTTAATCATTGACTTTTTAACCTGATACAAAAGGCTGTATTAAGCATTATGTCACACCTGTGTGTATTCTACTAACGATGTACAGTCAACCCTCTTTATACCGCCAGGTAAGGGCCATGGGCAAAAAAGGGCAATAAGCAAGGGTGGCGTTATAGTGAGGATCAAAAAAAACAAAACATGCACAACCTTCTATGTTTGCAATAAATTAAAACGTTTTTTTTTTTAGTTATACAATTGCAGTATCTCCAGGCCATTTTAATAAAACATCAATCTTTTTTTTTAAACTACAGTACTAGTTCTTAACACAGCAGTAGGTCTACTAGTGACGTTTTATCATCTTTTCCCATCTGTATGAACACACATGTTTACTTTTGAAGAACAGTTTATACTTAATAAATAAATAAATAAATAAATAAACACTCATTTTGTGTCAAATCACCCAAACAACAATTAAAACAAAAAAGCGTATGTTTTTTTTTTTTTTTTTTTTACTGTACTGCTCATTTGAATGTTAGTGTTTGTGGCATGACTGTAAACCTGCTGAATACTATCCACCATTGAACGATGCCATCTACTTATTTCACAAAGCAATTTAAGCTCAACAGCATTCTTTTTTAAGCAGTTAAAAAAAACATTGAATATGTTCAGGCAACCACTTTTCTTAAACGAAAAGTAAAAAAAAAAAAACTATTCTGCTGTTTACAAAACTGATGCTTTAGTTTAAGTCAGCCTTCATTTATGAAAAACTTGCACGTAAACAAACCTCTTATCGTACTTTTTTTTAACATTTACTGTGGTTTATAAAAGGCACTTATTTTAGACTGCGTCTAGCCCTTTTTAGGTTAAACAAATCCACCCGTTCCATCAAGGCAAGTTTGCAAAGAATTAGGAAAGCGAGTCAAAGGTTAACTGCACAACTTTGTTGTTTTAATTGGCCATGATTATTTCGCTAGCGCTACAATGAGGGGAAACTACAATGCTTATATTTACGTTTGCTTGGCTTGGGAAGTTGGCGGGTGGCGGACAGCGGGGTGGCGATATAATGGGTAAAAATAGCACTGTTTCTATATTGGTGACATTTGTTCAGAGAGAATAGCTGGTGGTATGCGAGGGTGGCGTTATAACGGGGACAGTATAATGGGGGACAACTGTATAAGATAAATACATTTGCACAGAAACCCAACAACTGTATGTTGTGTCGGATATCTCCTCATAGTGCTCATCAAAAGTACTACAGCTATGGCCAAACGTTTTGCATCACCTAGAATTTTACGATTGATACATAATTAAAAAAAGATAAAAACGATATGAACCTAATTTAGATCTTTTATTGAACATCATGTAATCAAACAAGCTACAAAATGATATTGCAAAAGTATTTCATGTTAGATTTCGAAATGTCACATTTTTCAATTTAAGTTCTTCCTTAAGAACATGGAAAATTGCAAAAGCGGAATGTAATTCAATATGTTGACGTAACATTGTTCAGCAGGTTTCTTTCAAGTCTATGAAGCAAAATTAGTTAATTCCATAGGTTGATGCAAAACTTTTGGCCACAGCTGTAGATTATTTCCCATTACCAAACAGTTTGGCTGTTAAACCCCCAACACTGACCCCTCAGTTGCAGCAGAATACAAATTAGTTTTAGGCTCCTACACTTGTGATAAGAAGCAATTTCACAGACTCATGCTCTTGAAATGGAGTTAGGGTTTGACCCCAGATGGACCTCAAATAGCCATGTGTAAATTGCCATTTGCTGCTGTATGTGATGACAAAGGACAAACATCTTTCAAATACATGGCTTACAAACAGAAAAGACAGCTGAATTTTTCTAAAAGATGTTCCAAACATTCAAGCGGCCTACTCCTTATACCCACCACAAGTCTATGTAGTTTTAGTTTTTTTTACAGTAATATGTACATATACTGTTCACAGTACATATATACAGACTGTAGATACATATACACATGTAAGTACAGTTAGACAGACATGCAAGACAGACAGGTAGACCGTGTTAATCAGACATGAAGCTTTAGTCCTACCTTGTTTCAAACTTGCTTAGGCTGCCTGGCTCTTTTGCAAACCACTGCTCTGGGAGTCTGGACTGTCTAACTGCTGCTCACGCTTATCAGCTTCTGGTCAGTGACCTCACTTACGACACTTAGCACACCACTGCTATTGGCCCACAGGTGATAACTCAGACAACTCCAGGTTGTGTGAGCAATGGTTTGTAAGCAGTCTTCCCTGGCTAGGCAGTTAGCATTGGCTTGTACCTCCCAGCTTACAGATCTTTTTACCTGTTGGGGAGGAGTTTGTGACGGGTGACAGAGCATTAGCGAAACGGCAGGATGCCCAGCACAGAAGCCCAATTAGAATTTCTTTTCAGCCCAAGGCTACTGTGCAAACAAATAAACACACACAACTTGGACTAAGAAATGTAATTTTTGTTTTCTGTTTTAATGAGTCAGACTCTTATGGCCTGATGTATCATGTTCTTTACATCCAAATGCAATTTGCATTTTTTTTTTGTGAAACTGTTACTATTACATAATGAGTAACAAACAACTCAGAAGTCTATTTAAAATTACTCACAAGTGAGCCAACTTTATAAGATACTACTTATGTAGTATTAATAGTTAGATTTTTTCTTTCTGAAAAGTTTGTGCAAATTGCATTTTGGTGTAAAGACCTTGAGAAATGTGTCCCCTAAACCTGAACCTTCTATAGTAAAACTGATTTTTAAGCTGTGATATTTTATTATTACACCACACCTACTGTACATATGGAGAATAGGAAACAGTATGTTGTTTGATAAGATAACCCTTTCACAAAACAACCCAAAACTACCCAGCACAGTATCGAGCACAGCGTAGCAGAGTGATATTTTGATCCTGGCTGTTCTGTTTTACTAAACAGCTCAACAAGCCGGTATGTTTTTTTTTCTGTCAATTTCAGAGACCAGGTTTGCTTTTTTCACGACCATAAAATTTGTTACTGCAGCTATGTTACGTGTTTTTGAACAATATTTTTTTGTCATCTCTTTTCAGATATTTCTTTTTTCCTTTTTATAACATAATAGGTACTCAGAGGTGCAACATGAACTTCTACTGACACACAGTGCATCGGGAATCGGAAGTTCTTCCCACTGCTCTCGAATTGGATGCCCATCATGAATGCAGAATCTTTTCTCCTTGCTAGCAGATTACATTATAGGTAGCCATGGGAAAGGTTTTAGAGGAAAGACACTTATCAGCTGTATATGTCAATACAGGTGATGCCCCTCCTCAAGAAAGACAAGATATCAGTTATCACCACAAGCTGACTTATTCCTGGCTTCTATCACTTCACAGACTGGGGCCTCATTTCAAGACAACAGAGGAAAAGAAAACAGAGAAGATTTGAAGAAAATTAATACCGCTTACATATTCCCCCAGGATAATCAGAAACACAAATGTTCCTGCTTTTTCTCAGCCTCATTATACTCAACCTGAATCACAATCCTCTGTAAGTGTTCCTTTCAGATGATTGTATACATCAAATGACATCACTAACACAGTTGGCTAGGGATATTTAGTTCTCAAACTAGTCAACAGGAGTCAACTATTTTAAAAAAAGTTCCCTCTTTAAGATATCAACTCACAAAGATTTTACAAAACCTGTCAATTGAATGAACTTGTACCAAAACTCAAACATTTTGCCTAGATGTTTAGGGTTCAAGCCTAAAAAAATTCTAGCCACTATTAGGAACAGTAATTATACAGTCAGCCCCCTTTTTTGTTACACAACTCTGTAATAAAAACCTCAAGGGAAATCTAATAATTTGTTTATTTAGCAGACGCCTTTATCCAAGGCGACTTACAGAGGCTAGGGTGTGTGAACTATGCATCAGCTGCAGAGTCACTTACAAATACATCTCACCCGAAAGACAGAGCACAAGGAGGTTAAGTGATTTGCTCAGGGACACACAATGAGTCAGTGGCTGAGGTGGGATTTGAACCGGGGACCTCCTAATTACAAACCCGTTTCTTTAACCACTGGACCACACAGCCTCCAATAATGGACTGGTTGGCATATCATGCAACTCATTCCCTTCAAAATGGTTTTAAAAAAAAGAGAATGCATTTTTGTGTGATTACAATTAAAACATGCAATGCCAACTGATCATATATACATACACTAAATGAATATATGCACAAAGAATTTATTTTGCTTTATTTATACAGTGTTTGCAATTACCTTAATATGGTACACTTTAAAACCAGCTCTGAATCTGAACCCCTCAGTTGAGTTTCATTCTAGGTAACATGCTCCAAGACAGCTGTTTATTTTTTGACCTGTTTAGACCTACATAGCAATGGAAACCCTCCAGCCCCTGATCCTGCAGTTCGTAATATGACAAACAGTCATAAAACATGAGTGGGAATAAGAGGGCAGGTCATGAATGATCGAGTCTTTAAATAATAATAATAAAATAGGCAAATACGTTGTTGAGAATTTGCACCGTGGGTGATGAAACTTCTAAAGCTTTGTAAATTCAAGCAGATTGTGATGTTTGCGGGTGAAATGCATAGAGCCTATATTCATTTCAGAACCATTAGTGAATTGGTAAATATAAAACTATGTAAGGGTTTAAACTTCACCCCCTTCTTTAGGTTATTGCAGAGAATACATTGAACACAAGGACGTATGAATCTGTGAAGCTTTTAAAACAGTTTGGCATGAAGTCTGTGTCATATCTGTTATCACAGCGGAGTAGGCTAGAGAGAAGCCTGTCCTCCTTCTATCAGCCCCAGGTGCTTGCACTGAACCAAAGGCCCCTTGCCGTGCAGGCACAGAGCACCTGGCTTTATCAGGTACCCTCTTGTTTATCTTAACAAAGTTCCATAACACCAAGTGAAATTATAGTACTGTATAACCTTGAGCCAACAAAAAAAAGATATATAATAAATCCTGCTAAGAAGACCCGCACTCCTGAGGATTCACTGAATGCTACTGGGGTCATTAACACTGCAGCTGTTGATTTCTATGGGATTGCTGTGCATGAATGTGTATGAAAATATCGCTGAAGGACTGTTTGCTTAAATCATGCGTGAAAGGTTATTTTTTTAATGAAAATGTATGACATACTGACATACATCCCCAGCCATAGCTGTAAATAGAAACTTAGAACTACCAATAAAATGAAAAGATCACCATGACTTACATCCACAGATACATTCCTTCACAGACCTACCCCACGACTCTGATATTAAATTGCGCTAAAGAATGTCCATATAATTAGTAAGTATACAGTAATAAACCAAGCACACAACAGTAATTTTAATTTCTTTGGCATTCCCACCACACTCTGGAATTCTCAAATTCCCACGACTCAAAAATCATCACTGCTTTCCTGTATCTGTTCATTTGCAAATCCAGGACAAATCCAGCATTTTAAATAAAGCAAATCACACCACAGTAATTAATTCCAAAGACTTACATTGATCCCAAATTACAGGTATTGCAAGCATGCCTCTTTGGAATTTCATTTGTAAAATAAAATGATAAAAATAATAATAATAATAATAATAATAATAATAATAATAATAATAATAATAATAATAATAGTAATTATCCAAATGATACTGTGTACTAAAAAACAGTAAGTCATCTTAAAAACTTGAACTCGGTCCACACTTAATTTAATTTGCCTCTGGGGCCCTGTTATCTAACTTCAATCAGATACAAAATATTTTATAACAAAAAGGCCTGACTGGATTTCAAAAACATAGCAGCAGCATGCATGGGTGTTTGACAAGTGAAAATGCCTTTTAAGAGACATATCATATTTCTGAACATTTCAAAACAAACAGTAAATCACCTGCAATGTAGGAGTCCAGGTCCTAAAGCCCCCATAACATTTTAAACATCTGCATTGGAGATTGTGGGTGGATATCTGTATCAAAACCCTTCATGCCGGTTTTCACTTATTGATACTTATTGATGACTTAATAACCCACATCAAGCTCTTACACAATCCACAAATCAATCCTAAACTATTTTCTTTTTAGCCTTTTAAACATTTTTTTTTTACACAACTTAACCCTCATCACAACAAAACCAAAAAGTAAGAGGAGTGTAAATTAGAGGATGATGAAAGATTTTTTTTTTTTAAGTATTTGAATTTTTCTAAATTACGATAAAATTACAAGTAGTAACAATTGTTCATTCTTGTCCATTTCCATTCGGTTTAGGAATGCAAATTCTGTTGGGCTGCTGACAGGAAGGTTGACCGTGGAATGTAATAATGGGATTAGGAGGTGTAGAATTGTTTTGCTGTATTCTTTCAGTTAGTACCTATTCGTATACTTTATCAAAACACAAATTCAACAGTTCCCTAACTACAAAATACACTTAACCATGCTGAAGGGACATTCAGTACGTTTACATGGCACAAGTATTTAGAATATTAAGTATTCGGAATGCTAGAATATTCCGAATGCTCTGTATCCATGCAGGCAGAATTCTCTTATTCCTTTCATATTCTGCATTTCCATGGTAAACTGAATATTCCTTTATGCCATTAACGCATGCGCACCTTGCTTCCCACTGCAAACCGAAAGAGTGCTGATTGTAGTAGAATAGTTTGTTGTTTATGGTAAAGAGCTGGTGGTGTGGACGTATATTTCTGTTATTTGTTTTGGTTTTTTCAGATCTGGAATCTGATATTTTGAGATTGTGTAGATGCTCGTGGGTCTTAATTCAGTGCAATGTGTTCACGCAGACGTGCATGCTTATGTCTTTATTAATATAACAAGGAGACAGATTGAAGATGCGTTGCCCCTTAGTCAAGCACATTGTCACGTGCATTTCTGTTATCGAGAGCTGTAACTGTATATAAATAAATAAATAAATATATGCTGAAATTTGTTTTCTGTATATTCTTTTGTTCTTAAATTATAAGAGCATCTTATACTGTATCTGTACAGTGCCCTGATACTGTGAGTGGCACTTTAGAAATTTTGAAAAATAAATAAATAGATAATATGTATGTGATTGCTAATATATTATAATGTGATGACATACTGATAGAATTATTTTCCTTCAGTCTCGTCAGTCAGCTGGTCAGGGTAAGTTTCTTCTTCAAAGCCGATGTCCACACAAATGCTCCTCACTAGTTATATACAGCGCTACTGTTAATAAAACATTGAATACAACATCTAGTTTTTTATGCACTTATCGACAATTTTGCAATACGAGTAAAAAAGTTGTGTAAACACACCTGCAGCAAAAGTACAGATGTAGGAAAAGTACAATATGTGCTTGTTTCTTCTTCTAGTTTTAAAATGTTAAACTCAAGGTTTTTCCCATCATCTCCCCTTACATCACATGACGCGCACATGTTAAGGCACACTATCTCACAGGATGCACTTTCGCGTGCTACATCGGGTCGTTGAAGACAAAGGGCGATTACCCAGTATGTCATTCATAAGGCTGAAGTAAGGAAAAATTGATAGATTCGCCCCACTTCTGTTCTATTACTGTGCTTTTAAAACTTTACATCGATGACAAACTTGATCCACAGTTCTCTCAAATCCCCCTTCATGATTTTTTCCGCCATCCTTTTAAACACTTCTGCATATCTCTGTTTCTTTCCATCAAGCTGTTTTACGACTTTGAAATCCTTAATGAAAGTGATGTCTCCTCATCAGACCAAAAGTAGCTGTGTTTTCTCGCACGTGCCATCACGTTTACTGCTCTGAGTATTTGTTATTGCGTGTGTCTGTTGTGGGTTAAGCTTCAATAGTCGGAATATGCTGTTTACATGGATTTATATTCCGCTAGTATTCCGCATAGTGGAATATGCCACCTCCAATATTCCGAATATGCAGAGGTGGAATGTTCCTCTTCATATTCCGAATATGCTGTTTCCATGGCGGAACATATATTCGGTTTATTCAGTATTCCGAATACTAGTGGAAAATTACTGGCCATGAAAACGCACTGAATGCCATCTTAATAATTACCCAACCCGAATCAGCAAAATAATAAAAAATACACTGGAGACAGAACTGCATCTGCCAACTGCTGCAAGCAGGGCACAAACTTAAGTCAGACCTGTGGTCACATAATTACCACCGACCCACATTTTATTGGGGAGTTCAAGATTTTTGACAGGCAGGATAGATTACTACCATAGCATTTTTTTAAGTACGCACATCTTCCATTGAGGGTTTGTTTCTTTTGTGTTACTGTAAATAACCTGTACATTAAAGGGAAGGGAGGTAGTTTGCCCATTGAGTAATATCATATTATTCTACTTACCTAGTCAATAAGACTGAAAACCTTGTTTGCTGAGCTGTTTTAGTGATTCTAAAGCTTTCTTTCTAGAAGACAGGTGAAGAGGTTGGAAAGGTATGTTTCCTTAGCCTGAAAGCTAACAGTATGAGATAGGCGCGGAGGTTGGAAAGGTACATTATTTTAGCCTAAAAGCTAACAGTGTATTCCAGCAGATACTTTCTTACCTAACCTGAAAAATCCCAGACCAGCCACTTGAATGCTGTAACTGTCAATACTGTACAAGCTCATCGTTCTTTATTGCAATCCTGAAAAGTTATCGATTATAAATGAGCTGCGCAGAAATAACCTAAAGAATGTACAGTTCATAAACACCTGTGTAGCTGTTGATCATTAGCCAAATATATTCCTCATAGTCACATAACCGTTCACATCAAGCATGCATCTGGAAAGTAAAAGTGTGCTGGTGAAGTACTTACTTGTGCTACAGCATCTTGAAATACTCCAAATATTATTATTATATTATTTGTTTATTTAGTAGACGCCTTTATCCAAGGCGACTTACAGAGACTAGGGTGTGTGAACTATGCATCAGCTGCAGAGTCACTTACAAGTGCATCTCACCCGAAAGACGGAGCACAAGGAGGTTAAGTGATTTGCTCAGGGTCACACAATGAGTCAGTGGCTGAGGTGGGACTTGAACCGGGGACCTCCTAGTTACAAGCCTGTTTCTTTAACCACTGGACCACACAGCCTCCCTATACAAACCTCCGACTCAAAAATCCATGTCCACTTGTAAAAAGAAGAAAAATATTTGGAGGCAAACTGTGTGTCAAGCGGCAGTTAAAAAGAGCTGGTCTGATAATTGTTTTTATACAAAGGCAGTACCTATCATGCGCTCTCATTTTACTGAGGGCACTGAATTCAGCAGAGAAGGGTCTTTACACATTGAAGTACAGTTTACTGTCAACATGGCCTAATCGTGAACTAAACACATTTGTGAATTATCATATCATGAAATAATTAGCCATCCACCATCTTGCAAATTCACAAGGAATGGTAAAGTCACTTGATTCCATGACAGCAGCAATAATAATATTAACTGAATTCTGTACACCCACAGCTTTGTAAGTAAAAAAATAATAATAATAATATCTGAGCACATGAAATATTTTTTAGCAACTAAGGGTTTGCTTATTTGTGGTTGGTCTGGTCTTTTAGGAAAGAGTGCCACTTGGTACAATACCCCAGGCTTATAAGGCACTGTTGTCCATAGTGGCGACTATTAATAGTAGGAAATTCTGGGTCGGCTATCTTTAGGTTTGGGGTTGGAAAGCTCATATATTTTCAGCAGCACAAAAATGCAACTAATTTAACAAGGCTAATGAAATAAAATACTATTCCGATAGTTAGGGTTTTATTTGGTTCCATTAAAATACTTCAAGTTCCAGCATTTTCTTTGTTAAAGTTACTGTTCTGTTAACCCTTTCAAACAAGAATTTACATTAAAGTAAAAATGCGTTGGAATGTACACAGAAATAGCTTTCCAATAATGGATTTTCATATCATGAAGAATTTAAAAAATAACAATTTTTTATACCGTATTCTGCTGAGTCAACGCCCTGGTTCGAACGGCCCCAACTTTTAGTTGAAAGTCAAATTTTCACCATTCATTTCCTTTTTTTAATAAACATGTGCAAATAATGCTTGAGGGGAAATGTTGCAGTTCACGTGCATAGAAAAAAACTGCCTAGAAGTAGTTTGCTATGTGTACTGAATGATTCAGGGTTATCTTCGGTTCAGATAACGAAGACGTAGAGTTCGGCAGCGTAGGATCACGCTACACTCCATATTTTAATTTTTTTAACATTTTTTTTTTGTGACACAGCAAGCACTTGTAACTCAGGCACCATTTTCTTGTATTGAACATTTTAATGCTATTGTGCTACTCGGGATGATAATTTATTATTTCGGGTTGTTTTCACACTGGATGCTGCAATTTCTTACTTGCAGAGATTAGGTAAAGCCCTTTATTTTAGTGAACTGAACATTTTACGTGTTTATATATTTTTTTTATTTTAGCGTTTTTCACCTATGTGTGGTTTTTCATGATGTGATTTTTTACTGGACACCAGTCATTAAATATGTTAACTACACTTCTTGATTCTTTATCATGACTGTGTGCTGTGTACTGTACTCTACGCCCCCCACCCCCCGACACACACACACACACACACACACACACACACACACACACACACACACACACACACACACACACACACACACACACACACACACACACACACACACACACACACACACACACACACACTTTTGCCTTAACGACAATTGTACGCCACCTGGGTGTTGACTCGGCAGCATCCGGTATATAAAAAAAAGGTTTTATTCAGTAGAGCTGACCAACATGCTAAAAGAGCCATACTGATGTCTGTTTTAAAAATAAAATCTAAACATTTTTTAAATCATAAATATGTATACTGTACCTTGAAATAAAAAGTGGCATATTTTTTAGGTCAATGAGCTATATACTGTATGGCTCAAATCTATTGCACTGTGCTGTGTTCGATTGCTTGGTCTTTTAAAACAGTAAAATCCTCAAATTGGATGTTGGCATAATTCTTTGTTTACATGGAGGCACTCTCCTATATATTTTTTTGGTTCAGTTTAGCCTAACCTCTGGGGTATTTTGTTTCTGCCTACTGAGTAAAAAAACAACGCTTAACTGCCTGGTTTTACAGGGCAATTTAAGAAAACTAGCACCTGGAAACTCTTAAATGATTATTGTAGCTGTAGCTAGAGCTATGCCAAGCACGCCATGAAGACAAGCTGTCAGTGTCACCACTGCTTTGAAATTGAGAAGTTTACATGAACGATCTACAGCTTATGTACATAACAATATGATAAAGTTTGCAGTTGCTCAAAATAGCTGGGTAATATTAATACATACCTGCAAATGTTGCACGTAGCACAGACTCTTTTGATCTTCATTTAGCTTGGAAGGGTAGGGTTATATTACACATTTCCATAAGAAAATCTAAATGAAATCCTCTTGTCTAGATATTGTCCATTGATTTATAAGCAATTAGAGGATTCATTCTCTTCAAGTTCAAGCACATGTGGCAACAACAGAGAGTAGTGGGAGTCTGAAACCTACCCCAATCAGAACTCACCCAGCCCCACGATTTACACAAGAAGAAATCTGACCCCAATTTATCTGTGCAGGCAGGTTTGCAAAGTTATGCCTCTTTTCCACTGCACAACCGAGCCACGCTGGGGCCGTACCGAGCCCTCACGGTGCGGTTAAGGAGAGCCTGGGTTGTTTTTCCACTGCAGAGCTGAGCCGTGCTACTGACGTCACGCGCAACGAAATACAGTTGTTATTAATTATTGTTATTAATAAATTATTATGGTTTGCCAAAAGATGTGCAAACAAATGGTGTTCAAAAATTAACAGACCAACGGTACAGCTGCATCTTGTATCGCTATATTTTGTAAATATATTTAGGAATAATCAACAAATTTGACTGATTATATCGATTACGAAAATTCAATTAGTTCTGTTGAAGGGGAAAAAAGAAGGTTTTAAAAATGATTTGCCAAAGATATCTCATTTAAGTATAGTTGTTGTTTTTTCTAGTTGTTTTTTTGTTTGGGTGCTTAAAAAAAGAATCTATGTGAGTGCAACGAGAGCCGTAGTTGTATGTATGGTACACCTGTACAGTATTTTGTATGTATGGTACACCTGTACAGTATTTTCTTTGACTATATTTTTGTAAATAAGTTCAGAATTGTTTTAGTTTTGTTATATTAATATAATAAAGGTCAAGGTTGAGAAATCTGGTACAATTTTGTGTTTTTGAGTGTGAGTTAAGTGTACCGTACCCACGGTTTATGTCCATTTGCTTCAAAATTGTCAGAAATTCGGGCATAAAGTTTCTCATTTCTGACACGATTCCTGAAGTAACACTCCTATCTGCCCACAGAGAAACTAGAGCCTACACTTCCTCAGCATCCCAAGACTGTACTTTTCTCTCATCACACTTGCTGCCCGCCATGTTTGTTGTTTTTCTTTCTGTTGTACTGACTAATGCAACATAATGACGAAAATCCTTAACCGCCTCTGGCTCGGCTCGCAGCCGGATTCAGATGCCTTGTGAGGGTGGAGTTTCATGGTTTGGTTCTCAAATAGCCAGTTGAGAACCACCCGTACCCATACCGTACCGATCCCTTATGGGTCGGATGTGCCAGTGGAGAAGGGGTATTGCTTAAAAGCAAAGAGAGATTTGTACAGTTTGTATACAGGTAATACACAGCACATGTTACCTACTGTAAATACTTTTAATAATATTAATGTACATTTAAGTTCACTGCCAATTGGCCTATTTATGTTGACTTCTTTTCTAAGAGCTACACAAACAGATGCATCTTGGGATATAGTGTAACTTTTAAAATTACGATAGAACTCCCCAACCCAATACACAATTTGTTTATAGTTAATTGTTCGGTAAATTCCTCTAATCATGCATTTTCTCTGGTACTGTTTGCTCGCCTCCATGATAAATAAACTCAACATGAATAGAAGTAGCCACCGAACACTTATAAGAAGATGTTATAATATGTGCATACAGACGTGTGACAGTGAGAGTACACTGTACATACAGTGTGGGGGGTCTGACAACATTACAAATACGTTAGGAAAATCCATGTCAATGATCTCGATCACATTAGGTATTCCACTCATGTCCTTGGCGATATCTTTTGAAAGCAAGCCCCATATTGCACTTTTTAACTATTAGACGAAATGTTTACAGAATACTTAACTGCTAGTAGGACCATGCTGCATGATTTGTTTATTATTAATAGCATTATAATTAAAGTATACCAAATCACGTTTTTATTTACAGCGAAGGGAAAACATGTTTTTGCTGACTTTATAAGTATTTGAGCAACACAGTATTGGTTGCCTTCATTGTAAATAAAAAACATGATTTGGTATAATTTAATGATAATGCTATTAATAATAAATTAATCATGATTATAGCAGCAGTTTTTAAGTATTCTGTAAATACTTAGTCTAATAGTTACACTGTGTGTGTATGTATGTATGTATGTATGTGTGTATGTGTGTGTGTGTGTGTGTGTGTGTGTGTAATAGAGAGAGAATACATGCATGTCTCCAGTCATATGTGGTTTTCACTATCACGTCACATTAAGTCCTAGCCAAAATTGTAGATATTTATTAATGCCATAGTCTTATCTTTTTGCCTGTTGATTCGCCCCATTGCCACTGTACTTTATGCATCCATGCATCCCTTCCTACGATGTAATCGGGCAGTGTGTTCCGGGCTTAAAGTTACAAATTGTTAAAACAAGTGAACAAATCTCATTCATAACCACAAGTATATAAAAGTCTAAAATATTTTCATCACTACAAATACTGAATTATCTAGGTAGTCTCTGTATCGTCTGTAAATTTCTGTTTCAAGGTGAGAGTTGTAGTCTTTCGTTAATTAAAACCCTCCTTTTCCAAGTGCAAATTAACTCCTGATAAAATATGACAATTAACATGGATTTGCTTTTAAATTCGCAAGAAGCACTGCTCGTTAAGATATTAACATTATTTCAACAATTTCGGAAATCACGTTAGCAGGATTATTTAATAACAAGATAGGCATAATGACCTCAATCAAAATCAGTGCTACATACCGATTTGTTGATTAACACTGGAGTTATCATTAACAAACTTTTGACAAAGCAGCCGTTCTCACAGCCAACCAATAATGGCAATTCCTTACGACAGGAAGTGAGAGAGGTTATGCAAGATAAAAAAAACTCTTCAGGTTTTATTACTTTTTTGTCCCCAAGCTCATTCATCCTTGTTTGTTAACCGCAGCTCTTCCAAATCAGACGCCCTGCTATAAAGGACATACCACAATCAAACAATACAACAGGGAAGAAAAAAACACTTGCCTTTGCTATTGTCATGAGAGGCTTCCCTGCTGAGAGCGAGTGTTGATTTGAGTGTTAACTGGAAGCATTGTTGAAGGTGTTGCTGCTTAGGAAGCCTTGTTAACAGGCTGGCTGACACACCGCGTCGACATGAATAAGCATATAAAAATTCAGAGCGCTTCTTTAAATGAACATGAATATATAAATTAACCACACAGACATGTTTTAGATGCATAATTGGCAAATGCTGTAGCTTTTTACTGGTATCCAGGTATTTCAAATATGCTGTGTCTTGCCCGTAATAAATCTGTCAATGAAAGGTTTTATATTTCAGACAATTTTTATATTATTAATATTATTACCACACATAGATTTTTTTTTTTTTTTTATTTGTTTTTTTTTACTTTTTTTCTTTTGGGGTAGGGATCAGTCTAACAAGCAACAGTTTTCAATGTAAAGTGAAATTTAAAAAAGGGCTCTTATTTCTAACCAAAAGAGATCCCCTACTTTGCATAAGCTACTTCCTATAGGTAGGCTGTATGAACATGCTGCTTGGATAGAAGTTGGATACGACACTGCTCTTATATTCTCAAACTCTAGTCACCTTCACCAATGGAAGGAAGTCTCTAGTTAAAGTCTCTATGTTGTGTGCACACAGCTACAAACACTGACTACTGTGCAAAAGCAGTTAAAATGCTATTTAGCTTTAAAAAAAAAAATTCAAAACTTGAAAATCTCAATGGAGCAGGAAAATGTATACAAGCACACAAAACAACTGACCAATATAACACATGAAAGAGGTAATTAAGAGCTTGGTGATATGTTTGCCTATGAACCACAGTATCTACATATACTATATATATATATATATATATATATATATATATATATATATATATATATATATATATATATATATACACACATGGCTTCCAAATACACGTTGCATTATTGCATTGTTACTGTTGTGACGAGTCCCAGTCTGTTCCTCTCCTCATCGAGCAGCCCTGCCCTGAATTAGCATACCCCAGCTCTACAATGAGGTCCAGCCACTAACTGCACCTTACCCTCACACTGCTCTCGATAGGTAATGAAAGTACAGTACTGCCCTTGTTTGTAAACAGAGAAGGCCTGTCACTGGAAGGAGATAAAAAGATACCGAACGGGTTACAGACAAATCAACTTGTCCTTAATTATACTCAAGAGCAAATAACACAGGCCATATAATCCAGTAATGTTTAACAGCTGATGCATTGAATATTTTTAAAATACTTAGATAAGGAGGAAAGCTTGAAAATAACAAAAAGTTTGGAATAACGAAAAATGCATTTACTTACTGAACGATGCAGTGTGCACGCTTGAATGCATTTAAAAAATAATAATAATTATGCTTCTGGATCACAAAAGTTATATTGATTATTTTGCAAATAATAAATCAATAAAACTCCCAACAAAGACAGAGAACTTCAAATGTTGTAATAATATAGTATAATAATGGACAGATCTTTAAACAGGTACAAGTGAGGCAAGCGTTCTTTATATGTATAAAATAGTGTTAATCACATTTTAGTCACCAGGAAAATGTAGTAGGGATCGTTACAAATGCAAACAATAAATGCCCCCCTTTATACAGTAACCTATTAATAACCACCTATTATACAGTAATGTATGTAAATACAGTACAGTGCTCCTTCCTTTTAAGGAGATCATTGCCAATTTCCATTCCATTACACTAGCACTTGTATTCTCTTTATATGACTGAACACAAACTGCACAGTCTCTGTGGCTCCTGACTGTAGCATTATAAAGGGTGAGCGCTGTATATATAACACTGGAATGTGATATGTGATCATTGTACACTTCCCTATTAACAGTTTCTGGCTCTAGGGGACATCTCTCAACACCTTGATCTATAAGTCTTAATTATTACGCATTGCTGAATTGCTGCTCTGCCCAACTGAAGTACCTGGGGAATGGCACAGAAGAAATATTATTATAACTTAAACAACAGTGTTACATTTCTTAACTGCTTTGCTTCTCAAAGATACCGTACTTAAATCACGGGATGCAAAAGAGCAATCTTTTTTATATAGCCTAACTTGTCTTTTTTTTCTTTTTTTCTTCCTCAAATAGGATTATCTCATTATCATCAAGTTGCCATAGTAATCTAAAAACAGGAAATAAACGCATTGGGCTGTTCAATGTTACATGGAACCCAGGCTGAGGAACTGTCAGGAATATAAACAATGCAGTAAAGTAATGGCCATTCTCCCTGTCACTGCTGTAGGCCTAGTGCTGGCAAAGAAGGAGACATTTTGAAATAGCACTGCTTGCACGAGCATTGCAAGCAATCTAGCAATCTGTCTTGCTAGTTACTTAGGAGACATATTTTAATAAGAGCTCCTTTTGTTGGATCAACAATGTCCAGAAAAACAATCTGCATATGCAGCTGAGCCACTTAATGCTTTATTAAAGTCATTTTTTTAATAATGGTGTTTGTCTTAAAAGTTTTCTGCATCTTTTTCAAACCACCTGTAGGGCCATGAATCTTATGTGTGTTGAAAATTAATGTTGGTATTTCCCCATGGGCAGTTATGGACACAAAGCATTTTGGTGCATAACATGGTGCAAACCTAAAACCTTTGATTTATATTTTTATATTTTTTTTTTATTGTAACGTGGAATTTGGCACAAAAAATGCACATAAAATCACATTTATTTTTATGTTTACTTAAATGTTAATGAAAAACTTTGATAACACTGGTATGGATTTCAAAAACAGAGAAAAATACTAATGCAGGTATGTATAATTAATGTTACTATGCATGTATGTAGCTTTCTATTCAGTTGCATCTTAGGACAAAGGGGAATGTTTTTACTGTAAGAAAGCCGCTAGAACATTCCATTGTACACACCTGCAGACACGCCACTGACTTACACTACAGTAACATGCTTTTAGCCACAGGATCTCATTTTACTACTTCTTACTGCACTTTAATTCCCCCTGTCACTGTTTTAAAATAATACTTAAACCATTTTGACGGGAATTATTCCAGTCATTGCTAACACAGTAAATACCATATGAGAGAACTGTTATTTCAGGACAGTCTCCAATTTGACCCAATTGCATGGAATCTGACAAATGACTCTGCTATTAACAGCACTCTTGAGACTCAAAACAAATGTTGGTTCAGAGAACTGCAAAATGTAGGGATACACATGATGAACCTCTATTGGTAGAACCAGGTAAACTACAGTCTGGCTCACTGGCAAAGGTTGTCAACTCTGACATAGTCAAGAAACCTTTTATAAAACTTCTTAAAACATCCTATACATTCTACAACAGGACAAGCCACTTGTCTGCTTTGAATACTGAGAGCAATTCAGTACTGATGCTTCACAAGTTATTCAACAGCATACTATATTTTATTTCTGTGCACAACAGGATACTGGTACTAACACTACCACCCCACCCAAGCATTATACTCATAAAGCATATTCTAATGTATTTGTCTAATGTATGTCACACCTGTACCTGTAACTTTAAATGAATGTATGCATCAATTGGCAGGAATTGACATAAAGTCAGCAATGACCTAACACATTAACCTTTGATAAAAGGTCAGAGAAAGAGACCCCATCTAACATAGCTATTGTCAATACTGGTCGAACATTAACCACTATGGAAACACACAGGATAACCCATCAGACACATGTGGCACAGGTTGCTCTCTGGGTCACTTTATTTCCAGTTCTAGTTACGTATGTGTTTGATGAGACAGGACTTATCTGGAGTTCAGCTGAGATGCAGAATCTAATTTTCAATTTTTAAAAGAAGATCAGTGACTTGCCCAAGATCGTTTAGGAGACAAAATCTCTAGGAGTGTCAACTACCCTTTCAACTTATCAAACTCCAAAAAGCTTCACACTTAATACATACTAAGTTCTTAAATGTAATTCGTTAACAATTCACTCTCAGGACATGTCACAACAAATAATGCAAATAATGATGAAACTACATTAACATATTTATCAATCAAAAGCTGCTTTACTTGTTTCCCAAGTAAAGGTTTAACGTGTTCAGCTCTTATAGATCACACATGTTAGGATTAGGTTTCATTTCCCCAGTTATCCTAGGATCATCCTAAACTTGCAGAACTGCCAGTACATTGTCTGAGTGGCCAAAGATAGGGGTAGATCCATACATCGATATAATGTGCTGTACGCAATAAACAGCCAATGCTGGAGCATCTTAATATATTTCTCTGCTGAAAAACAGTGGTTTGGGCTCCTGACAACCTTCCAATCTGAATAGCAGATGACATCTGCCCAATAACTTCTTAGCTAGGATAGTTCTGTAGAAGATTTTACAAACATCAAATATGGCAATAGTTTTTTTAGCCCTAGGGACCAAAGGAACTTTTTATAAAAGCAATTTGGAAAGTATAATTTGAAAACTACGCTTACCTGTTGTTCGTTTAAGCACAGGTGATCTCTATAAGACCAGTAACACCCATTCTGATACCGTATTAGCTGACCTGGGTATAAGCGCCAGCTGCTCCTCCAAAAACAGGTAGGTCTTCCACTCTGTAACAAAGTCTTCTTCCTCTTCAAATTGGACTTAATACCCATTGGATAAAAGGAAACCCAAGTCCTGGCTTCACCACCTGGCACCACTTAACCCCCACTCCCCTTTCTAACACAACTTTACATCGTCTGCATAAATTTACAGACTGCTCCAGCACCATCATTACAAGAAGAGGTAGAAACGAGGTCGCCTTAAAACTGAAAAAACTGAGAACCATGAAAGTCACCAGCATTGCAGGTTTCACTCCACACAAGACTTCTCTTTGTACTGGGCCTGACAGGAAATGGAGACACTTTCATTCATTTGCTAATAAACAAATGGCTCAGGTATCCAGGGCCTGGCATTCCACAGGTCAATCCGGGCTCTGTTTGCCCCAGTGGCACCCCTCCAACTCCAGAGACTGGGCACCTGCCTTTTGCTATCAAGCTCAATCTTAAAAGCATTGCTAGGAGCAGTTTTATTTTGCTGCCACAGAAAGAGAGTATTTTAATGAAGAGTAAAGAGAGCCTGAGATCGGCCCAAGTTTATGGTAAGGCAAGAGAGTTCTCATCTGAAAATGAAGGCTCATTTACAAGCCTGCCACGTTGAGCACCACACTCTACCCTGCTGCTAACTGAAGCAGCAGACATACTCCCTATACACTGTACAAGATCAAATCCTTCTTTATCATGGGCCAGCAGTCCCCTGTGTTTAATAGTGGTGCAGCATTTCCAAAACACACTCAGAATATGCATAGGAATATTGAGGTTTTTTTATTTTTTATTTATGTAACAGTTGATGGCAGGTCAGTTTTATCAGGGCTTAAGCACACAGAATATTAGGTTTCACAAAATACTCGCCCCCTTCCCCTCCCCCAGTAGGGATAACTGTATTCTGCTACCTGAAACAAAAGTCAGGCAGGTACAGACAGCCTCAATGCATATCAGATGGCTGAGCTAGAATTGAACAGCAAGCAATAACGTTTTATTGCTATCAGAAAACAAAACAGAAGAAAAAAAAAACAAAGGCTGTTTATAGACAAATGAGAGAGGAAAAAAAGAAAGAAAAAAAGAAAGTAAAAGGACTGTGGAACAAAACAGCCTTTCACCCCGAGAACACACCGGCCTATTCAGTCTTTTGAACACCTGAGCATGGATTCAGGAGAGCATTTAAATAAAAGATACATTATTCATGAATATAAAAGGTCTGCCTCTCTCATATATAATTTCAGAAACAATGCAATTCTTTAAGGAGAGTCAAACTCTGCTTTTAGATTACTGCCTCATAAGCATTCATTTGCTGAAAGCAAAATGTGTAAGGGCATCTGAGTTAAGCGTTAGAATATATAAAACTTGCCTGTGGTATTCAATAGAATCAGATTCTCTTCTAAATTGCCAGTGGTTCTCAGTGTGTAGTAACTGCTGTGCCAAGTACAGTAAGTGTTTGAATGCGTATGACTGAACAGGGCTGTATAACGCTCACCTCTTTCATTGCTGTACATTAATAAATCTGATAAATCGGTTTAATTAACAAGGGCGTCATCCCAGGAAGGGGCCTACCGGCAGATCTGGTATAGACAACTCAGAAAACATCTACCAATAGGCAGGCATATCCCATACGTAATGTTGTTGGTGGTCATCTTCTCTTTCAGGGAACCAGGGTTACGGTAAGTAACCTAACGATATGCCTTATACAGATGACTGGGTTTGAACAATAATATCCAAACCCTGTGAATTGTCTTTCTAATTTAGGTAGACATGCCAGTGATCTAAATTAAGACCTTTTCTGTACTGTACTGACTGATAAATCTGACTTTCATGCTAAAAAATACTACACTCAACATGTGCAAGTGTAATACAATCTATACTGACTTCTTTGGCAAACCAAAAAAATGTTCCAGTTTCAAACCAAAATTAGGCACTTATGTTTTGCTGCCGGTTATCGGAGACGGATCCGATTCATGTACCATCAGTAGTGGCACGTAGGGAATTGGGTTCCTAAAGCCTATTCAATGGCATGGTACAGAAAGACTATTTTGATTTCCACACCGAAAAGAGAACGCTTCATTGGTGCCCATGCATCGAAATTATTCTTAAATTGATTCTTAAGTTAACTCTTAAGTCAAGGGTCTGCCTTTTGAAAAAAGTACCGGAACTCTGTTCTGGCGTGTTCCGGCTCGACTACACCACTGATTGTAACTATGTTTAACTACACTGTAAATACACGGTAAATACCTTCAGCCTCCCACATTGTACACGTAATCCTTTACCCGCCCTTTTTCTAAAATTCCAACTCCCAAATGAAAAAGGAACGGTTCTAAAATTTAAAGAGGCATACTGTGCACATTTAAGACAGGACAGGTTTTTAAATTGGCAATAAAACTGAAATAAATGAATACGTAAATTGAGGCCGATTGATACATTTTATCCTGCAGACTGATTCCTCTGGCGTAGTAGGACTAGGGACAGATCTCTCCCAGGAGGTAGAGGGCATGGGGCATTTGGTGTACAGTAAGAAGCTGCTTGCGTGAGAGACTCAGAGACCAGGTATGCTGTAATCGAGAAAGAAATGCCTAGCCTTCATAAAATTAACTGAAAGTAAGGTTCTGTGCACCTCTCTTCCTCTGTGTGTGGGATCGTCTGCCCGCATGCAGTTTTTGTAAAATGTCCCAAACAAACGGCAACCTCGTGAGGGCCCCAATTCTGCTGGGGCCCCTATGCTATAGCGTGATTTGCATATAGGTTAATCCGGCCCTGACTGCAATGACTAATAACCATAACCCTGTACATACCCCTTCCCCCTCTCTCCTGTTAGCTTTTCTAGTATTTACATTACATGTAAAACATTAAGCGCAGTAAGCTACATTTGGAAATAAATAATCTACAACAGGTATACTACCAATATAGTTTTAAAAGTTTGCTTACTAGAAACATTCAATTGCCTTACAGTAGATACAATCAATTGATTAATATTCCCTCAGTTATGTCCCATTTCCTGTCAGCTTCATTAAACCAAGCTTTCCTTTTCCTGAGATTGAAAACCATTAAAAAGTAGGAAATCAGTAAGTGTTCTGAACCAGTGGTTTTCAAAGCCATAGCTTATGGTGACAAATGCGGAGACGTCTCTTGGAAACACTGTCACCAGCAGTAATTGCTGGAGAAGCCAAGCATAACCAGTTAACAATAGCCTACTGTGCTTCGGTAAAAGTGAGCAATTAGGAGTTAGCAGCATGGGAAACTTCTCTTGTGTCTAAAACACTGAGTGACTCATGATATTATAAGGCACATAATTACATTCATGGACTTAGGGAACTCTTGCTGGCAACCCTGCTTAATAATATCATTTGGATCATTGTAGCATGGGCCATGTTTTCAATCTAAAAAGAATGGTCTATCAAAACCACAGCGTTGCATACAAATGGTTCATAAGCCAACAAGCCAGCAATAAGCAATAGCTAAAATGAAGGGAAGACATGTACAGGTACAGTACATGCACTTTGTGATGGTTTACACAAGTATTCACACTCAACAAACAGCCTGTTTTACATGTGTGTTTCTTTCCTTACCTGTGCGTGGACATGTATTTCCATCACCCCTTTCACAAACAAATAAATAAATGGTGAACAACAATGTTACTGTTCCATTGGACAACATTAGGACAATATTTCTTATTTCATCTGTTTGTATTCCATCACAAAGCTATACATACTTTTATAAGTTCCTCTTGTCTAAGTTTTTTGCCCCATTTCCATGCAATGGCTGGGGGTTGCAGAAGCTGATTAATGAACCTCGTCTAACTGCTCTTTGTTTTAGAAGCTCACGCCCTGTTCTGCACTTTCTTTAGGTACCTCTGTTATCTGTGATCCCTGGAGCTGATACTGAATCCAGGTGGAGTCTTTCAACTGTTACACTCAAAGGGACAAACATTAAATTAGATATAGCACTTTTTAAAGGTACAACCTTAGCAGAACACTGGTATATTTTTTTTTATTCTTTAGTGTTAAAATGTGTTTCATTGTTTTTCTTGCTTTGTACACATATAGTTTCTTGACAGACGCATGGATTACTTACAAAAACAAAACTCACAAGTGTTTATTTGTTCTCCTCTAAGTTTAAGTGCTGGTGTATTTACTGCTCTTTTTGTTACTGTACGAAATCCTACTTCCACTTATGCACTAAAATCCTTCATGCTTCACTCACAATGTAAAACAAAAATACTTCTTTCGTGTTTAAGGTAAGAGAAACTATTTTAAACATAAACCAATTTACTAATCAGACGTTGAAGATGGCTTCAAGATAAGTAATGTGATTATTCAGTTATGGGTATGGGAACTGTGCTACAACAAGTTTGTGCAGAGAATAAAAGACACTAAACCTTCTACTATTCAGAGGTAATACCATGACCAGGCATATGCAGAAACCACAAAGAACTGCATTTTATCACTAACACAACTACCTTAAGCCTGTCACATGAATATTGTATAACTGTCAGTAATTTCAAAAGCATCCTCTTCAGTCCTTTATAGAAGTACTTAACATTTGCAAACAGTTTAGCAGCTAACAGTTGCAGAAACTTCCTAGACCTGAAAACAGAGATAAAACAATGTGTCTTTTAAAAATGAATGAACATAATGCTTTACAGACACATACACTTCAGTGATCTGAAGTGAGTTTGACACACCATAAACAAATATTTGACATTGTTACACAGCTGCCTTTGCTTGCCTCCAAGTACGATTTGATGTTCCGTTTCTCCTGTGAGCTACTGTTAACAACTTACGCAAAATACAAAATGACTATTCAAGTTCACAACAGCAGGGAACAATTCAATGAATAAATGAATAGGGAAGCTGAACAGCAATAGGAAAAATAAGGGATAGACACCTGTGTGAAGTATAATATGAAGTAAAGGTGCTGTACATCATTTCAACTGCTTTTTAATTCTGTGCCACAGTTTTATTATGTCTATTAAGCGATCATTTAGAGCTCTGAATTAATATGCCAACTTATTATCTCTAAATTTGAATGACTTAAATTTCAGCTCATAGTTTCTGAATTTAAATACCTTAAATGTCATTATCCCTCCACAAGAGTGTTTCTTCTAAACTGCAACGCAATAATGCCAGGTTCACGTTTGCTTTTGTATGTGAAGCTGTTGAAGGACATATAGACATAAACTTATGGAAATATGGAACATATGCATTGTCACTTTCAGTGTAGTTTTGCACAGAACACGGCATAAAAGTGGCATACAGTTCCATTTGGGACTCTGACGACTCTCTCATAAACTCTTGTTAATAAGAAGTCCATATCCCTATAGGGGATGCTTAATTGAGAAGAGAAACGAGTCATGTGGCCCTTCAAGGCCTGTATGTTTTTAGTACATCACTTCCCCCAGGATGGTTTCCTAAATGACCCTATACGTGTTTTAACCTATGCATGGTTTTAAATTGCTTAAATGTCATTATCCCTGATAAAATTTGAAGACAACTGAGTTTCTGGCAATAAGAAACGCAACATGTAGACCTTATAAATGTCTGAGCCTGTGTAAGGTTTCTGCTCTGCTTTATTTCAACACTGAATGTTTTTTTCTTTAACATCTACCTGGCCCAACATAGTGTCTATCAGTATAGATCATGTCTACAACTGTCACTCACAAATGTTCTGATTTTTATCTTTTAAAAACACTCAGAGGAAAAACTTGAAACAAAGTTCCATTTTTCTTTGAACAACCAGATAGGATCAGTTTGATGTTGATTTGCAAACGATGACAAGCAGATCTGATAGATTGCTCGGTGAGTACCTTTAAAGAAAGATGCTGTCAGTACCTTCAACCCTAAACCATTGGATCACAAAACGAAAAAAAACAGCATTTCAAAATCACAAGCCTCTCCCCTCCTGCGTGCTTCTGTTTCTATTTAATCCATCAAACTTATGCATGACTCCGATCTTGCTTTCACCCATTGAAGTAACCTGGGGTTTTGTCTGTTTCTGTCAAGTAAATGGTTGTAAGCTTCCTCGGGTGATGTCAAGTCTGTCATCACTGATCTAATTCATGTTTTGTTGTTTCCCTGTGAGTAGTTGGTGCAAATGAATTGGAAACAGTTGCACATCGCTCAATGTGTGAATAGTCTTGTGATTTATCAGCAGTACAGAGGGTTTTGAATTTAATTGACTATACAGTAGTAGATTACAGACACTGTAGAGTTGCCACAAATAACATGGTAAGGATATATTGTATTGCAGAGCACTGTATAGTCGTTGCCTATTTGCCTGTTCTCCTTTTACTAACTTATATCAACCATATCTACCAATCCATTCAAGATGTTAAACAAAAAACATAATGCACCATAAAAACAAAATGTGGCAGTGGGTGTTTAAAAGTTGTTGTTTTTTTCCTGGAGTTAGAGCTTTGTGAATAGAGCTGAGTGTTTCAAACGTGCTTGAATTATTATCTTACTATCCAAGTACCCAGAGGAGGCTGGGGCTTCTGGTGATCAGTCGTTTTCTGAGGTGGAACACAGGAAAGCTCCGTTGACCTCTCAACATCACATCACCCATTCAGTCAGCAGGTTGTATGGATTCAAGATAATATTTGATTTACCAAAGATACAGGTGACTTTAAGAATGACAGTCTACAACCCACTTCCCTCCAGGCAACCCCCTCGCCTCAGAACAAAGGAGAGTGACCCTTGCCTATTGTAAGGGAGCTATTCCAGCAACAGAATGTCCTGGTTATCAGTTTTGAATGAGCCTCTATCATCTCCTGGTGTCCAGGTTACACAAAACAAGCAGGGATTCCACTGACAGTTAGACATGACATCTCTGTGAATCAACTAAACAGGACAAGTCCTGTCAGATGTCCGTACTTGATAGGATTTCAGTTTAAATCTATGATTCCCTTTGATTACCAGTTGAATTCCAAAATTCCACACAGAACTATACCGAACCATGTTTTATATACAGTAGATTTGAAACATTTTGAGTTTCTTCCATCTAATTAACCCTGGGACGTACTTAGTATATCTAACTAAGAAATCCTACTAAGTCTTTATCATGAAATATATGGCCACTGTTCAGATAACTGTGATTATTTTATTTGGCTAAACCCTTTAAAAGTATGTGTCTTTGTTTTAAGTTAGCCATGTACCAAGAGACTGTTGTTCTGCACTGAGAACTTTTTTTTTCATAAATGCTCTTACTCATGTAATCCTTCAAACCAAGGAACCTAGTTTGGCTGCATTATATAAAGGTTTATCCTCACCTTCCAATGGACGAGTGCTATACAGAGAACTGCCAGTGTTTCTCAAAGGAATGTGAAGTTCAGGGTATCTGCAGTCGTTTCAAGATTAGAACTGGAAAAGGGCAAAGGGTAAGAGATATTTATTAATAATGTTGGAACAGTAATTGCACAGAATAATCCAGGGGTTCCAGTGTATATTATTAAACTATTTAAACTGTATAGATTCTGTCTTTTGCTGCAAATATAAAAAGAGACAGCTATTTATGCAACAGCTCTTCACATTTAAACTTCTTGAGATTGTGTATTCACAGCTTCCTGATTGTGCATAACATAATAATGACATCATGCAATTTAAATTGTAATGTATATGTGCATTGTCTGTCAACACAAAGTAATTGTAATTATGTAGATCAGGTTTTACATAGAGCCGGTTATTGCTAAGCATTCACAGAGTCTTTATAATGAGGATTCAGTTCCGAAAAGTAGATAGAATAGGTATTACTTCATCTCATGTGGGACAGGCTGAGTGTAAATCCTAAATGCTGTTGTTCATAAAGAGCCCATTTCTACTTGCCTCTAAGCAATTATTCAAAGTTCATGCAGCACTGTAAATGCATTCAGGACAAAGGTACAGTACAGTAGTGTTTGCTCAAAACAGACTGGAAAAGGTGTTTATTGGGTCAGATCACAATATATATCTTCCTGTGCAGTCAATATATTTTCCTGTCAGATGATTAATGTAAGTTTAAACCACGACTAGTTTATCAAGCAGGCAACCAGTATCAATATTTGTTGTTGGGTCCATTCAGACTTTGTAAATCTGATATGTCACACCTGGTAGCTTTCCTAAGAATGAATCAGCGCTAAACCAAAACCTTGTTGCTATTGTTGCACTAGGAACTTAGATCTAATTCAGTGTTACAAAGCAATAGTTCCTTGTGCTATGACACAAACTACAGTTAGCCGTGTAACTTTATTTGATTCTATTTGATATATTGGGGAGTCAATGAATTGCACTTCAGTGATGCAAACACCCAAGATTACCCACTACTTCAGTAACCTAACATGTTCACTCTGAATACAAGTACTGTCCATGGAGCATTTGAAATGGGCTGGATGCAATCTGGGGATAACTACAGTGCAGGGTTTTCTGATGTCCTTAATAAATATAACAGCGACACAGTCACAGCCATGCCCTCCTTTTAAGTTTATACTGGTAGTAAAGTTACATGGCAGTAAATGTCTGTACACCAATACACATTAAGATCAGAGGCAGCTCTGGAGCAGAATTACATTGAAAGCCAGCAGATACTGTAGTTTATTATTTCTTGTAAAAGTATGGAAGATATTTGACAATAATGTGCCAGTAAATGTCCTATGTTTTATTATGGACAAATGGACCAGGTCAATTAAATAGACACTTAATGCATAATGCGTAATGTCTGCTTAATGTATAATGTCTGGTCTGTTATCATTATATTGAAATCGATTATTTTTACTATAACTTGGTCAAATAATCACAATAAAAATCCATTCATTGATTCAAAGATAGTTTGCCAGAAAAATAATTTTAAATTAGTCAACAACACAAGGTAATGTTCATTATTTTTCATGCAATTCATCCCAGCTATCTGGAAATCTGCTCTTTAAATATGACTCTATCAGTATGTCTCCAGGTTGAACAATATATTGCAGTGATCATTTTAGTCTTGACTGATCACAAAAATGTTAGGGTACCTGGTATCCCGGTCTCTTGTGTCACTGTTACCCAAGGCACCTTCTATCAAAATAAAGGTACAGACTGCGGAGTTACCAAGAACATGAGACGGTTGGCTCTTAACAGCCTTGGTGTTAAAAAGATCCCTCAACCTCTGATGAAATTGGTTCTGCTACAGGTTCATTCTAATGACATATGGAAACTGAATAATTATATTGTTCGTTCACTTGATTGTTGGAAATTCCTTGTATCTTTCAGTCCAGTCCAGGATTATGTACGTTTTCTCCTATAAAAATAATATTTTCACCACGGGCAGAGCATAAGATCCAAAACATTGTTCTTTAAAATATTAGGTGGATTACTAGTGATTGGTGTTTGAGGGCATGCAGTAATAAGAGATCTGCTTTTGAGTGAATGCTGTTTGCTTAGGGTCCCATTAGTTAAATCACTCGTTACAGTGACTGAATTCCTAATCAAGTAGGAGTTACTTACCTCGGAAGCCTGCTATTATCGTCATACTCATTTCAAAGGCATCTATTCTACCAACAGCCACCTGGACTGACTTTTTAATTCATTGGTTGAAGTCTCCTATAAGTGACAGGAATCTCTTCAGTAAGTGTAGTCTTACACACACATGGACAGGTAGGTCACCCATAATGGAGGGAACTGATGTTCCATCAAAGCTAGTGCAAAACCGCCTTTCACACAGGCAAGCTTAGCAGTGGGAGCAAAAAACACCAATAATGTCACATGTAGATGTAAAGGCATGTCTCCGCTTTGTACCCTTAAGTGTCCCCTACCCTGTAAGTCGGCTTTTCAAAGTATGTCAGGGTAAGATGCAATTACCCTAAAAAAGTAAGTGCATGTTCTTAAACACAGTAAACTCACCTAGTTAAACCAGACCAAAGTCTTTTTTTTAATGTTGCATACAGTATATTTGCCAAAGCCAGATTATCGCTTCTACCTTAAATGCACATGCAGTTCAAATATTTCAGTCAATAATGATGCAAGACAATCTCAACTATGTGCATCATCAGCTTGAAAACATCTTTCTTGAGTCATGGGTTTACTTCCACAGGGAGCTTGTAAGATACTAAAAGTCTTTTTAAAATTATGTTGGGGAAGCTTTTAGAAGAGTGTCTCTTAATAGTTAGTTGGAGAGCATGTTGGGAAAAAATACAATTGTATTTATATTGTTATCTCTTGAGGATAGTACAGTATATGTGGATGTTTGAAGGATTTACAACCCAGACTAGAATTGTTTTTTTTTTAAACTAGCACTGACATAAAATGTATAACTATTTAACAAAATGGTTCAGCTGTAGCTTCTTTTCTATTGCCTCTTTCCAGTGCTGTTCAATTGGCACAGTACTGAGAATGAGTACTTTGAATGAAAGAGAGCAGAACCTCACACATTTGTTCTGCCAATCCAGATCCCAAACTGTCAGTGTGCTACAGGACTAAACAGTAGCATACAAGCCAAATCAACCTTTTCTTATTGTCCTCCCACGATATGTGATCCATCTTAGTCTATGTGGATGTATCTGTGTGTGTGTGTGTGTATGTGTGTGTGTATGTGTGTGTGTGTGTGCAAATGAATTGCCTGTAGTTTTTATTGTCATTCCAAGATGGTAGCGCCCTCTGTAAAACTTTCCAGCTGTCTCTGTTACTGTACAAATACAGAATAAGAAGAATGTAAGCATTTTATATTTCCACTTCATTGACCCCAATAGGGTATTTTCTGTATCATGTGTTTTCTACGTTTTTTGTGGATTCTAGTTGTGTACTAGTTTTTTTTTTGTTTTGTTTTGTTTAGGGTTTTTGTTTTGTTTTGTTTTGTTTTGTTATTATTGACACTATCTTCCAGACCCCTTTGTAAACGAGACTGCATCATTTAAAATAAATCCTGGTAAAACATGTTGAATTTACATTAAAATGCTGCTCATGCTGTTAACAATGTAAAGCTACTGCCAAGTTTGGAATACAAAAAAACGGACTGTAATTAATTGCTGCAATTACTGTCGATAAAGCAGCCCATGGGTACTGCTCTTCAATTCAGTATATGGGTGATGAGGCATAAATAAATAAATAAATAAAGGCAATGTATAAAAGTAACTCACAGTCCTGTCTTTCACTGTAGCATATGGATATTCAATCATTTGTTAAGATTCTTTAAATATTTATGTTTCAAGTGACAATGGTTGTTTATTTTGTCCAGCAGCCAGGACACACTGTAACATTTCAACTGGAGACCGAACGTACAGTGCACCACCGAGAAACAGACAATTCACACAATGCTAAATAAATAACAGAATGCGTGCCAGGCCTCTAAAGAAAGCCTGTCAGACAGAGCAAGAGAACAGCATCCCTTGAAATGCTTTACAATAAAACAAACCCTACTGAGGACACCGACTCAGGCAACTAAATAACATTGTGAATGTTGACTAAGTACTGCCAAAACAGGTTTAAAATCTTTTAAAAAAATACTCAAAACAAGCATATTGGCTGATCAATTGCCATGATATATCTAAATGTGAATTATGGGCACCAACTATATTTCAGCGACCACCAGGATTAAGGGGATAATTAAACACATTTATTTATTTTTTTAAAAACTAAAAAAAAAAACGCCGTAACATTTGGAGTTGAACCTCACAGAATTCCAAAAACATTAACGTGTTTTGCTATGTGGAGAAGTGGTTTATTACCGCTGATAACACAGTTTAAAAGATTAATAAAGCCCCTACTTTTCATACATCTACATTTAAAAAAAAATCTTCATTACAAGTCTAAAAAATGCTGGTTTATTCCTTGCTTTGTGTGTCAATGGTGTCTCTGACTTGACCGCTACCGGTATGCAAGACAATCGCGGAACAGAAGTAGTATATTTGTAAATATGGTAACAGTTTAAAATAATGTCCACAGATGATTAAGCGGAACATACGAATGCTTTATCATTCTTAGTTATGTTCTAATGAATTACTACAGACGTTAAAAATGAACATGTAGGCTACTAAAAAAAATGTGTAGTTCGTAAAATATTGCAGTACAGTTCTAAAGGCACAGATAATAATGACATATGCAAGGAAATGTTCTGTAATTCTTACCTTCTTTTATGTTGCAATCAAAATAAATTCTTCAGATGCTCTGTTAATCAGTCATATAAAACAAAGATCCCCAGGCGTATCAACTGTAAAGACAACGAATTCCAGAAAACCAAAACTTATTAAATACTTGGACAACTTTTTCTCTCCCTCCTTAACACAAGCAGTGAGGGCGCTTCAACCCAGGCTCCACAAGGGCGGAGTTTGACACTCTGTGGGCGTGGTGAAGTGGCAGGTGTAGGCTTCATTTGCAGACTCTGACATTGTAACAAATGAAGGATCAGCAAGTAACAAGCATGTTGCTGATTATTGCTCGAAAAGATTAAATATATATAAAAGTAATATTTTACTGTGAGCAAACAATTCAACCATCTGCACCAAATTTATTCTCAACGGTTTTATCGACTAAAACGTTAGGTTCAGACGGTAAATTGCGTTTGTTTGCTTTTTTAATCTGCAACGGGTGCCATATGTTTATGTAACAAGATTTGTGACGCCGCAATCTTTCTTGCACGAAGAATATTGTATATAGATACCAACCGTTTTACAACAAAACACCTGAAGTGATAAAATGATCAACTTTATGAACGCTATTCACAATCACTCTAACTAGCCTTTACTAAAATGAACAACATAATAGCAAGGCTTCTGCGTCATGCTCAACAGAATGACACCATATATGGGTTGATGAAGCGCAGCAAAGTCAAGACTGGAGGAGACGTTTTCAAGACACACAATAACTGCAGACAATATGCTGTATAATTTGTATACTATTACACGGTCATGTTGATGTCTCTTAATCCAGGCGCACCTGCTAGCTGCCTTCACGTCGTACATACCCATCGTCAACTATAAAACTTGTGTTATTAATGTTACATTGCTAAGGGCATGAAACAGTACTGTACAATCTTTTTATTTTTTGTTTTGTTTTTGCTACCTGGTAAAGACGGGATCATTAAATCAGTTCCCTTTGAAATGAAGCATTCTGTGGGGTTTATGAATGCTAAATAAGTACTATTTACAGAAATATAGTAAGGGAGAACACAGTGCATTATACTTCTACATTTTTTAAAAACTATTTTACAGCCAAGTTCTTATATTGAAATCCATGCAGATAATCTCATTATTTACTGAAGCAGAAATTAATCTCTTATCATGCCCCCTGTGGTGGGAATTAATCTCCTGTTTGGAGGAGGATGTGGAGAGTAAATCCCCATCAGGTTAGACTTTTATTTACTTTCCCAAACAGTTGTTTTCCCAATGTGGATAACATTTTACAGGAATCATCCATTTTCATCACAGGCTTATAAAGAAACAAGCACCTTTAAAAATTCCTTTGAAATATATATATATATATATATATATATATATATATATATATATATATATATATATATATATATATATATATTATTTTTTTTTTTCTACAATTGAAAACACCAGAAGGAAAACATAAGTATAAAGTTTATTTTAAACTTTATTTACCACTCTGACATTTTAAAATAAATTATACACCATGCAGTCATCAGTCAAACAGTTTACTGAACAGTGTGGTTATAATTAGGATTAAGAGCCATCCATTGTTTTGTATTTCTATTACATAGTTCAGCTGTCAAGCTATAACTTACAGCATCATTTGCCTAGCAATGCTTTTTTGTACACCAAAATAACATTTTTAACTGGCCTTTTGTTTTTGTTTCCACCTTAAAAGTTATTCTACAGATACATTGATGACATATCTGCAATACACAGGTACACATCTTACAGACACATATGTTACTACACATTGATTTTCATATCCTGCAGTTCCTAAACAGTTCCTAGAACAGACAGTAGACAAGCTTTTTGTTTGTGCTTTCTTATTTTTGATTTATAGAGGAACAGTGGAGCTCCTTTTGTGAAAAGGTTGTTTTAAGCATGGGATATTCATGGGATGTTCAGATATTCATGAAAGCTGCAGATTTCTTCATACCCCACATGCATAACACACTAAAGCTGCATTACAAGGGTTGGGTTCACATGAAGTCCCCCCTTCAAACAGTGACATAAGTCATGCTGGCTGGGATGCACTGCAGCTGGAGTTTGCAATATTAACTTGGGTTGTTTTCATATACATAAAATAACATTTAAAACATGACATTTATATAGGTTATGGGACAATACCAACATCTGGACTAACATAGCAATACTGGGACAATGAAATGCAATAGCAAAGATATGATATTTGTCAAAATTAATTTCAACAACAGCATACCTTGTTACCCAAACATTTAAAAATGATTAAAAAAATTAAAAAATAAAAACAAATCTTGGAAGTTGTCTTTTATATATAGAATTGTAGCAGTTCAATTTGCTGCAAAATATTTGCCTGCTTTGTGGCCACCTGCTTTTATTGTGCCTTATGAGCCCCTGTATTTTACCAAGGGCAGGCTTGTAACCCGTAACCCCCCTCCTCAAAATGAGAATTGCCTGGAGGAGCACGTCTGTATGAACAGCTGGAGTGGTACACTATGAGAGGTCATTGCAAGGTAAGCTTTCTTTGAATCAATCAGCAGGGATATCAACAACAGCTGAATCGAAATTATTATGGCTAAGGTTTTTTTCTGCAGCAAACCAGTCCAGGAAAGCCGTCTTTTTAGGAATTCGCCAAGTGAGCTGTAAAAATCCCCCCTCGGTTAAGTGCTAGATGGACTGACTGGCTGATCAGCATCTCAGCTCTGAGGGAAGTTCTTGCTTGATCACTGATGTCTCCAGTTAGCCAAAGACCTGGTACTTCTGGAGACTGGGAAACTGTTGTCAAAATGATGACATAATGAAGGTAGTTGACATTATTCAATGGATCTCTATAAAGCTATGCATGTATATCATTAAAGCACAGAATGTTTCAGAAGTCTGGACCCAGAGCCACGTACAAATAATACAGTATGTTATTTACAATTCATTCACACATTTTCAAAATGTGTCCATCCACCATAAGGCATATGTGTAAAAGATTAGTCCAGGTATGCTGGCATGCTGGATCAGTCTATGTTTGCAGACGTCTTTAATACCCGGGACACACTCTTACCAGACGTCCTATGAGATATACTACAAAGATTAAATATTAGGCCTTCATCATGCCCCCAAAAATAAACAGAAACTGTAAATGTACACATAAATACATTCATAGTGTTCAACAATAAAGTTTTCTCAAAATCAATGCATACCTTAACTGAATGGTGCTTGTTTCCACTGAAAACATAAAAATAAATTCTTAGAATGTTTCACTATTATAGTGAAATCCACTAGTGAAGGTGTTTCTAACCTTAACGATGATGGAAAATGATGGTAAAGAAGGAAGCAAAAAAATAAAATAAAACACAAAGATACAGGTATAAAGGAAATAAAAGTAGGAATGCATTCATCCAAAAAAATGACATCTTTATTAAATAAAATATACAATAACAAAAATAATGCAAACAATATACTTAATAAATTAACTGCCAAAAAATGAGGTGCTAGAAAATATCTTAGCATTTTGTGTTGAACTTAATGAATCTGATATGAATGTGTTTTTTATAGATGAAATTGCACCCTTATTAAACCCAATACATAGTGAACAACAATTAGATATTGTTGTTTTGATATAAGCCTGTTTACAGCAGCAGTACTGTCTGACCTAGTGATAACTGTTACAAGGTTAAGAGTTGTTTACCTGTACAGTTCATTAGGCAAACAACGCTTCTTGGTGACAGAGATGTCTTCTCTACACACTCAATACAAACTCTTACCTGAAGTGCTATTTTAATTATTTTTATTGTTAAAGTTTGATTGTTAATGGGCAGGAACAGCAACAACAAAATAATTGTATTACAAACCTTAAACAGCAGCATCACAACCTTTTTACCCCATTTTGTTTATACATTGCCTGACCAGATTTAATTCACCAGCCTACCTGGTTTTGACTGATCTAAATCTGATGAAGCCAATTTGGCCACAGGTAAGATGATAATACTAACAAACAAATCATTTAACTTCGTATTATCAGGATAGCATGCTATATCAGGACTGCTTGTGTGAATTTGTTTTTACCTTCACAAACCTATATAACACAACAGTATGGAGTACAGTACTATACCGTATAGCAGTGTTACTGACCTCACTTTCCACCCTTCACCCAAATGCATATACATTGACAATGTATTATACAATAAACAGACTCACAATAGAAGACATTAACCTGCCTAAAGATGTTACTTCATTACTTGTTTCATGGTTATTGAAGTCAGTTGAGAGAAAGCACTGTTTCAGCAACTAAAGGCTTTTCCCTATACAGCATATTGTCTCTTTCAGACAGTAGGAAGGAAAATGCAAAGAGTGTCCACACTTAGCTTCTGAAAAGCTTGCAGGTGAAAGCTCTGGAAGATGAATAGCAGGTCCTGTAGTAGAGGTAGTGATCAGAAAAGCTTGCAGGTGAAAGCTCTGGAAGATGAATAGCAGGTCCTGTAGTAGAGGTAGTGATCAGAAAAGCGTGCAGGTGAAAGCTCTGGATGAGTAGCGGGTCCTGTAAGAGGGATAGTGATCAGATGTTCAGACGTTCTGTACGTGCTTTTTGGGCTCTGTGGAGGAGAGAAGTAATTCAATTTAAATTAAGCAATCTTTTCAAGATCTAAAAAAAAGCCCATTAAAACGCTATTGTAAATACAGTACATTGCTTAATAGTTGTATGTTTTAAATTTCTATTTAATCCTCTTTAGGCACTTTAAGTAAAATCAGACAGCACAATTGAACAGACTTTAAACTGGCCTGAACAGCTTCAGTGCTCTTGCAGAAAACACAAAAAATGCCCCTCTGGTGTATGAAATGGCATTCCATTCTAATGGCATTTAATGGTACTGCAGTTCTAATGTATTCACATAACGATCCAGTCTGATCACACAAGCAAACCGTGCTCGCCTTGCACACCAGTAAGCTTTAACTACCAACAATCCTGCTCTTAAACCTCTTCCAAAACATTTTGCCACCACATATATTTCACCGTTTCAAATCTTGTAGCGTACCTACACAACAGAAAGGGGCATATTCATAAAGTATTAACAAGCCAGTAAATGCAGAGCACCCCAATGCAAATAGTGACATCATCATTTTTTCTGAATATGACCCAGCTGTTTTCACAATTGTCAAAAGACAAGGCTGTGTAGTTGCAGCACTTTCCAGAACATTCAGGTCAGCAAAGATACAAATTTGACTAGCTCCACATATGTGTTGCAGTGGCTTGACCAAGACCTAGTGCTACCAGAAGCTGAGCTGTCAAGTTACCACTGTTGGGATAAGACCTGAACTTTTTTAGATTTGGAAGATGTTTACAATACTAATAGTATCAATGCATTCATGTTTAGCTTTTTAGAAAGTTGCTGAGGCCCAGGACAAAGAGCAAGAATGCAGCACCTTTATTGTTGGAGTCCACTAATAAGTCCTAGCTAGTGGCGCATTGTTCAAGTAGAGACAGCTGTGTCTTGTCCAATGTTTAAGATGTTGGTGATTTGGGACACTGTAGCACATCTAGTGTATTAAATATATAAACATAAATGTGCTTCCATTAAAGACTATGGGATTTTTACTTGCATTCTCAAGGCATGGCCAGCTGGATTAAACTTCTGCACATATTAATTAATGTTCTATCTGAGTGGTAGCAAAAACTATCAATGAATAACATTACTATGATGAAATTACAAGCAACAGGTAACATGTATCTGTGTTAATATATCACCTTCACAAGACTTGGTAAAAACAAGAAAGCAAAATTAAGGTTACATAAATAAGACTGATGGTTCAGTATAGTACTGCCAGATTTACAGGTTCAATCTCCTAGCATGTTAATCAATACACACGTACAAGTGAATTCAAAGGCCCAGTCGTACGCTGCTCGTTTATTATCTCACCGAGTGCAGTAGCCAACATGTGTTAAATATTTAAATATAGCATCTTTATAAGGCTGATTCTTTTTTGTAACCTCTCCCTTTTTTTTATAAATATCAACTTTGCTTGCCTGACCACTTTATATCAACTTGGCAGTTCTGGATGATTTAGTACAGAGACATTCTGCCCACTGGTGGTAATTTATAGAATTACATGCCTAGAATCATGCAAGAACAATGCAAACCCTACTGCATCTTCCATCTGAACAAACTACAGAATCATATTGGACTACTACTGAACATAGCTGCTGTTGAACACACTGATCCCCCAATAAGAGCTTAAGAATGTACCTATACTCACTTAACACCCAAATCAATCACTGGGGGGCGGGCTGTTCCAATCTGTACTTTACCCATGTTCAGACCCTCAGCTGTAATTCCTGTTTAAACATCAGTGCATAGTACCTGAGTATCAGTGCTTATAAAGGGCCTTCGGAGTCAGACACATAAACAAGCCTTATCAGCAGCTGCAGGAGCAGTGGGAGGTTATTGCACCCTGGATGATTGCTGTGTGCGCCTGGGAGAGCCATATATACATGGCTCTAAAAGCTGCTCCTCTTCAGCAAACAGGCCAGCCATCACCAGGCCAGAGAGTTTCCATGGGCCAGTCGCAGGCAGCGAATAAGTACAATCCGGTCAATTGCTACTGAGAACTTCTGTGAGAAATCACACACAAAGCAAGGCGGAAAAGGTCTCTGATACATTATTATTATTTATTTCATTTTTAGAAACTCAGTTTGTATTAGTTCCAGGTCTCCCAATCTGGGTACAAATTGAATGCTCTTTTTTCAGGTTTACAGGGAATGCTGACTTGTTTGTACAATGTAATCCAGTCAAGGGTCCCTTGTGAAAGATCAGAAAAGGGATGGTGTTGATCCCGCTTAACTTCCACTTCTTCACATTCAGTCTTACTGAATCTCCTTTGAGAAAGGAATGTTCGCCAAACCCTTAAATAGGGTGCTTGTTTGATCTTACAATAGCAGTGGTGAGAGAGAAGACAGATCACCCAGCATCTTCAGTGACTTCGTATAGGTGGGGCTTTGTCCCATATAACAGATACAATTACATGTTCTCTGCTATGGAGTGACATGGAGAACAGGCCAGGAATATGTTGCACTCAAGAAGTAGACTGGCACATCTATATCCCACCCCCACCCCTCCCCAAAGCAAGATGAGTTGTACTAACCATTCATCCTCTACTTCATGTTGTGATAACTGGAGATCGATGATCCTCCTCCACCACCACGGACGGTGTGGGCAGCTGTTGGTGAGGATGCTGGGCAATGCCCAGGACGAATAGGCTTGGCTACAGAATAGAAGGAAAACAGCCATTGTCAAATTCAACACTGTAGGAAAATAAACTGTGTACTGAACAGCACCAGCAGTAGATCTATCAGGTTAATCTTTCCTGCTGTTCTCAGCAAAAGCTCAACATGTTACAACTCCTTGGGTTTTTCTAAGATTGAACCATCACCATATAAAAAGAGTTTCTTCTTCATTAAGAATTTAGAATTTCAAGATGCAGTGTAGAGGCATCATTATGGGACCTGGTTTGGAGGGGTCCATTATTCTGTGTTAAGTGAAAATGGAAATCTGTGTATTGGCTTAAGCTTTGTACTCAAGTTTTGCATCCATGCTTTAGGTCTTGCTAGATTACAAAAATTTAAAAGTCAGAATAAGCCAATAAAGCAAACCACCTAAACTCAACAACTTTACTATGGATTAACCCTTTGCGGTCCATTTATTAATTCTGCGTCAGGCTCGCCAGGTCCAATTTATTTTCACACGCGCAGTTAATTTTAGACACGCTGTTTAAAAGTATTTTTTTCCACAGTCAAACGGGTTTAAATGGCCCTGCATATCAACAAAGCACTCACTAGGGATCTCCAGCCCCGCCCCACCCTTTCGTTTGCTATCGCTTTCACATATGCTACCAAATAAAAAATAATAATAATAATAATAGTCGTACATACTGATCAATTGTCTCCTGATGACTCGTTTTATCACCAAACTCCTCAATAATGCAATCCAAGTCATTATTTTATTGCTATAACATCTCAAAAAGGCTCTGCAAATGTCCGTGATAGTGTGCTGATACTGTAACTCCCAGCTTGTTTCCATATGACAGCCCCATCTGATGCCAGGGGGTACTATGACTATTCATGAGATACGCCTTTTTTTTTTTTTATCGGCTTGTCTCGCTCCTTTCGTTCCCACTCGGCCATTGAATGGTTTTCTCGCTTTTTCCGCTGAAAAACGACTTTTTGCGTTTTTGCGTTTTTGGATGATGTCGGACAGGGTCCGACAAAGGACCTGATGGGAATAATTGCAATGTCGGACCCAGTCCGACAAAGGACCGCAAAGGGTTAAGGGTTACAGCAGCTTGTCATATTTTACTTGTCCGTACCCTAGGATTACTATTGGATTACTTGCACATATGAATGTACTGGAGAAAACACAGCAACCTGCATCCAAAGGAGGCAGGATGCATCAGGAAGCTTGTGGATCCACAAACTTACACACAAGCCTGTCCTCCACACAGCTGTTCAAAGAGGTGCTTGTTTCTTATTTGGGAACCTATCTAGAAACGTAGATGTTGTCCCTGGTAGTACCTGTAGGAGTCAATAGAGGGCGCTAGCAGCCATGCTGGCTAGTCTTACCAATCTGAGCAGAGTGCCCTCTCCTGGCCATGTTCTTGGCTCTCACGGCTTCCTTGATCCGGTCCACCTCCTGCTGGTAGCGCTTGCGGTCCTTCATGGTGTTTTCTTTGGCCTCCTTCAGTGCACTCTCAAGGGCCTTGACTCTCTCAGCTGTAGCTCGGAGACGTTTTTCCAGTTTAGGAAGCTCACAACGCAGATCTGCATTGTCACGTACCAGCTGCGACAAAACAACAACAACAACAAAAAAAAAGACATGGTTACTCCTAAAAGGTCCGCGCCACAGGAAAGCAAGCTTACCTGTGAAGACAGATTTTCAATATCTGGGGAGTTCATGAAATGCAAACAGTCCTCCCAGAAGCGATTTAGCTCTTGACTGAAGTGGAAATTGATGCCTTTGCTTGTTGTGTTGAAGCACAGATACATACCTTTTTAAAACACTGGCATACATGATACCAAAAGAGATAGCAAAATGCAATATGCACGGTTACTGTCTCTTCTAGTTATAACTACTAGCCTAAAGAGGTCCTTCAGTTTTATTCAAGGATTTTCCTAAACTCCTTGTAAATGTATAGCTAAGTGGGTCTTTTTAGTGTTTGCTATGGTGGCAACGTAATTTAGCTCTTAATCCACTGCATTGATTACACCACAGTTTACAAACAGAGATTGCAACAACTAGAATTGAATGAGAACACTGATCACTTTTTCAATATCTACGAAATCTAAATAAATCCAAATAAATCTCCTAGTTTCACACAAATTGCTTATCTTATTTATCAACAAAGCTTTAGTTAACTGATTTATCACCCTTTAATTCACTTGGCTTGGCTTTCCTGCCACTGCCGTATTAAAAAAGCATTTAACATATTGATTCTAGCTTACATTTTAACCATTTTGATTGCTATTTCAGGCACTGACCACCCAGCAGAGTGCCAATCAAAAGGTTTATAAACAGGAGCAGTATTGATTGAAAGTCCTGTAGCAGCTTGTAAAAAGAATAGATTAGAGTAAACCAGATAATGCAGTATAAAAATAACACTAGCTTTGACGTAGCAGAAGTCAAAATTATTTTGTACAGCTCCTGTCCTAACAAATAGCAATCACCAGTAAAAAAAAATATCTAGAAAGGATTCCTCAGGAACACATTACACCAGGTTATCACTGTTGTCTAGCTGGTACCTTGATTGAATAGCTATTTGGCTGCATGTACCTATCACATGTTTATGCCACATGGTACAGTTAGCATAATTATTATAACCTTATGTTGGATAAAACTACCCACAGGTACTTAGAATCAAAACGTTCCCCTTGTACTGGTTCTTCATACCTGTTTGTGAACTTTTGTAAGCTGCTCCAGGTTGTTCTCAAGAAAGGAAATTTTCTGTTTTTGTGCGGCGCTCCCCCCTCCATCATCACAGTCCAGTTCAGCACTCTGAGGAGAGAAGTATGAACTTCAAAGCAGGTACAAGAAAAGAAAACTAAGTCGACTAAATTGATGCACTCTCTGGTATTAGTATATCCGATTCATTTAAATGTTCATCAGCACATACTAAGACATACAGTGTCTCAGGGATATGTACTTTATGTGGATTTATAAAACTCTAATAGTTTTATTTTAGTGGCCAGCTAGCCAATAATTACTAAGCCTCATCGTGAATAGCAACGTTGTGGGGGCTTGACTGTCAACAGTCTGGATCTCGGCACTTAACTCATGAACAAACAGTATTCCTGTAACAGAGGGCTCGGTGGGTGATGTCAGACCAGGAAATACAGACAACACAAGTATCGTGCGGGTTTAAAACCAGCACGCGTAGCAATTGTCTTTTAGATTCTCTCTCTCTCTGTCAGTGATCTTTCACTCTGTCTCTCGTTCTTCCTAACACCGAACAATCACTCTGGTCAACAAAAGCTGCTGGTTTATGTCGTGGTCGAGGGATTAACTGGTTCGTGGTCGACAGCCAATTTGTCAATAAATTATTAGCTGCTGACCACGCATTCTTACGGGACGTCATTTGGCAGAGACGAGAAGCAAACATCGTTCCTGTCAACTATATTTAACTAAAATAACAATACAAATACATTAAACAATAATACTAATAATACCAAAACAACAGAAATAAACATAGGGTGCGGGGTGTACCCTATCACAATTCCATATAAAAGAGGGGTGTTTTTTAATTATAAAAAACAAGGAATTGTCTTCTTTTGAGGACATTTTTTTAATTACTTACAGATGAGCTTGTGATGGAAAAAAAAGGTTTAATTGTTACATATTGTAGGGATCTCTTCAAAGCAGTGGTGAAAGCCACTGGCTGGCTAGCCAATAACTACTAAGTTTGGCATCCTATTTCAAACCCATAAGAAAATAGTGACTCACTTTCTTGACGCGAGTTGTGAGGTCTTGAACAAAAAGTCTACGGAGGTTGTGGAGTGTCTGGAGCTCCTTGGCCTGACAGAATAAGACAGAGCGTTAGCTGCTTCATGGCATAGAGAAACAAAGGTTACCTCTCAGCAAGCTTCATGTTTGTGAAAATTGCATTAGCAGACTGAACATTTAAAGATTGCTATTATGGCTCTGGTTAAAATCCCAACCTCAACCTGAAAGCCCTTTGCTTCTGTCCAGTTCATGTCAAAGCTAATCCCTGTCCAGACAGCTGTGATCTTAAGAAATCCAGACTGTTATATTGTGTCCTTCTTACCACAGTCTCTTCTAGGCCTTTGAGGTCCTGCTTCGCCAGCTCCCTTTTGTCATTAAGGATACTGAAAGAAAAAAAAACAATTCTAATGTGATAAAATTTGTTTTTACACCTCACTATCACTTACTGGACCGTGCAGTAAGTATCCTTCAGCATGGGAAACACAAAGACTGTAGATTTTCTTTCCACAAGCTGGTCATAATAAAACATTTCTACTCTAGCAGCTGCTGATCTGGTGATTGAACTAAGGTGATTGAATTGAGTTGGCGGAGAACATTATTAAACATTATTGTTCTTTTTTTCTACTCCTTTTAGAAGTTATGTAAAAGATATCAAATCCACCCAATAGACAAAAATGCATCTGGAAACACAAACATGAGTTTCTGCAGCTTCATATCCTTCTCCTGCTCTTCAATCTTCAGTTTATCATAATCGGAAATGAGTTTTTTATGCTCCAACTGCAGTTTCTGATTCAAGCTGGAATAAAAAAAAACAAAGTAAAACAGAGATCTTTGTTCAATAGGTATTTTGATTCATGTATATGCTGAATGAATAATATACACTCATAAAAAATGAAACCTGGCACATTTTCTGTAGAACAAAACATACACTGCGCACACGGGTTATGACAGTTCATTTACTCAGTATTTGGAATAAATGGGGCCTGGCTTTCAACTGGTAGTCATTTCCGTAAAACAGATCCCGTTTCTTACTCTTTGAGCTCATCGATCATTTTCTGCTTGTCCTCGATCTCATCGCGCAGTCTGGACAGCTGCTTCTGGTGGATCTCTCTGTGACTCTCCATCTGTTTCTCCAGGGTCTCCTGAAGAGTAGAGTGAGAGCAGGTCAGCTCTGAAGTGGGTCAAACCTGACACCACCCAGCTAGCTGCTGTGAAATATGTTCAGGAATTACAGTAGACACTTTCAGCCTCTCTGCCATGGGAATTAATAAGGTAATGAGGTGATTGTACATCACTGCTTAGTGTCACTAATGTTTTAACCCTGAACCCAGAGAGGGGTACTTGAGGGGTTGATGTAACTCAATGGAATTGCACACAAAGTAAACATTTTATTAATGGTCATAGAAAGCTTTTTCATTTGATTATTTAAAACAGAAGCACTACTGTTATTACTTAAGTATCTCTGGTTTCAGTGATTTCCTTTTAGTTTCGTATTACCTTCATCTCTACAGCATCCTGGAGCAAGGTCATGTGTTCCTTCTCTTTGTCCATAACTGACACTTCATGCATTGCATCTGCTAAAATAAAACAATAATCTCAGCTTTATAGCGTTATATTTATATTTCTAATGCCACTAAATTAAACACTACGGCAATCCAACCAAAGCTTCTTCTTTATCCTCAGAGAAGGGACATAAGCATAAGCACATTGCTCCAAGAGCACACTTTAGACCTGCCCGGAAGGAGCAGTTCATTCTCCATGCCTATCCGATCTAAGGTCACCAGTGATAATTGTTGATAACACTCATTTAACACGTGACCAAAACCTTATTCAGGGCTCCAGAGTGAAAGCCTAGTTTATTAACCCACATGCAAACAGCCAACATCGCCTCAGATCCCCTTTGTTACCTTGGGCATTGAGCTTGGCCAGCTCCTCTGTGAGCGCGTCCTGCGACTCCTCAAGCTGTCTCTTCTTCTGCTCCACATTCTGCATATAATCTGTCAGGGACTTGATTTTAGCTTGGTGCTGTCATGAGTAAACCAATACAAAAATCGGATTAACAGCACAGCAGCTAATGGGGTTTCAATGCATCAGACTAACTGGAAACAGCTGTCCCACCTAATTGAACATTTTAAGTACCACACTCGCTTCCTTTTTTTTATAGTTTTCAAATCTACCGGTAGCCAACTTCCCAGTCAATGCTATCTTTCTTCGGTAGAACTCAGCGCTTCCCATTTTGTATATATTAAGGGGCAGTTCTCTGAGCAGACTAATGCTGGTATATCACACAGTACCCCTCCTGAGCCACTAGAGGGGGTGAAAACACCTCCCCTTGGCATTTCTGCAGGCTGTGCCGCTGGCCTCACCTGGGAGATGAGGAGCTGACAGGAAGCCAGTTCCTTCTCATTGACCTGCATCTTCCGGGTGGTGTCGATCTGCGAGGTCTCCAGCTGCTTGCTGCGGTTAACCAGCGACTTCACCTCCGACTTCATCTTGCTGATGTAAAGACGAGCCATGGTGAACTCCTCCTCAATGACACCATTCACCTCGGTCATCTAAATGCCAGGAGAGACATCACAATGACTCACTCCTGACCTGGTACCCACGAATGCCTGAGAGTGCACTGGCAAGGTCAGTTAGCAGGCAGGTAATTATTCCCTCAATGAACCAGAAAACTGTTTTGGGTATGAAGGTTTTTTGTTTTTTTTAATTTTTGCTCTTTATTGTTGGTGTGATAATGACAGCTTGACTGGCTGATATAATTGTCAAGTTTGTACTAATAAAAGCACAATGTTTAACACAGGCAGAGTGCATGCCTCCCAACAGCGGCACCATGATTCTTTTAAAATGAATGAATACATTACCCATCTTCAGCTCTATAGTTCATCTTTATCTAGACTTAAGTGCTAGCGAGGATTTTGCAACAAGGGAAATTAGTTTGGTTTATTAACTGTCAGACTGCTAACCTCCTCCCAACACCATACTCACAGGGAATAATGTGATAATTATTACTCTATACCAATGAATAGCAGGTACTTTATTAGTCTCTGTTCACTGCAGAGGGGGCCTCTTCCTCTTCCATACACTAAGAAACTTGCGATCCAACTGCTGTTCAAATAGGGTTCTGGACCTTGGTTCTATCTTCCCAGTTTCTGTTTGTTTTGTGAAAATGTACACAAGTTATAGCAGTAAGGGGTAACAGACAGCAGATGAACTACACAGTGATGAGTGTATGGACATTAATTGGTGAGTGGCCATAATAAAAAAAAAATCACTACATCCTAAAGAAAGGCATATGCAAACACAAATTTGGCATCTAATACATCTAATAGTTTTGTTAAAATCTTTGTAACTTATTACCATATAAAGGCATCTTAAACACGCTCTACAATTTTTAGCTGCAAATGAGTGCTGGGGTCTAACTTGCTACCAGCAGAGGGCACTATTTCTCTTACTTGGCTGTTGCTGCTTCTATAATCTATACTTGTACCAGGCCAGGCCAGTTGGCAAGGTCTGAATTATTAGCCTGTGGTTCCAGACACTGGAAAGCTCTTGTGTTTCGAGAGCAGACGGCAGGCCTCACCACTTTGATGTCATTGGTGCCGATGATGCCCCCGATCTCATTCAGGTCCTTCAGCAGGAGGTTAAGGATCTCAGCCGCTCTCTTCTTCTGGTGCTTGCTCAGTTCCTGAAGCTGGTTCAGCTCGCGCTGGACAGCCAACAGGCACATCTAAAAAACAAAAAAAAAAAGCAGAACACTGTGTACTGTACAGTGATTACCGATATCAGATAAAATGCTGGTCTGACCTGTAAACAGAAAGCAAGAAGATACAATAACTCACCCTGGGGAATTTTCTGATGTAAGGCTGCAATCTCAAGCACTGATATGTTCTCATATATTGCTACTAAGTGTTTAAGCAATGGGTGCATTAGCGGTGTGATATCAATGTGTAAATGACAGAAATAGAACCAGAAATGTATCTAGACTGAGAAAGGTCTAAAACAACAAAAATGTTTACATATATGTTTCCATTAGAATCAGATTAAACTGCCGAGAGAATAGGAAACAACTTTTTTTTTATCCCTAATGCAGTCAATTGTATGTGCATACAAGGAAGTCCCTGATTTTCTGGATTTCAAACAGAGGGAGCACATACAAAACACAATTTATTCAGATCTTTTGGTTTTGGTGACCCCGCGTTTTCCAGATCACACCCCGCCGCTGCTCACTGTTTTCTGGGCGAGCTCATCGGCAAGCTGCTCGTTGGCCTGGGTCCTGTCCTCCACCTCCTGGGATTTCTGGTCGTAGTTGACAGCCAGCTCCTCCAGGGCCTGCAGCACCTCCTTCACCTCGTCCTTCGCAGCCTCGTTCTCCATCTGCAGCCTCGTCAGGTCCTCCTGGATCTTCTCATAGTCCCGCCTCGTCGATGCCAGCAGCTGTGACACACACACAAGAACAGGGATGTCAAGAAATTTATACACTCCAGAATCACCCAGCTCTAAACCTGCTGAGCCTGTTTGCACTTAGAACCTAGATCCTAAAATGCCTGCCAGTAACTGTTCCTAAAAGTCTCAAATGGAAAGTACAGCATGCAGTTCCAATCCCCCTAAAATATGTTTAACAAAAATTTGAGTGCTTGCTTTTTATAAACAAACAAGTTCAATTTAGTTTTTAATAAAAATCTTCAGAATTTATAGTTTACTACAATGGCTAAATATAAACATTAAAGGGCATTATAACCAAATTGAAGAATTGTACTAAAACCTTAATGTTAGAGAATAAAATGTGCCACAAATTGGCTTACCTCAGCCACTAGAGAATGCTAAAGAGCTACTGTTAGATGAGTGAGAGCTTCATTCCTATTATAGGCACTGCAGTTATGTATTAACTGTATATCTATATTACTATATCATGTGTTTTAAGTGTGCATTAGGGCAGGGATAGACAAAAGTCGGTAATGAACTTTACTATTTATGATGCAATTTTCCTGACTTACCAGTGTCCTTGTTTGGCTCCTCTGAGCGAAATGTTGGATGAGTAAAATAATAGCCTGGAGTGGCTCTGTAAAAGGTTTACAGGCTCAAGGCATGATTCATAGTTCCTTGCATTTATTTTTAGATCAGGTTGGAGTTTTAAAACGCGGTCACTTGCCAAAGTAATTATTCCAGCACACTAAATATCTGTCAATAGCAAAACTAAGATCATAAGAATAAAGGCCATCATAAAGCTTAGCCTTCATCACCAGAGCTTGTACTATTACTTTAAAAACAAGGATTCTCTGATAAGCAGGAAATATAATTGCTTGCTGTTATTTTAACGCAAGACGTTCTGTCAGGTGCCTGAGATCCTAACACAGATGTGGGGAGCGACAGAACCACCGAATTCACAGAAATCATTTACCACAGTAAATCCCAGAAGCTCTTAGACAATCCTGTTATCATTAATAATCAAATCCTGGGTCAGAAACAAGACTAGCTATGTTGGTTATCTTACCTCATCCTGGTCTAGCATCTGCTGTTTCAGTTTCTCGGCCAATTGGCTCTGCTGGTTAATCTCGTCATCCTGCAGCACAAGAGAAACCAATTCAGTTTAAAGCACAACAACAAAGACCACCTTCCCTCTACCTTCCTTCACCTCCATTATTAGCAATTGTATATTGTTTTTAAACATCACTAATAACTAGGGCTGCTCCGATTAACAGATTAATCAGATCGATTTATCAACTAAACAGTTGATCGCAGATAAAAAAATTTTTACAAAATCAAGCAGATTTATTCATTTTAAAACTGTGCTGGTGAAAAGGGAGTTTTTATGTTTAAGCTGGATGTACAAAGTTCATTTCAACGGAGTTGACTGTGCAGTGCAGCATTTATTTTTCACGATTCCTTCATTTGGCCTGGCATGGTTTCAGGCGAGTAAATGTCTTTTACTAGTGTTACAAGCTGCGACTGTAACGTTTTGTTGTATTGATGCTAGTACTGTTAATATTACATTACTGTTCAAGTTGATTATGTATACCAATTTTTACTAGTTTACATTGGGGAACATAGGTTAGGAGAGTTCTGTTTCATGTTCCTAAAAAGTGTTTTTTTTTTTTGTTTTGTATTTTTTAATGCCAAAAACCCAGAAGCCCTAAATATAATGTAAAACATAAATAAAATAAAGGTTGTTCATAAGTAGCCATAAGTGTTATATATGGTATGTTTGCATCAAAGACAATCAAAAATCCATTCTCAGTTCTTGTGTATTATATTTTGCTATTAAATGCTTTCATGGATTGACGTTGTTATGTGAAATTGTGTTACATTTACTGAAATAAAAACACTTTTAAAACGATCAAAATCCCATTGGGCTTATGTTATTTTAGATTCTATTGATTTTTTAATGTATTACTATGCCCAAAAATTAACCGATCAAAAATTTTAATCGAGTGACAGCCCTACTAATAACACGTTCATAGATGCATTATGAATTGTTCATAACAGATCTTTAAACAAACACCCCAGTAAGATGTCAATGCCCAGGCATCCAGACATCACCACACCAGCAGAGTTACACACAGTTAAAGATCAACAAGCCACATTGCCACCCAGATGCAGACCTTGTCGTCAAGCTGTTTGTAGAGGTTTACGATGTTCTCCTCGTACTTGCTCTTCTCCTCCGCTGACACTGGGGCGATGGGAGGGGCCAGGTTGTCAATGATGGGAGTGTTATCACAAGGCTCCAGGTTCTTCTGATCCTCACTCAGCTGCTCATCTTCAGGTACTGCCTCACCTATTGGGGGAAAAAAATTAAATTGAGACCATCAATTGAAGCACAACATGAATAACAACGGTAATTTTACAGAAAACGCCCAAATACTAGGGCAAAAAAAGACATGATAAGAGCAACGATATTAATGCTTCTAAAGTCTAGCCCTATGCATCCATAAGTATGCAGGATACATTGGCCTAGACTGGTCCCGTGGTTAAAGAAAAGGGCTTGTAACCAGGAGGTCTCCGGTTCAAATCCCACCTCAGCCACTGACTCATTGTGTGACCCTGAGCAAGTCACTTAACCTCCTTGTGCTCCGTCTTTCGGGTGAGATGTAATTGTAAGTGACTCTGCAGCTGATGCATAGTTCACACACCCTAGTCTCTGTAAGTCGCCTTGGATAAAGGCGTCTGCTAAATAAACTAATAATAATAATAATACAGACCTGCCAAGGGATAAGCAATGCCTGTACAGTCGAACTATGTGGAGGCGTGTAAAGGTTCAAGTACCAGAGGGGCATGGACACATGAAGCATATTTGCAGAGCCTCCAGAGGCTTCTATTGTGTAGAGCATCAAGAAGATTATTCATCCAACCAAAGGGCTTTAATGATTTTCAAGAAAAAACACTCAAATGAACGTCTCAATTTCTCTTACAGAGACTGCCACTCTGACTGGGGCCCGAAACTGCTGAAGAAACACTGTGGAACGATTCCCTGTATCGGTTGTGCCAGGACAAGAGCTAACCGCTCTCCTTTTGTGTTTGGGATTGTGGTTGATACCTTCAACCCTAGTTCTGTTTTATACCACTAAGCAGCAACCTGGACTGCTGTTAATAAAGATCACAGCCTTATCAGCTGACCTGTCCAGGGATACAATACAAAAATCTCACAGTGTGTTTGTGCTGCTGAAAGATGTAAAACATTTTTACACATAGGTTTGACTGGAATAGTCTAAACGAGATGCACCTATGATAACTGAGATGACAGATGTGCAGCGGTACAGCAATGACTCAAACCCAGGATTCCTCGGTTCACAGTCTGTTTAGTAAACCATTGGACCAAACTTCACTCTTTCAAGAAATAATCTCTTTGTGCACAGTACTGCGCCCCTGTTCTAACTCATTGTTAAGATGCAATGACCCCGAGTTATAGAGGTTATATTGAAGAAACAAAAAAGATCTTTGTGGATCTGTCTGCTTCTTATCAGGGATGAGCAGCAGGCAATACCAAAAGGTAGTGCTGTTTCTTATAAACCTGCTATTACTGACATGCTTTGTTGATGCAGGGATTCAAATTGCAATTATCCTTTAGAAGAACCGGTTAAAAAGTGTGATCTTAGATGGAGAAAAATAAAATTATAAAAACTGCTCTAGCTTTCAAGCTTAATAACAAATAAACTAAAACATGTGTACAAAATCTGTAAATGCTGTAAATAAGCATTTTACTTTATATAATTGTGATCTAATATATAACAAAAAACGTAATTAAAAAAATGTGTGATTAAAAAATAAAGACATTTGGGTCATTACTGTTCCTTGCAATGACACAGGTAGCAAACACTTCATTAACAGCTAAGGATTGATGGCGTCATATTAGGCCTAAGGCTTCTACATTCTTCTGGTTTCTATGGTAACCCTGCAGCACTGTAATCAAGATGTAAATCAATGTACTGCAGTGATCTGTGTTTCTGGGCCGAGTGCGAGAGTCATGGCCTGCCAGCATTAAAATGTAAACTACAGACAAAGTCGACAGCATGAAATGGATAGCAGGCACTCCATAAACCTTAAATCAGTGTTTAAGCAAAATAAATAGACCTTTACCATAACTCAAAGCAAGAGCTGATGGCCCCACAAACAGTGCAAACAGCACTTTCATTAATAATCATATAGTTTCCATATACAGTAGTATTTATGTTTCCAACTATAATCTAAATGCAATTACTAAATGGCCATCCGTCTAACAGTCATTACTTTTTATGCAGGAACAACACAAAGGCAGTTAAAGGGCACCGTTTATTATTGCACAAAAATAAACAAAAATGATTTAGGATATTTAGGATATCATTAATAGTTTTGATATGATTAATTACATGATTAAGATAGTCTTTATTACTCTTAGCACCAGAAATCTTTTATGGCTTAACAAAAACAAACACACCGCTTACAGCACAAAAATAAAACAGTTAAACAAGAATAATCACGAACACATAATAATACAAATATAGATCAGGCTGGGCAAATCACTGTCACTGATCCTACATTTACTTTCAGTTTCGTTTTGTTTCGTTTCGCTCGTTTCGTTTCGTTTTCACCTCACTCTCGTTCCTCCTTCCTATAACCCACCCGTAACATGGAGAGCTGCAGGCTTTTATACTATGGCTGAGGGGTTTAACTAGCCAGTAATTATTCTATTACCCCTCGGCCACAATCTGCATGAGTTTATTAATTACCTGCGACTGTCGGACAGTCTAACCATCACTAGCTGACAGTCACACGTTCCCACAAGGTATTTAAAACTACAAACAAACAATAACACACACACACGGCTTCGCCGTCATATTTATAAATACATAAATTATAATAAAACAAAACAAATACAAAATAATACACAGTAAACCCAGGGGCGGAGGGATACCCTGTTCTAAAATAAATAAGTAAACAATACAAAAACAAAACACCACATTTTATGGAAGGGAACTTTGCCCTGCCCCTTTTTCATGTGCAGGGCTCCTAGCCCTGTCACAGATGGGTATTTCATTTACTATCTGTGTTGCACATCACTGCACTGCCCCTTTCAAAAGGGGTTAGAATAAGGTCTAAAGAGGTATGGGTAAGCATTCAATTATTTAAACAAGTTAAGAAAAAACAGCTCTCGTGAGTCTTTCCTTAAGGATTCATCTCCTGTACATAACAGATGTCTAAAGCCAGTGTGAACCAATTAACTGACAATAGTAATCACTAATCCAAGCTCCTACAGTTGGGAGAAATATATTGGACTAGTGAAGCACAGCTGTCCAACTTTTTTTCTCCGGCATAAACTATTGATTTGATTTATAACTGCATACGACTCTACAAATCTTTCTGTCCACCGTTATAAACTACTGTAGCTTTCATTCAAAACAAGGAGCAGTGGTTCTGTTCTAAACTTCATTACAACAATTACATCAGCAATACTCAGCTCAGAGTTTCCTAATGGCCAATAACCTGTGCTACTATTCCCCCGTGGGCCTCGATCTGTACTGAAGACTGAAAGACATTTGCATAATAACTGCACTACTGTACTGCTTCACTTGCTTCCCAGCAATGTAAGACAACATGCGTGTGTACCAACAGTCTGATACTGCCTTAACATTACACATGAAAAATAAATAAATATGGACATTTCACTACCAACAAATTGATGAACATATCCCTTACATTAAAATTCTCCAATACTCGGTTACACAGGATTAAATTACACACAAAATCTATGTGTTGCTCTTTTTTGAGATCAGTGACATTCATCTTGAACACCCATTTTAATCTTCAGGAGATGCATTCCTCAGTTTAGCTATTTCATCAAAGCAATACAATCTTTATAGAGATCATAGTCTATAAAAATGTCTCAAAGCAAGCACACAAGGGACATGGACAGAGTGCGTTTTAATAGGTTCAGGTTCAGGAAGTTCATAGCTATCAGTTAAGGCAACAATTGCTGATATTAATGTTACATCTCAATAAACCCAGAGTTCCAATGCCAATCCAATCCAATCCAATCCAATCCAATCCAATCCTAAAATGACCAATAAAAGCGGCCATTAGGCAGCAGGCTCGGCTTATTTCACATCAATTCAACCTAGATAGATCCATGAGCAAGAGAAGCTCCCCGTCTTACCGTTCCTCCAGCGATTTAGCTCCAGCTCCAGCTGCTGGATGACATTCTTCAGACTCTTGCTCTTCTCCTTCTCCTTCTCATACTTCTTCTTCCACTCCTCTGCCGTCAGCTCCAGGTTCACTGATACTGTGTTTTTGATGGTCTTGGCTCTGTTTGCAGGATAAAAGAAGTAGGATATTCACCAACACAAATCTCAAGGAATTTCAGTCAGGAAGTAGGATATTCACCAACACAAATCTCAAGGAATTTCAGTCAGGAAGTAGGATATTCACCAACACAAATCTCAAGGAATTTCAGTCAGGAAGTAGGATATTCACCAACACAAATCTCAAGGAATTTCAGTCAGGAAGTAGGATATTCACCAACACAAATCTCAAGGAATTTCAGTCAGGAAGTAGGATATTCACCAACACAAACCTCAAGGAATTTCAGTCAGGAAGTAGGATATTCACCAACACAAACCTCAAGGAATTTCAGTCAGGAAGTAGGATATTCACCAACACAAACCTCAAGGAATTTCAGTCAGGAAGTAGGATATTCACCAACACAAATCTCAAGGAATTTCAGTCAGGAAGTAGGATATTCACCAACACAAATCTCAAGGAATTTCAGTCAGGAAGTAGGATATTCACCAACACAAATCTCAAGGAATTTCAGTCAGGAAGTAGTCCCAAAAACCCATTGGTGTCACAAACAATTAAATTAGGATCAAATCAGGGTATATAAATACGCATAAGAAAATACATATTGTGATTCAACTCACAAATCTATAATTACTGATTTAAGGTATTTTTTTGTGTTTATAACATTCTTTTAGGTTTGAAAAATGAGATGAAACATCTAAGCCTCTCTAACACAATTAATCAAAATAAACACTCAAAATAAATCTTAGAAATGAGGGAACTTACACTACAGATACACATTGAGGTATTAGAGAGTTAATGGACCACCATGGTATGCATGAAAAGAGTAGGGTCTGTCTATGCTCCTTAATTAAAAACGTTCATTATTTAGGATCTCATTAATAGTTTTGATATGATTAATTACATGATTAATAAGTCTTTATTACTCTTAGCATCAGAAATCTTTTATGGCTTTAGGGAATACTGTTGCTATTCAGTAAAATCAAATCTATAGCAGTTTCTACTTAAAATCCACTCAGAGAAATGAATTCCTTCTGAAGAACTGATACAACCAGTCTTTCAGTGATAATTGCCCATCTGAAATGCTCTAGTGAGTGTCTGTCTCTGACCTCATGTGCTTTTGAACAATGTAAAGCCTCACTAACTGGATGGTACTTGTTTAGCCCCCAGGGTTCAAACCGCTGTACCAGTTCAGCTCATTTTCATACCTGGAGGGAATATTTAAAAGCAATTCATTACGGACTATCTGCCTTGTCACCACACCCACCTGATTCACACATGTTTTGTAGGGTGTGTTTGTGTATAATTATTTCATCAACAGTCTCTGATCCACAACAGATTTGTAACAAGACAACAAATGATGAACTTCAACCACTGACAAAAGAGAATTTCAGGAGGGTCTTGTAAATGTACTTTAAATCAAATCAACCAATCCTAATCCCTGAGTTTACACAACTGGGTTTAACAGTGTTTGGACTTCTATGGTTACGAATGATATGTAACCAGCTGTACTATAGCTAAACGGATGCACACAGCCTAAATCTATGGATTGCATGAAGTCAACAGCATCAACAGGACCTACCACACCACTACATTAGTAATGTTGCCATTCCAGAATTAGTTCAAATATTTAGGTAGGTCATAAAAACAATTTTAAAATGTGTTGTCAGGTTTCATATTTATTTTGTCCATTTTTAAAAATGACACCTACAAGAATAATATGTACCCATTATCCAACCTCAAGGAGACAAAAAATGAAGAAGAAAAGAAAACTAAAATCTGAAAAAAATAGGGCAGAATAAATTAAAGATTTAGAAAAAAGCTCAATAATTGATATGCCACAGTCTTCTGGCCACTGAACACAGCAGATTAACTGAACAGGCATAAACTGAACAAGAAACATATGATTGACAAATTACTAGGTACACATTTATGTATTTTTCATTTCAGTACAATGATTTCATGTCACCAATGGCCTCTTTCTTATAGAAAAGAAGGAAATGTGGCTGTAAGAAAAGTTATAAATAACAATCTCGAGACAAATCAAATGAAAACCAGCAAGCATAAGAGCTCACAGATAGGGAACGGCTGTCTGAGCGATTGGAATACAAGCAGAACGTACAACAGCAGACATTTATTCCTGTGCCCCTAACAAAGCTTTGTTTGTCAACTGTTCCGAACAACCATTTCATTCTCTCCACACATTGTTCCAGAACTGTCTCTTGGTTCATGCTGCAGCATTGAAAATCGTGACAGTGTTTACACTTGCCAGTCAGACAGTCTGCTATGTAACATGCACAGAAAACAGCTCAATAACCCGATACAATGATTCCAAAATAACTGAGATGCCACAGCTCAATTGCTTTTGGTTTGATGGACACCAGGTGGATGCAAGAATAAGGGAACAATTACATTGCCCTCGGGGTCAGAGCAATAGTTCAGAGCGACTTGTGTTATTTAAACAAAATTGATACAACACAGTACCGAACTGCAGCAAATTACAATTCCATTGTGCTCATGTCTGTAATATAACTGGGGGAGCATAGAGCTTGTTTTCAAGAATAATGTAATGTATTCCAACAGCATTTCCCTCAGGTCTACATTCACCTAAAACACTTGAGTGAGCAGTGGCCTGTGGAATGGATTGTTAAAAGCTGAAAAAAAGCCCTCTAGCTCGTCTACTTTTAAATGTCAACTGTTGGAAGATGTCACCTTTTTTAATATCTGTAATACCTGAATCATTTTTTGAACAGTTCTTCTTGCTCAACAGAGGAAGCTTGTGAATCCAATACTAGCCTTATCAGCCTTTCTCGTATCAATATGATTGTATTGTAATGACACATAAACTCAGAAAAAGTGTGTCAAGGCAGAAAGACCAAATATGCGAGAGACCAAGCTATTTATATATGTAACTGTGACAGAGAGCGAATGAATCCAAGTCATCTCCCCCCCGACCTGTGAGGGCGCTGTGTAACAGGAACAGTGTGCCTCGTACTGGATGGTTGGGCAGTTCATTCCAGGGTCAGTTGGGAGCCGGACATCCAGGAAGGGGGCGGGTTCACGGTACCAGAAGTCATCGCCCTAGTATGGTAAGCGATGTGTCAATCATGGATTGGAGGAGACGAGATTGAACTAGCTAATGGAGAGGGCTTGACTAAGGGTATTTTAGGGGACGTGACGCTGTAATCTGTTCCTTTTGATGTGGTTACTGAAAGGACCCATTAAGGAAACGGAAGTATTTAATTAATGTGAGTGCTTTGTGTTTTGTTTGTTTGTTGTATTAACTAACTGTTTGTCATTTGTCTTTGTTAGACAGCTAAGCACTAGCCGGGAGCTGTCGCTGCAAGCCAGCACTAAACCCGAACTACACTACACCACTGTTCCACAAACTGTTGGTCTTTCACCACATCTGCACAAGAGCACTCACTATCGGGAGAAGTGACCGTGTCTGTGTTGTGTATTCATTATTAATGTTTCAGGACTGAAACCCTTGTTTTGCACAGAGCGATACACACGGCTGTGTAGCACCCGTGCTTATTATTTAAGTGTTGTTGACATGCAACCCAGCCAAATAAAGGAGCTGTTTTATTGAACTTTCACTGTCTTGTGTGTGTTATTCCTGAGTACTGAACCTACACCTGCACACTACAAACCACTTTGCCACAGTAATGTCAAAATAATAATGTCAAAATAATAATTAGAATATATAGAGTGCCCTGGCAGAATAAAATGAGCAAAATGAGCATTGGAAACAATGCTATTCTCTTATGTATTTAGTTTTATAAATATTGTGTATTAAACTCTACTTATTTAGCAATGCTATGTTTTTGAAGTTTCTTGAACACTCATTCATGCTAGCGAGAACTGTAAAGATTGCAGGTAAATTATTTCAGTTAAGACAGGGGGTGCCATTATTTCAAACTTCAAACACATATCATTGCTAAATAAGTGTCGTTTAATAAACAGTACTGATTAAACTAACTAAATAATAAATTAGTGAATAATTGTTTCAAACACTTTCTTCTGCAACTGTATATATAAAGACTGTACACATATATACATTATGCCTACTTTCTTTTAATAACTTAGTAGCTTAAATGTAATACAACGGTTGCATTGTGAATTCTAACGTGCTTGCTTTCACACTGGCCGACTTTGAGGGGGAAGCGCATTACAGTTCCCCCTCAAATCGAGCTGAGACCACCCTTTCAGGTGAATCCTAGTCTCTTCTTTGGTGCACACTCTGATGCAAAACTAATATTTTCGACATTTCACACCTGCACAAACTAAGCAAACTTAGGTGTCAACTGAACTTTAGTGTGAATTATCCTCTCCAAAAGAACTAGGTGTGAAAAAGCCCCGAAGACACAGAAACAATAATACTGTGGGTTCTTCGTACAATATCCTTTAACTAATTTTTAATGGATCTATATGAAACACCACATGGTGTATACATAGCAATATCTAGTTGTTTAGACAGTGTTTCTGCTGAAAAAGTGTATTTGTTGATCCTTGCTGTTACTGCTTAATAAAATCAAAATAATTTTCTCTTCAAACTGTAGCAGATTCATTTTCTTGTCCTTCTCAGTTACTAAATAATAAATGGTCCAGCTGTCCTGCATTTATCCCATTAATCTGCATTAAACTAAATATCTAGAGAGTTACATACATAAAGTGGTGGTTCAGTAGCTCTCCGCATTAGCTATGTCAGCAGCTGTATTTAACTGCAAGCTCTACACTCACAGGGGAGATTCTTGGTTTTGTAAAGCCTGCTTCTGAATGATTTAACTACTAAGAATCCCCACGCAGAACCTCATTGAGGGCTTGCTTAACACTGTACTGCACAGCACTTTAAATATAGAACACAAAAAAGCAGTTTACAACTGAATAGTAATCCACTTTCTATATTTTGCATCTTATCAAAGCACCTGTCATTTTACAGAATGTTATGTACAGCATGTCAAACAAGAATATTTCCCAAGCTGCTACAGCAAATCACTGGAAAATGATAAATGATATGTTCATTTATATGTGATGTATCGCCTCAATTCTTGTTGAAAGGTGGTTTATGTACATACTGTACATGTATTTATATACATACATATATGACACTGCATATGATACTGTATGTTCCTATAAAATATTATATTGCCATAAATAATATTTTCATAAATAATTTTTTCTTATGCAAAAAAAAACTGGTTTTCTGCTGGTAGATGGATGAAAACATAAATAAAAGTAATGATACTTAAAGGCTAGACAGTACTGGTCACTGCACCACAGAAAAGCTATTGTTGCCCTAGAGGGGTTACAGCACAGAGCACGCAACATGACACAAGGATGTATGGATCTGTCATGAAGACAGGTTACAAACAGTAGGCTTAATACTGTACCAAATACAAATATAATAATATACATTTTTTAAAACTGATATTGGAGAGAATAGTTGTAGCCTTCTGAGAATGCTATTTTTATGTTATGCTAATTCTATATGCTCTGTTCTGCATCTCACTTGTGACCCACCAAACGATTTATAATTAAGATTCTGCCCTTGGGAAAAAGTGTCCATAATACTACAATATAGCACAGTTCATTGCAGTAATACTATAGACTGACTAACTTAAAAAACTTGTGAAGCTTCATGACACACCACAGCAACTACGAGCCAGGGATCCTAGTTAATTAATTTATACAGTAACAGTGCAAGAAAGCTGACAGAGGCTATGAACACAATAACGCCAATGTGACTTCTGACAGCAGCAGATTTAGTGCAAGTTAGACACAAAACCATACATGGGAAAGTCCACTGCCTGATTCAGTTATGAAATCTGGTCTTGACAATGCACTAGTGGGTTGCTCCACAGGACTATATTTCTAAACCAGTGGTAAGCAGTGCCATGAGCAGTAACATCTACTTTCAGATGCTTTCCAGAACTGCATCATTCTCCTCAGGGAAGGGTGGAGTGGCTATAAAAACAAGAACTGGCGGACAAAATACTGGATTTAGCCAGCTCAAATGTAGATTACCATCCACGCATTGCAATCACCTACCAGTAACAAGTATAGACAGGACACCAATCAACTGCAAAGCTCCAATTTATATAAACATACTCATACTGAGGGAACACAAAGCCACTTTTTCAGGAACAGTGGCTTGAAACCTGGTTCGAGGAGTCCGGGAGACCTAGTTTGAGGGTGTGTCTCCCCTGGTGTGCCATGCAGGGGGCCTGAAACCTAGTCTCCTGGAGCCAAATGCCAAGCTACATAGTGGCTTCATGTTCATTCAGCTTAACAGGTAAGTCCAGTCATGACAGAAGAAATCGCCAAGGGTTACAAATCTAGTTTTGAAGTATTTCCTCAAGACATGATAAATGTGGCTGAACATAGAGAGAAGGTCAGCTCCCACCTCTGTCCGAACATCAGGGTGGACTTGGTTTCAGCCTCATTGTACACAGAAGGGGAGCAGCAGATGACGATGGTGGTTCTGCAGTTGCCCCCCAGAGAGTCTTGGAGAATACGGGTCATCTTGCTGTCTCTGTATGGTACGTGGGTTTTCTAGGAAATACATTGGCACGGTGAATACAAATAACAATACTAATGTGATAGACCCATCCTCAACCCCCCCAGCTACTCCGTATGTATATGTTTTAGCAAATATTTATATCACCCCCCCCCACAAAGAAAATTAGAACAGACATAAAATCACTTAGGCAATTACTCATTCAGCTGGAAATTATTCCCTTGCCACTTTCTATTTGAATAATCTTAGGAGGGTAATAACTGGGCTGAATATATCTTGTAAGTCAGGCTTCCTCTATTTAACAGTGGTGCGGAAATGCAGGGGTTAGATATGAGAAGAAAGGCATCAGTACTGAAATGGCTTAGTGAAAACATTGATAAAGACTTACAGTCCAAACGGTTGTCATTGAATTGTATACATTTCTATTGCTTTTGTAACATTATACTACTTAGATTTGGGATTTCTCATTTGCCTCCAAGCCTCAATGTATCTGACATCTGGGGCACAAAATGAAGAAGTTTATTTTATAGATTCCGCTCTGCACTATTACCCTGGCAACCAGTGGGCAGGCCCATCAAATACTTTATCCAGACAGCAGTATGCTAAAGAGCCATTCCATGAAAATGTTAAAAATGTAAAACTGGACAAGTCATCAATATTACACTACTGGCAAGATCAAGTCCTTAGTACACCTTTGCTATCACACACAAACACACATCACCCCTCAAGAAAGGTGTAAAAAAGCAAGCAAAAGTGACCTCGTCATAAAGCTGCAAACGTTACCACACTATGATTTAGAACGAATGATGCAACAGAAAGTACTTTTAAAGTGGATCACTGAATAGTCAGATAACTTACAGTCCCTTCTGCCAGTGCAGAAATGACATTGCCCAGAGCAGACAGAGACTTGTTGATATTTTTAGCTTCATCTAGAACAGCTCCTTCTGCTCCAGTCTTGCTGACCTGATGAACACAGGCAATAGAGAGCGCAGAGGATTAGTCAGAAAGAACTTATTTCTGTAAGAACATACACCTCCTCCACACCCACATCCCATTGAGCCAATGGGCCTTTTATGTGCAAGCTCACTCGCATAAAAATGAACAGAACAAACTGTGAATAAGGACCCTTACCATTGCTTACATAGACCCTTTAGCATTATGTAAACTTTTAAAAGACAGGCAATGGCTACACTAGACACAGTGGGTGAAGATAAACACTTACCTTCTCGCTACCAGCCAAGTCTACCAGATACAGCTTCCCACACAGCTTCTTCTCTGTCTCCACGTTCTCTTGTTTAATATTAATCAAGAAGATGCTGTGGCTCCTGGAGCTGTGTTCATTCATATCTGTGTGGGGACAGTAGGCTGAGTATAAACTTGGGTCCAAAAGCATTCAACAGTATAGAGAGTAAAGCCCAGATGAAGAAATGTAACACAATTTTGTAAATCACTTTAACTTGGTGTGTACCATTAGAAAACCTATGTGTACCAGCATTACACTTTCCACATCACCCTCTTACAGCATGTGAGGTAGACAGACAGTCTAGCAGCACTAATTATTGCACCAAAAGCGTGCAGTGACTGAAGTCAGTTTAGAAACTCAAGCATTGTTTCAATATCTTGCATATTTAAATCACACATTACATACACAGCAATGAATTACTTTAAGTCACAGCATGTGGCTAGCTTATTACACAACTTATATTTTCTATAACTATTAAATGTGGCACGATGGGCAAAACAATACCCTTTTTGCAGATATCTAAATAAACTAAATGGTAACTTTGTGGGGCTTGCGTTATTGGGAAAGTGGTCAAAGTAGCTGATTTGTGTCAAAAGTCACATTGTTTACTAATTGTCTCATGCTTAGAATGTGCTATAATTTGAAATTTCTCAAAGTTCTATGATTCAACAGTGGGAATTTGCCTACTGAAAGAAGTTGATGCGGTTACTAAAACAGCTGTACCTCTTGATTGGTAGACGCCATTCCTGTTTTGATTTCATATTTGAATAGCTGAGAAGTAGAGGAAGATTTAATTTGCTCTAAGTATTTGTCTAACTTGTTGGCCAAGTGGTCAAAACGGCAGTTATTTCTAAAAGTTCACAGAAAACGTAGTTGGTGCGGTTACTAAAACAGCTGTACCTCTTGATTGGTAAAAGTTATTTCTGTTTTGATTTCAGATTTGAATAGCAGAGAAGTAGAGGAAGATTCCATATACTCTAGCTTTTTGTCTTACTTGTTGGGAAAGTGGTCAAAGTAGCTGATTTGTGTCAAAAGTTACATCATTTACAGTAAATAGAATGTTGGAAGTCTGGGAGTTTTTAAACAATGGGGAGCTTTAGAATGTTGAAAAAAGTCCCATTAAAGTGAATGAAGATGGACAAAAAAAGGACAAAAAGCTTAATAGTTTAAAAAGTATAAAATATATCAAAAAGTTGTATACAAGCACACTATTCCAGACCGGTCTACACATTTTAAAGTTTGAACAGCGTTTCTAGCTTAAACGGTGTAAGGGGAGTAGAGTGCCAAAGAATAAGAAGAAGAAGAAGAAGTATGTCGAAGATTTAAAGTGGGGACTCTTGCTTCGCAAGCCCCACTAATAATTGTAAAGGAAGGTGCTAACTCTTTTTTTTCAACTCAACGGCAGAGAGATGTACGCGAGGGATACATACTTGTAACAGCAACATGGCGATTGGCTTTTCCTTCATCAATAACATCCATCACCTCCTCGGGACTGGAGACAAACCTCTCTGTGCAACCCTATCAAACAAGCACCAGAGAAAAGGCTTTACAAACTGAAGATATCTATGCAGTGCGCAGCATTTAAAACCAAAAAATATATACTGGTATAGCACGTCATATTTGTATCGTGTAAACAAAGCTTGTAATTTTATTTGGAGTTAAAATAATTTGTTTTTTGCTAGTTACAATATTTTTTGTTCGGTAACAGAATCATGCCATGTCATCTCACCTTCACGTATGGAACTCTGTTTTTGTCTTCATGTACAGCTAGGTTGGTCTTGGAAACTACAAAAACACACAGATATAAGTAATGGGACCGGAGAAAGATTACAATACCCCCCTAAACCAGACTTCAACATTGTGAAAGAATGGGAAAGACATTATCAAATAAGCCGTTTATACGTAAAGGGGTTCAGTTTACTATCTTTGTATATAGTGTGATTCATAAGAGATAACTGTGCTAGGGGTCTGAACTACTTACCATCTAGCAGATCTCTAATTTTGTCCATGTAGATCTCAAAATAAGAAACCTAGTGGGGGAGAGAAATGGGAGGTTAATCATTCAGTTGCTTTTTTTTTTTTTTTTAAACAGGCCTATCAAAGGTACCTACAGTAACACCTTCAAGTCAAACCCATTTAGCAATTTAATTTTTGTGAGCATCAAACATGTCTTCAAAAAGGATTATAACAGGTTAGTAAGGCATTGATACAGATCTGAAAAATCACCCACTGAAGATAAAAATAAGCAGCAGTTATCATATAACGGAATGATCTGAAAGTCTTCCCGTAGATAGTGGTCTGGTCTAGACTTTCTGCAACGTAGGCAAATCAGCAGTTGCATGGTCCCATAGTGTAACAAATTAGATTAAAACTGCTGCAAAGAGGTACAATTAACTGCATCCATATCTCTCTGTTTCTGCAGAGGAGCATATGGTACATTATTAAAGTATAGACGACCTTTTGTCAAAAACACAGGACTTCATACTGTAATGCTAGATTTAAAAGAAATTCTTTGACAAACATTTTGACTAAATATATTCTTCATATCCTATTATTGAATATTTTATAATGATATAATTATAGTATACAACAAATTCTACTAACTAATGCTAGAATTAAGTTGGATATTCCTAGTTCTAACCGCTCTGTGTAACGTTAACGTTAATATTTAGAGAATTTTAACTTTTCCTAAAATCTACTGCTAGTGTCACTTAGCAAAGGATGATTCTAAGTGACAGTTTATTTTCAGTCTTTAGCGGGCAGTTGTGTCAGAGCTATTTAGCCCTGCTGTTTGATGATAACCGCCTCAGCCCTCACACACCCCTCGCTGGACCAGACACTTTATATAAGCCATCAGTCTGCAATTACCTTGATGTGGAACTCTAGGTTCTCATCCATGGAGTAAATGTGATCGAAGATGTCGTGTGAGATTCTAGGAATAATTCCCATCAGCTGAGGGTTGTGCAGCTTCCCCTGGAAAGCAAAATGGGTTTATATTATATTATTAAAGCAAGAGAACCGTCTTCAAAAAGAGGCGTCTGTGGGCTTAATAGACAATTACACTACTCTTAATTTAGAATGTGTATTACCAATGCAAACCAAGATACGGTGGCATGTTGTCTTCCATATATGTTTATGTTTCGTAACCTATGCCTAAAAGAATATACAATGGCACAATACTGCATATACTGAATGGAGTATCTTGGTCTATACGCTGTGTGAAATGTCATTAGCTTTAAGCAGAGCCCTTCCTATACCCACCAAAAATGGAGGTGGCACTACGGCCCAATGCAATAAAGCTTTACAACCTGTTAAGACATGATTCATTCTAGCCCATTTTAAAATGTAAAACCCATTTAGTTGGGGCCATCTTTTCATCTGAGTGGGCATGCGCCAAGCAGCACTGAAAAAAAGGCATCGTGGAGACTTCAAAATGGGGTTTGAAAAATAATTTCAAGCAGTATTCAATTTTCAGCAAAGGTAAAATATTTTCTATTAAACCCGCAGCTCCCTTCATGGTGATTAAATCGAGATCCCTGCAGTTTCGCCTGAAGGGATAAGTACATCTTGAAATGCATGCTGGGAACACCAGCTATTAGCACAACAACGCACAGTCCTTTGCTTTATATCAATCTGGTCATTTGCAATTACAGTAAACACAGCAAATGCACACAAAAAAAACACGTCAGGCAAATATTCCTTCGGTTTCACAAAGCATGCTGGAGTTTCAGGAGTGTTTTAATAGCCGAGACCCTGCAACACTGTACCTCCAGCAGAAACAAATGCATCTATAATCCCAGGACCCTCTGGTGCTATTTTAATCTTCTTGAAGGTTACAGCTTTCTTGTACTTCGTTAATCACTGCTAAATATAAGGACAACCAGATCTTTTTCGATTTTGAGGGATGTTAAGCTATGCGAAAAGTGGGAAATGTCTAAGTGAAATCCCTGCTTTATCATAATACCCACTCACAATGCACAGGCCTCATCATAATCTCATTTTAGAATTATAATTCTCTTACATCTCATGTGTGAAGACTTCTAATTTACTGCACAATGCAAGAGAGAAAAATAAAATCTCCTTTCTGAGGCATAGAAATGAAATTGAAAAATGGTTAAAAAGCCAGTACAGTACAGTGCAGTACACTGTAGTACAGTACAGTGTAGTAAAGTACAGTACAGTGCAGTACAGTGTAGTAAAGTACAGTACAGTGCAGTACAGTACAGTAAAGTACATTACAGAGCAGTACAGTACAGTGTAGTACAGTACAGTGTAGTAAAGTACAGCACAGTGCAGTACAGTACAGTACGCACCAGAAACAGTCCTGCAGATGTTCAGCTTAACTGATCTCCTAGGAAACCCCTTTGCACTGCCATGCAAGGGAGTGCTGGTAGCAGCCAAGCCTATCTTACGAAGAAATTTGGAGACTTTCACACAACAGATGCATCAATTCTGCTCATCAGCGATTGCAACAAAATAAGCAAGGTTCCTATTATATATTGAAAAGTTTAAGGATTATTTCCCAAACTACGTGATATGATATTATGTAGAGCCCTTATTATTTATGGTTACCCTCTCCACATCACCCTTGTGTTTTATAGACGACTGTCACTGTTAGATCACCAGTACTTATTCCACATACTATAAAAAAACACCTTCACTTTATTTCCATTTTGTTTTTTTTTGTTGTTACCTAAAAAAATGTAGGCTGCCAGACTGAACTTACCTCCATGGTGTGTGTTTTTCCCGAGGAGGTCTGACCGTAAGCAAAAATGGTTCCATTGTAACCTCCAAGAACATCTGGGGGAAAAGATGGTTACAAGTAAGAGAGGGTATCTACCACACTAGTATACAAGCATTAGAGCAGTAAGCTGAAAATGCACATACAGTTAGCACTAAGTGCACTGGCTAACAGGTGTACTTACTGTATGCACACCTGATATGTTACTGTGTCAACATGGATTCTGATATCAGATGTCAGAAGCTAAGCAAGGTTTATACCGGCCAGTAATAACGAATAAGGAACATCAGGGATGCAGGAAGTGGCTTCATGGTAGCTCAGCTGGAGAAAGGATTCCTTCCCAGTGATGGCAAACTTGATTGGCTAGCAACAATCCATTTGTGTTTTTGTACAGTTTCTTGATATATTCATTTTCTAAGTGTAATAACACATACCAATATGCACACTTGTTGGGTAGTTGAATGCACTTGTAAATTATAGTACAAATTTACAGCATGTTGTGTATTATTTCTTACATATGTTCCATCATACTGTACAGGCTTGTCCACTATAGCCTCACCAGCCCAAATGCTGCCACTGCATGTTAACTTTCTAACTATTGCAAGAGGGAACTGAAAAACATCATTTGTGATTTTGGTCAAATTTGATTATAGAATGTAGTCCTGATCTCAGAAGATTCTGTGATATATCTTAGAATTGTGTGCCAGTATGAATAGTTGGGATTCAATTTGCAGTGCCCAGTGGCCAAAACCAAGTTAAATCAAAGTAAATGTGAAGTAACAGTCAAGGAGTTTGAAATGGATGTTATCCATTCATGGTTACTCTGCCACTGACAGAGTTGGAAGGATAATGTGCCTTCTCCAGAAGTTAACATGAATTTGGGACTAAATGTTCTATCACCATTTATTTATAATGTAGACCTACCTTTAACAATCTGCTTTGCACAGGCATTGTAAACGTTTTCCTGTGAAGTGTTAGGTGGGAGCACTTTGTCAAAGATATAGGGCTTGCCCTGTCAAATGAGAAGGGATAAATCATTATTAAATCATACACCCATTTTTAACCCTGTTTACTTGACACCAGAGAAACCATAAGCCTGAAAATGATTTAATGCGTGTTGACTTTCAACACACATACCGTACCTTCTGAAGTGTGTCCTCAAACACGACGCAATGACAGTTTATATGAGGGAATCTCCTTTTTCTACCACAGTGTCCACAGGGAAATGGGTTAAAAAAAAAAACGTTAAAACTATTAACCTATAGTCTATTCTCTTTATTGTAGCTTTTGAGCTGAAAAACACAATATGCTCAAATAATTCTAACAAAGAATGAAACTAAGCCATAAAGTACTGACAGATTAAATGGAACATCTCTATGTTGGAGAGGAAACATTAAGGAGGCAGTGTGGTCCAGTGGTTAAAGTCCAGGACTTGTAACCAGAAGGTCACTGGTTCAAATCCTGCCTCTACCACTGACTGACTCACTGTGTGACCCTGAGCAAGTCACTTAACCTCCTTGTGCTCCATCCTGTGGATGACATGTTAAATCAATGTCCTATTATAAGTGACTCTGCATATAGTTCAAAGCCTAAAGCGCTTTGTGATGATGGTCGGCTATGAAAGGCACTATATAAAGATATTATTATATTACAGCTGCACACCACCTGTGTCAATATTGGTCATTTTTCAATCCACCAGCTGTCTGCTTCTAAAAATGTTAGCAAGTATGGTAGGTAATAATCAAAGCAAAAACTATTGAGAATGATAGGGAACACACATATTCTATGTTAGGCAGGTAAGAAATACTATATAGAGTAAATGCTGATGGTTTGAAGTGTCCCTTTAATATTGAGTTTTGCCCTGTGTCTTTTTCCAGCACGGTGCTTCAGTGTCTGATGAATTTGTTAGTGAAGTGCCAAGTCCAATGGCAGGCTCCTATAAGTGTTCCTTATCAACAACATGTCAAGCAGCCAGCAGGTGAATAATGTCTCTGGTGAGGTGAGTCATCAGTCACCTGCTTCAAATTCTAATAAAGCTGACACTGCAGCCTCGCTTCATCGCAGCACAGAGACACTGTACTGGGCAAGAGGTGAAGAGAAGGGGAAATATCTGATTAGAGCGCAGATCATCTGACGGAAAACAAAAAACAAAATCAATACACTTGGCTGGGACTCTTAGGTTGGGGGTATAGTCACATTTCTAGCATTTTAACTGTGTCTCTATGAAATGAGTTTTAGTAACTGGCTCCACTCTATGCCCACAAATCCATCCCACTGGATTAAATTCCAGTTTAAATCCTGTCTCGTATGGTTCTCTGAACATTTGCAAGGGGCTTAATACCAATTATTTAATAATACTAATACAAATTGTAATAACAAATAAATGCAATCTTCAAGTATTTCCATACATTTTAATTATGGATGTTTTTGGAACATTTTGATCAGAAATCTATGTGTTGTGCATTGCCAGAAGTACCCCATGTGGCACTAAGATAAAATCTATTTTAATGACATCAGTGGAGGGTCCATCATTCTATGCTCAGAATACTAATGTATTCATTTTATCAGGCTTGGGTGATACCAAGAACCCCCTCACAGTTTATAAACTCGTAATTTGTGCTCATTATACATTATACTGAAATTAGTATGCACCTGATGTGTGCCAACCGTTAAGAAAGCTCAAGGCTGTGGTAGGCAGAGAGATCCACTCCACCCCAGTGTGCAATTACTTCAGCATAATGAAACGCATGTCATTTCTGTATGAAGAAGCCTGCGACCAGACTTAGCCATGAGTGAAATAATCCTGAGCTAGGAGAACAGAAACACATTGAACTCAAACAATCAAATACATTATTTATATACAGAGGTTTATGTAGCCTTCCCGACCCTGCTAATGCTGAATAAATCATTCAAAACTTCAAAACGCCCATAATCCTAACATCATACTATAACAAACTCTAGACAGATGTCTGTCTTGTGCCTTCTTCAGTGTACTAAATAAACCTTTTTTGAACTGAGGCAAACATGTATAGTTAAAACACCTTTAATATGGCCGCTCAAGTTTACAAAAAATGGTGTTGAGACAAATAGTTTACTGCATAAAGGTGTTCCAAATAATATAGATTTTTGTGAATTACTGATACATTTTGTTCAAATAGGCATGATGTTTTCTTATGGAAAAGTATTAGTATATTAAACACCAAGGCTTGGAGGGAATACATTATTAGTATATCAATACTACCAGGGGGGGCATTTTTTCCTGTTAAATGTAAAATATAACACTACTACAATTTGACTCCATCTGCAAAGACCTATGAGGTCATGAACCAAAACAATTCTACCACAAACCCAAACTTAAATGTAATCAAGGGGCTCACAGGGGAAGAGGCCTGTACGATCTTCAAAATTAGAACTTCAGTAACAACACATTTAGTCAGAAGGGTGGGGAAAAAGCACAAAGAAGATAATGTTTAAATCTGCAGCATGACAGTGACAGAGCAGTACTGCACATTTGTTCCACTCAAACAGTAATCTTTTTATTTCAGTAAAGGATGGTCCAGAATTGAGGGTAAAGCAATTTTAGGTAAAAGGTAACGCAAACCCCCTGGAGTATTAGAGCCTCCTCTCTTCCATTACGCAGATGTGAAAGAATAAGATAATGCTGATCGCAGTTCTTTAAGACTTTGCTTTTTAGGCTGAGCGGAGTGAACGCTACCTGCTCCATGTCAACAGAAATTATCAAAGGTGACTGTACTGTAGCTTTCCATCTGAATCCAGGGATCGCTACGCACAAATCCCGATCAAGAGATCAAACTTTTCGGAGACGACTGCAGAGGGCTCTTTTTAAAATGCCTTGCTTCATTTTGAGAGTGCCCAGCATTGATTGCTTTTGGATTTAGGTAGCCTCTGTTTTGTCTGCTTTGGCTGGTTATGCAAATTAATAAATCGCATTTGTTGGTAATATTTAGTAATTATTTGAAATCAGAAGAAAAAAGGTGAACAGTTTTCTTGGATAGTATTAACCGATATCAAATAAATGCTTTTTTAAAACTACAAAATCACTGTTCTACTTGTTCCCAATCTCCACACAATAATAAAGAGTAGGCTGCATTTTTATGTCAATTGTGATGGTGGAGGTCAAGACACAGTTAACAGAAAAGGCTGTATACATTAGGCCCTAGTTGCCATAGAAACCATAACACGTGATTAGAAAATGCATCCATCCCACTTATCCCTAAGCAATTAAAGGCCCAAAGAGACATTATTGAGACAGAATCGGAAGGCATATATATCTCAAGCTGTTCATGCAACCTTGTATTATCCACTACATCCTCCTTCTGTTTCTCTGTGGTAATTTCAACTGCAGTCTTTAGATTCATGTTTTTGTAAGCCTTCTGAATACAGGATTGTACATACTATAATTGTATAGGCTACATGAGGCACATAACAATATTTTGGTACACAATTTTGTTTTTAAAAAAAAAAGAGAGTCTGCAGTATGAAAGACTACATGCTCCTGAATTCCATCTATCTTTACAAAACAGCAGGCAGAGTGCATTGGTAAAACAATGGGCTTCAATCCTGACATAAAGAGATCAAGAAGACCAAAACAAAGGGCTGCTGCAAGGGCATCAAGCCATCAGACAGTCTGCGTTGCTCAATGAGGATGTAAAAGCCGAAATTGTCCGACCCCAGTGTTTTAACGGGAGCAGGTTTGTTCCGGAAAAAGGAAGCCAACGCCGCCAGCGACCGCGTGTATATCTGGGTTTGGGGTGCTGGTGGACGTGAAAAGAACAGGAATTAGGTTGGGATTGTAGATCCCCCCTCAGTAGAGCAGCGAGGGATAGAAGCGGGACCTACCATTATTAGTGGAGTAGCACAAGCTGCATTAACGGTACCTTTGGTTTAATTGTGTTTTGTGAAAACTGTTTTATTTTGCTTGATGTACAATCTGTTGTATGTCCTCCATGAGCTACCATCGCTACGGGGCGTGTCAACTGTAACCTCGGTCTCAGCCTCCTTTCAATCAGCGAATGAACACACCCCCTATTTTACCCTTCTACATAATGGTAATATGGGCTATGTTACATTAGGTTTCAAGAGAAAAGAGAGCAGTGTAGTCAACAGTGACACCCCAAAACCGCAATTGCAAATCAACACACAGAGTGGAATAATCAGCTGTCAGTAGACAATTGGGTTTATTTGTAGTTATAGCCTCTAGCTTGTTAAACAGAGGAGAAAATGTGATTGCATCACAGCATGTCCCAACATTCTGATGTTACTACTGTCCAATTTATCACTTCTTAATACTGACTAAACCCAGGACACCACGTTATAGCAGTTATAGAGAAGAAGACAGAAGGACAGAGAAGCAGTTTCTGACTACATGTGAGAAATACTGTTTCTGATACCAAGAGCATTTTGTTACCAATGACAGTTGCTGAGTCAATTCAACTGATACGAATTAACTAGCCAACTAAAAACATACAGTTTAACAGCTACTGTACTGTACATAAAGCAAGGACAATTGTTCCGAATAATGAAGATGTATGCGAACCAACTACGAAAGCTTTGAGTACCAAAACAGTGCATGTTGTTACGTTGGATAGTGCTTCAAACCATTTAAAGCACTATCATTCTAATAAGGTCCATTGGTCCAGAGATTGGTCTTGTAAGTTTAATGGATAAAACTGGACGTTTAAGCAACGTTTCAGCATGTTTTCAGCACACAGCAACACTAGTTCACTGCAGGGTGTTATTATGCAGAGCTTGCAGAAATCTGTGGTTTGCAATCTACTCTCTCTGCAACAAACAACTTCCCTTTTTAGAGAATTCAAGAAGCTTAATGGAATTAATCTACTATAAAAAAACACATTTTAAAAATACTCAATGAAATTTCAGGTTATACCCTGCAATTATATTTAATGACTGAAAGGCTGCTAGCAGGATGGCAACCGTACCTTGTTAGAAGCACACGATTTCTGTTACAGTAAATATCATAAATGTGATATTCTTGGTGAAAAGGGAATACACTGAGCATATGTTTAGCTGCTTCGCCATTTGTACAGCACATCCTGACACTTCCAGGTCTTGAATTCCCTGTTTAATTACATTTGTAGGACAAAAGATTAAGGTAGGCATGACTGACTGGCTGACCTGCTGCATTCTATCATCTCAATTTACACCAGCTGTTCTTTTCATTTGGTTTTGGTTTAATTGTTTAATTTCCATTTCTGCAAAGCCAGTATCAATTCCCAAGAGCCAGGGAAGGGAAAGCCAGACTATCATTTTTTTTTTGTTCTTTGTTAAGGAACACAGTGAACAACGATAGGCAGTTACATCTCCATGTGGGACGTTTGCCAACAAATATGTTTAATAAACTACCAAATACAAGTGTAAATTACAAACCCCTGCTTAGGAATATTTTAGTTAACACAATTCATCTGCTTCAGCTTCCCCCACAAACAAAAAACACAGTTTCTGTCATTTAAGCTGATTTATGACATTTTGATTTGATTCATTTGATTCAAGCATCCTAAAAATATGCACATATTAGAACCTTTTTTATTTTTTACAAATCATAATTAATACTTAATTAATGAATCTAAAAAAAATAACTTTCACACATAAAATGTAATTAAGTATTACCTGTGGATTACATTTTGAAACAGTGTCCTGCTGAAAAACTGGCAGGGGAATCAAGGGGATGAGTTTACTGAGTCTCTGATAACAAGAGCAGCATCTCACTGTAATCTTGCCAGGCCAAAAAACAAACTGCTGGGAGTGTGGAATAATTCATCTGAATCCATCCCACCAGCTTCACTTGCACTCTGCTTGCTCATATCAGATGCTACCCAATTTAAGGGCACATGCTGCTAATTCCCACAGTCCCTTCCCTGTTTTGTTTTTTGGTTTATGATAGCTGTGTAAATTCAACAGATTTTACTTGCAATACAATTACACAGGATGTGTCTCTCTACAGAATGTCCTTTCTACTCACTCTCCGTCTCCCCATCTCGCCAGCTATACATTTCCAAGGACTCTTTATTAAATGCCAATTGTAATTTAAGACAGTAGTGTGTGTGCATATGGGGAGGGGGGGATAATTTAGGCCAGCACCTCATTCAAGGTAATGGAATCATCAGCTGCTTCAGCACAAGCTACTCTTTATTCTATGAGAGATTTCAACAGATGACCTTGCCATCCATAAAAATAATGTGAAGCCCTCACATGTAACATCCATAACACAGACCCACTCTTAAAGAGAAGCCAACCCAAGGGGAGTGAGGGAGTAGGGATTTTAATAGGCTTGATCCACAACATTTCACTCGAACAAAACAAATGGGAAGAAAAACTATTGAATATCTCAATGCAATATTACATGTTAGAAATGCAATCCATCAATTTTTGGATAGGCAGGCATATCCACCTTCAGCAATATGCATGCAAAGATTATTCAGCATTGGGACAGTGGTTCATTAGACCCCAATGCCAAAATGCTGCATTTACAGTACATCTCCGCCTGGAGTCAGTTGCTACTGAAATTGAATATTATGGAAGTTTAGTCCAAATGAGGAACTATAAATCACCTCCCCAGAATTTGGTCCACTTGAGCTACATTACAAACATGCTAAAGCTAGCATTTGCATGATATTAAACAACCCTATAGGAATACAATTAAGTTGAACCAGTTATCTCACATGACTCAATCCTGTTAGTCCTATATTACAGTTCTGCCAAAAGTCCTATAATACCGTATTTATAGTACTGTATATTATGCGTCAATGTAGTGTTTCTGAATCTGTAAGAACTAGAAACATAATTCTGGGCCTCCTTTCGTTTTAAACAAAGTGGTAGGTGATCCAGACTCTTCATTTTCAGATATCGTTTGGTATTGTATCGATACGAGGTTGAGTGGTGGTATCGCCCACCAATACAAGCACGCCCAGTGTTCTCGATGACATCACTCTCACCGGCGAGCTAAAGACGCTGCAGCCGCAGAACGAATATAAACTAGAACCTGTCTACAGTACTTACCCTATTATATAAGCCTATTATACCTAACAGTATTGTTGTAAACTAAAATATAACCCCCAGCCAGATCTATCGGATCAGAAATACATAAAGTAAAATCTCAATAATCAATGTCAGAAGTTTAAAAGGGTGTTTCCTTCATAATACAGCGAACAAGTTACTTACACTCTAGTGTGAAATATACTGTATAATACAGTGTGAAATATACTGTATAATGTTTTCATTTACCCAATAAAACTGCTTAGGGATTTCGTTAATTTATTTATTTATTTTACAATATTAAAATATATGTGCAATCATGTACATATTGTATAACAGTTTTTGGTGTTTAAACAAAAAACAAAAACAAAACAAAACAAAACAAAAAAAAACAATAATAACCTGTAATTGGCGTGCAAAGAAGTAAAGTGAACAGTTTTAAATGTACTTAAAAAATAAAACCGCTTACTGTTTGTGAAATTTGTTTTAAAAAAAATGTATACGGTACCAATACAGTAACTGTACACCCGATGTAGAAAAAACAGAAAAAATATACCTGAATTATTTTAATTATTTTTACCTGTTTTTGTTTTTGTTTTTCTTTATAAGATATTGCCAGAAAAACAAGTAAAACGAGCACGTCATTCTTAACGAAATTAACCAGAATTTTGATCGTTCATACAACATAAAAATACCAAAAAAAACTTACCGCAATAACCACTGTGTCATCTTCTTTAAATTTCGGAATATATTTGTCTCCTCTTACGATCTCAGATTCATTTAATGGCCTAAAACGGCACATTACTTTTATGCTGCATTCAGCTTGATCCGCCATCTCAGTCTAGTCAAACAAGAAAAAAAAAACAGAAAACAAAATACTACATTCACTTGTATAGTCAATTCAGCAGAATGAAGGAAACCTCAGCAAACCATTGTCACAGCGGCATTGCAGTCAATTGCAGCAGTGCATTCCATTCGGTTCATTCACAATGGATTTTACAATTAAAACGAAATATTGCAACGACTCTTTACAGTTGTGCAGAAACAGAATTGCTTGTGGTCGGACCCTGCTGTTAAAAAAGCCAATCTTCGCTTTAGAGTTCAGAAATCACATCCTCTTGTACGCTCTGCCATCCAGCATCAGCATCAGCATCAGCATCAGCATCAGCATCAGTCACTTTTAACCCTCCACCCAGGGCTTTCTGATCTCGCTGCATTACATCACCCGTTCTTAAAACACTGAAACCCACGTGGGCATGCTGGGGATTGTAGTTCTTCCTATCTGCATGGTACAGTATTTAAAATTCAGTGATTAAAGCAAAAATCTATTTTCACTCTGCATCACAAACCAGAGATAATAACAACTAATCGCAACTTTAAAGTTAGAATGCATGCGATGGTACTATTTCCAGAAGATGATTGAGTCGGACCAGATGTGCTGTTTTGGAAGCTTGAGATCTGCTGCTTTTAGCCCTGCAGCAGAAAAAGAGCGGAACCCACACAAAGCACAATCATGTATTTCCAGCATCAGCTCAGAGGTCTGCTAGTAGGCATAGAAATAATATCTTTAGATTTTTGCATAGCACCCTAAAGGCTGTATCTTTAATCTTTAATGGCATACTGCCCCCTGATACCACAATGTGGCCTGGAAATGTTGTCTCTCAGTTGTGTTTAATATTCTGATTCCCTGGCCAAAGGGCAAATCTATCTACTAAAGTTTAGTAACTAAACCACCGACACATCCAAACTGAATGTATGTCAAATAATTGAATACATAAAGCAGTGTTGCTGTTGAAACACAATAACAGTACTGCTTTTTTTTAAATTTTATTGCTTGATATACATTGAAAATAGCTTGATCTCAGATAACCGCCAGCTGCTGGAGCTCTGTCATATGACTTCAGGTTATACTACCAGTGATCTGAATCTTTATGGACGATTGCAGTATGTCCTTGTTTCTGGTTACCAAGCACATGCCCATGGTCACATACATTCCTAGGGGTGGTAAATAATGCATCAGGGGGTCCTTCCGGGAGTAGCTGGTTTAATGAAACTGGTATAATGTCCTCAGGTACATAGAGCTGTTTAATAACTGAACATCTAAAATATGAAATCTGGAGCTGGGTGTAATATTCTCTGCTAGTTTTAATTGTTTTTGGCCTAAACCCAAAGGGCACCTAATAGTAAAAAAGAAATCTCTAGGTAAAAAAAATGCTACAAATCATTCTGAGCAACACATTTTAGGAGAAGGGAAAGAAATGACACATGCTTGGGAAATTAGCCTTGAAAGCTTGACATCTGTTCCGTCAATTCGGTTTTACAGCTCCATGTCAAATTCATTTCACATATTCAATGTATAGCACTGCTGTGTCAGCATATCATGAAACAGCAAATTTCCTGTTTTAACATGAGGTTGTAAAATTAAACAAGAGCTGCAATATGCTGTGGATCTATAAATAAATGTGGAGGGTTTTTTTTTGTTTCATTTATTGAATGCTTGAGCTGAATTGTGTTTTGTTTAACAGTTATTGCTCATGAGCAATAAACAAAATTATTAGATTATGGATATTGTTAATTATTAATCTCAAGCATGTGTAACACAACTTTATTTTTTGCAATATTATTAAGTTTATTTAAATGTTTCTTTATGAAATGTTGAATAAAATAGAATAGGTCAGTACTGCCATTCCAATTATATCTGCTGTTGAGCTGTCATAGTACAGCCCTGGGTGTGTGCTGATATTGCACAGGTCTTTCTTGTGCAAAGAAATCCAGTTTTTGCATGTTATATCCAAGACACATTTGGATAGATTATCAAGCTAATGCATATAATGATATTGCTGGTATAATGTCAGAGTGACTGGAGTTGTGGGCATACAGTGTCTTTAATATAATGAACCTGGTAGACTACTGCTCCTGTTTCAGCACCCTTTTTTATGTATCTGCTGCAAGTACCAAATGAAAGTATTGCTAGCAGTAGAACAATGGGTAACAGGCAATACATGTCAATCAGTTTAACTGCCAGCAAACTGGTGCAATCAGAATTCTACAATGTGATATAAAACACCCAAATAACTTGCAAAGCACATAACCACATACATCCCTGTGACCTTTGCTCTCACTGTCTAGTACACAATACATTGTGAGATCTTGAGAATCAATTCTAAACTGCTTATCAGATTACGAGTCATACACTTCAGCAAGCAGGCATTTTTGTTCTATTATCCTGGGTGGTTACATATTCCAGAGTATTCCAATCAAGAAAATAGTTATGCAGCTATTGTGGGTCAATGTTTACAGAGTGAAGCACCTCAGAAAGCTGGTTGCCCCATAAGCATTATTTGCTGAAGACAGTAATGGATAAAAAAAAAAAATTGACAAAAAACAGGCATGGGACCTGACTCACCTTACTTTATTTTCATCTTTGGCCTAAAAGGCAACTATCACATTACTTTACCATACTTACTATATATTTTCTTGAAAAATCAGTTCAATTTATATATATATATTTTTTTATTAAAACATATCAACAATGTAAGGAAGACCCACTCTATTTGTATGCATGCTATTAGTCGTTGAAATTATAGTTCTAATTATACTTTGATCATTCTTGCTATAACAATTCTATAATACAATAAAGTATTCTCCTTTATACTGAATAATGCATGCATAGTGATCTATGACACAAAATGTCATAAACAAACCACCAAATTCTCAACATTTCATTGGTTCATATTGAAAAATAAGATATCTGTAAACTTGGAATTCAACCAGTAACTCCAAATTATTGCAGATTACTCAATTTTATTTTATACTGCTGTTAACATGCTTATGAAACTATCCTTGGAACCACCAAAAACACACAAAAAACAAAACATTTATTAGGTCAACTGCATGTAGTAGCAAGTTGCATTACGGGCAATGTTTTTTAGCAATACTTTAAAGCATCAACAGAAAAGGACCCCTGCACAAGGACATGCTTAATTACAAAGGGGCCTCATCCCCATATTGGGAATGCAAGAATTATGGGGATCCCTAGAGAAAACATTTTTTGAAGTATTATGTAAAATAAGATGCAAATAACAAATAAAGCTGGTATTTCAGTCAGCACTTGGGACATTTGATATGTCAGTTTAGGTGCAATGCAATAAGTACAAATATGAGACAGTATTTCAAACTAAAAAATATAATACTGGTGTTGTTTCTTTACGATAAAATTGTAATCTTCCTGAGAACCACTAGGTGGCAGCAATTTCAGTTGTTGAAAAACCATTTCCTTACCCAGCTGTGAGGTCCATCAATCCACATTGCAGGTAAGTGGTGCATAAGATACTGCATATCTGTGTATTAATAGGGGCTGAATTTGGCAGTTTCTTCCATTTGCAAATATATATATATATATATATATATATATATATATATATATATATATATATATATATATATATATATATTTTTTGACATGTAGTTTTACCCTACCCTCTCCGAAGGGATGGTTTGAGGAGTCTCCAATAATTTGTAAGATTATATAAGACACAACAGATAAAATTATCCATACCTGATGATTTATTGACTTTACCCCCAGTATGTTTTAAAATGCAAATATTTCATTAAAAAGTTTTTTTTTCTTTTTTTTTTTTTTAAACATTTGTAGAACTGGACTCAGATGTATACATTTTTTGTTTCATAAAAAAGGGTTCTATGGATTCAATGGCATGTTTTTACATTTAAAAAAAAAAAAAAAAAAAACTTTATGTAACGCTTACAACATAAAAAAATAAAATCGATCCATCCCTATTTCCCCTGCAAAGTAATAGAAAATACTTTTGTCTTAATGAAATATGCCTCTAAAATTCTTACCAAAAGACCATCTATTCAAATTGTGAAACAATTACCAAGTGAATACTTACATTTCTTTAAAAAAAAAAAAAAAATTACAAGAACTTTATATATGCTAACTATGCAAATCTATTTTTGTACAGTCTGATTTATTTGTACAAGATACAAAATGTAAACATGGCAAAATAAATAGTTAAAACAAGTGACATAGGATCCATTTTCATGCTCATGATCCCAAAACAAACTGTTGCACGTTTATTTCCTCTCCATTCGGTTGCATTTCAAGTGCAAAAGCATGATGACATATCTAGAATTCAAGTAACAGAAATAACACACTAATGATACAAATATACTATTTTACAAGGTAGTGAGCTTTAAATTTTACAAAATGTACATATATATATGACAAATTCTCTTTAATATTTTGATATGCTGCGATTTATTAGGTCCATGTTGAGCACCCCCGACATTCTAGGGGACACATATTTTGCATTCATTCTGGGACATTTAGGCCTGCCACAACTGTTTTTCACAGGTAGAAGTCCAGCTGGCTTGGACTATGTCACTTCCATTGCCACAGTGGTCTCTGAAATCCCATTTAAAGCAAGTCTTTCTGGTTCATGGCTCTCCCTAAAAGAAAGGAACACTATAAATTAATGATTTTTTTTTTTTTTTTTTTTTAATTATTTCATCCCTCCATTCTAAGGTGATCTATGAAATGCAGACATCCTTTGTTAAAATGTTAACCCTGGTAAATATTAAAGTGTATCTGTATAAATTACCTTTTTCTTGTCCAAAAGGGTAGGGATGTTTTTAACATGCTGGAGCTTTGCAAAACAAACATCATTCCTAAAATCATTGTTTCTGAAGGGATTACACAGTAGGATAATACTAGTTAGCAACTTTACTTAAAGCATACATTATAGCCACACGAAACAGTTAAAAACTCTTCATGTGGCAGTATATTTTTTAAACATTCCTGCATATTTCTGAAAAGGGATGTTATTTTCAAATAAGCATAACTCAAAAACCCAAGAAAATAATCAGCTTTATGTATTAAAGTAAAAGTATTTTCAAATAGCAACAGACAGAAAAAAAGAACTAGTGTGTTCCTGGATTGGCAAATAATGCGCTTCTCTTTGTGTTTATGCCATTTTACTTACAATATTTCATTACATCAATGCATTAAGGAAAAAATGATCGTAAAATAAATAAAAATACGTATTGCCACAACTTTACTATTTTTTCTATTTCTATCAGTTTACTCACCTTGCTATGCTGCTGATGGCACTACTGGGTGACACCTTTGGCACCCTGTCCAGATTGGTAGCCACAGTGGCAAGCTTTAAGGCAGATGGCAAGGGTGCTGAAGTCCTTGTGCTGAGATGCACATTTATAGGGGAAACAACACTACCATTGTTGAGGTGAACTGCATTTGCTAGGCAGGAACTGTTCCCTGACAAAGACTGGGGACTACTTGTGCACATTGCTGGAATGAGGTGGTTGGTGGTGGTGTGGTTGACAGTCCTTACAAGCTGTACTGTAGAGATTGCTGGGCTGGGCGTCAAAGCTGTGCTGGCGGAATGAAGAGTTTTAGAGGTACCTGTACAACATAAAATGTTTTAAATAAATAACCATTTTACCGCTGCACTTCTAGGCTATCAAATGTTTTCCTTTATTATATGTATGCATCCATAGAAATGCCATTTCAGTGTAACACAAACATGGGTCACTACTTTGTTTCTTAGTGTGTTTTCACTTACTCTATTTATGTCAGTAGAAACTAATTTTCTAAGGCATCCATTTCAGCTCACTAAAGTGGCAAAAAATAATATAAAACCACAATCCAAACCAACTAAGTTATTATTCTTTACCCAACAGCATAGATCTGTAATAAAATGTGTTTATAAAGTGTTTTTTTTATTTACACAATATACATTTACTTTCTGGCATTTGGTATGAAATATATTCTTCTAAAACTTGATCAGATTATGAAGTAGGGAGGTAAAGACTACATAAATATCACTATCTTTTTTATACTAGCCTAGAATGATAAAGTATATCCCAAATTGATCATAAATAAAAAGCAGAATCTGCACTCACCTGAAGGCTGGACGACACCATTGATGTTGCTGCTGTGAACGCTGTTGTCCTTAGACACCACGCGTCCTGGACCTGGGGCACTCACTACAGCTGATGCAGCAAAATGGGCACTTGCCGAATCCAGAGTTTTTGACATGCTGTCTGAAGTGCCAGATACCTATAAAAACACAAAACAAGCACTTAAAATACTATAAATGGGTTATACAATGTAATATCATACACTGAAATATGCTTAATCTTGGTGAAAAGGGTAACAGTTTCAAATTGCCAAATGTTTGTAAAATATGGAAATTATTTTCAGGGAAGAACATTGAAGACTACATTTAAATTCCCTCTGATATATTGTTGATTAAAGAATCCACAATTTATGCTACAAATCCACAGAACAGTTGATTCGTTAACAAAACCCCAGTCAGAACAATTCAACAGAAAAGTGAATACCATTTTATTATGCAACAATCAGTTATAACATTACACATTTCAAATGTCACACTTAGAAAAGGGCTTATGATTTCAGTTTGGCATTTCATGCTGTTGATCAAAATTTATACATTAACATGATGCATAATCACAAATTCACTTCCATATAAACAACACCCTTCTAATTTTATTTTCTTCTGGATAGGTTCAGGAACAGCAAAAATGTCATTATCACTCATGACTAATGGTACTCAAGACAGGGAGTTATTTTTTACCGATTCAACATGTGTTGTTTATCCCTTACAAAACACAACTGGATAAACACTAGAAATCAAAAAATTACCTGTGAGTTTGGATGTGCTGGGCATGTGGAATGATGGGATTGCTGTTTCTGTTGGAGTTGTGCCAGCTGCTGTTGCTGCATCTGAACCAGCTGCTGTCGATGAGTCTGAAACTGCTCTTCTGTAATGCCACCTGTAACTGTACAGCAACAGAGTCAGACCACATCTGAAAACCAAAAGTATTTTGTACTGTAGGAAAACATTCTTCCAATCAGGTTACAACATTACATCCTTTGGGAAATAAGCTTCTCTTTAACATGCCCTTAATTTAAAACAGCCTGATTCTATTTTAGAACCTTGAAGCATACCCATTCATTTGCACAAACACTAAAATATTAAACTGACAATGTGAAAATACATAAAACACATAAATAAAAAATACAAAGCGTGACAAGTGAACCAGAACCAGGGAAACTTTCCAAATCTGTAGATTACAGCCAGAATCAGTAAGTTTGGCAAATCTTTTAATGCTTTTCAGGGGGAATTTAACATTGTTTTAAACTTGAACACGGACATGGACATTAAGACTGTACACAGCCAAAACTACCGTTTATCTCTTTGAAAGTATGACTCTGCTACTCCATAATGGTTTGAACATAAAACTAGCCATTTTGTACTCTTTGTGTGTAATTATATATATATATATATATATATATATATATATATATATATATATATATATATATATATATATATACATATATATATATATATATAATATATATATATATATATATATATATTAGGGCTGTTCCAAGCAAAAAAATTAATCGCTATTAATCTCGCAATTAATTATAATCTTGGTTCATCTTGGCTTTAAATCGCATATTTCATTGACTCATTTTACTAATGATGATATTATTATAATTATTAAAGTTCTTATTACCTATAAAGCCTTACATGGTCTTGGACCTTCTTATCTTTAGTATCTGCTAGGGCTGTATTAGAAGGTTTGTTCGCTAGCCAGGAATTCGAAGATTGTTCTAAACCTTTGAAGGTTTGTCAGACGCCATTCACGCACTATACTTTTTTTTTTTTTCTTCCGTTAACAGAAACCGTTTGACAATGTGAATAGTATAAATCACACATTAAATGTCCCTCATGCAAAATTCGCTCTTTTGATTTGTGTAATGCATATTTGTGTAAAACTTGTATTAAAATCAACTACCAAATCGTTATTACATAGCAACTCTATGGCACTGCTGCCATGTATGAAGCAGGGTATATTATTATGCCAAAGCACAGGGGGGGGATACCTATAGTGGTTGTGGTTAGACAGTGCAAGAGTAGTGCTATGGTAGAGTATGTTTGAAACATACAAAATATACACTAACACAAATCACTTTACTGAGCACCATCCGCCCCTCCCCCCTCCAGCTCGTGTTAACCAGAGGCTTCATTCACCATCTCGACAGCAAAGCATTGTATAGTATAAGCTGTATGGAAAGAAATGTCTCAAAACCCCTCTGCTGTTTGGGATTTTTTAGTTAAATGCTCCGACGACCGAAAATAAAGTTGAATGCAAACAGTGCAAGCGTTTGTTGATGCACCATGGAGGCACATCCAATCTCTGGGGTCACTTTACAATCATAAGTTAATAATAATAATAATAATAATAATAATAATAATAATAATAATAATATGCCTACACACAAAAACCCCAAAAGAATGTGCCTGTGACCATAGGGATTTTGTTGTGGAAGACAGAAAAGGAACTTAAGTGTGCAAGTAGTGTCGAGTTACTACTATACATATTTTGACCAAAAAAAAAAAAAAAAAAAAAATCGCTCCAGCTTTTTGGAAAGTAACTGAAAACACTAATTTCATACAGTATATCAAAAACGAAAGACCCCCCCCCCAAAAACGATTTACATAAAACTCAAAAATAGCTAAAAAAAAATAAACACCGAAAATCACCCTGGAATACTTGACATGAAAAGAGCGCTATATAATTGAAATTTGTATTGCATTATCGTTGTATTATTATTATCATCCAAAAATCAACCCAGCATTAAAAAAAAAAAACTAGATTAATATTGTTGCCCCTTCTTTAAAGTTTATATTTACACACAATTTGAGAAATTCCAGCATTTGTTCTTAAATTGTTTAAACCAACTGCTAAATCACAATGGAGTCAGTTTATTACTCACCTTAATGCATTTCAAATTACTGTATATTTTCTTATCAGTTTCCTTTAATATATGTATCATTGTTTATTATTACTACAACAACAACAACAACATGATATACATGACAGTATTAGGTTGACATGAATTGATAAGTTTTCAGGTCCTAGACTGTCAGCATTACTATACCAAAAACGTTTTTATTCACGGATATGTGAATATGCGTATGTATCAATAGGAGTCGAATTTCACTAAAAGACACATCCTACAAAGCAGGAGTTTTTTTGGGTTTTTTTTTTTTTTTTTTAATTTGAAGTAAATCGGTGCAGCGCACAAACTAGATGCTGATAAAAGCCTGCTTAATTAGGGGTGCAACAATTAATTGATGCATCGACTATTGATCATTTGTCCTTAAAATTCCCAATCTTTGATTACATATTGGCGAATTGATGCATCAAATTAGAACCCTGTTGCCGGTTAGCATTAAAACCTTGTGTGTGAGAGTGCACTTCTTTCAGTGCTAGTACAGTAGATTAGCGCGTTGCTAGCATACACACTTTAGGCCTCTATATTCAAGTTGGACAAGTCAAATGTGAAGTAGCCCTATTGTATTCATGTTTTCTTGACTTAAATTAAGCCAATATGCTTGTTTTGTTTTAAATCTATTAAATCTAACGATTACCTTCTTTTGTTTCAAAGCATAGTGTTTGGATTATACTGTATACATTATAACGTATGTATTGATTATAACACGTACATGGGAGATTCGTTAAAAAAAAAAAGTTAACATGTTAGTTAATCATGCTGGTCTTGACCCTCTTTGCATATGTTAGTTTATTCTCGGTGGCCCAATGTAAGTAAAACATTTTTCCTTGCATCAGCAAATCTAAACAAAAAGCAATACAAAAATATATAGGTTTGCATTATGGAGCAACATCCTAAAAATGAAGGACTTGTGAATGGAGAGTTTCATTTTAAGAAATTTGCTGATAGTAGGGATGTGCTTTTGGTAAATTTTTATGAACTTTTAAACTCTTTGCAATGTCAGTGTTTAAACCATATCTACACACACACACACACTATATTACATTCTGATACTGACAGTCCTGGTTAGTATTTTCTAAGCAAATAAACCCTAAATAAGCAAATAATGTTTTAACATAGCAAAGACTTAAAACTACAAAGTAAAAAATAAAAAAAATTAAAAAACCCTACACAAAGTATATTACTGAAATGTTTATATTTATGGTTGCTAGTGAAGTGACTTTATACTACATATACATTGAACACTTTCAGAATAGTGTGTTTCTTAAAGGTTCATTTAACAACAAAAAAACAGAAACCTATTACGTATTTTTGTAGGTTTTTTTTTTGTTAAGTAACAATTATACAGTTTAAAAAAAAAAAAAAGACGAACCAACTGTACAGCGCAAAAGCGAGTTATACTTACAATTGAAAAAAAGTTGAAAATACTTTCACTTCTGGAAAAGGTAATTACCAGGGATAAAATAGCACAATCAGAAACACGATTTTATGAGTAAAGGCTGCTACCCACCAGACATGGTGCGACAAACGAAACTGTGCAGCAACTTTTAATAAGTATCTTTCACACCACAGGCAACATGACATGCAACACTGGAACTATGCAAAATAAATAGGATTGAATCCTATTTATAGCTGTGTCACGTGACAACTAGGAAATTGACCAATCAGAGAACAGCTTAAATGCACATGGTCCAGCAGTGTGAAGCAGTATCCAAAATTACAGAGGAACCAATAATACTTGCTGTGGAAAAATACCTAGAGCTTCATGACAAAGGTCATCGCAATTGTAAAGATACAGATTTGAAAGACAATATATGGGTCCATTTCGAAGGAACTGGATAAGCCTGGTGTGTACGATTTATTGCCACACATGTTGAAATACTGTCAGAGAAGACACTCAATTTCCACATAATGTTGTCGAATATGTACCAGTCTTGATCATATTTGTCAATTTTGAATAGTTGTATAGATCTGGCTGTTTTCAAATCTGTCGCATTGCCTCTGTCGCTTCTGGTGTGTATGGTCATGTCGCTGTGAAAGTATCTTGTCGCCCAATGACAAAAATCACATCGCGTCTGGTGTGGCAGTCTTAAAAGGATACCCTGACAATATACAGTTTACTGCATTTAATCTGAAATGCAGCAAGGTGAGTGATAAACTGATTCCATTTGGAGTACATGCGGGAAGTTTTCTAAATAACTCAGTATGAACAAATGTAAAACTATAAAGACAGACAAACAAATATAAATACATAAATTGGCAAACAAGGGTTTTGAGGTTTGGTTGTTTTGTCCTGCATGTGTAGCACCAAAACCACCAGTCTATTTTCTCCTTTCTGAAAGCCAGCCACAAGTTTAGGACATAAAATGGTATATTTTGATACTTACCCGAAATTCCATTCCTGCTAGAGTTCAACAGTGCAACAGAGGCTCCAGTTACCCGTCTGTTATTCATAGTCTGTCCCAATTTCCTAGAAGTACTACCATCTTCACTGTCCCGATTTTGTATAGACTGTGGCCGAAAACACCGCAACCGACACATTTTAATATTGCTTAAAATTTCCTTAAGGGACGTTGCATTCCCAGAATGTGTTTTGGAAGCATTGGTCCATGTGGAACAGTCTGAGGTTGAACTACTGGGAATGGAGTTAAACACTTCAGGGTCCAACTGCTTTAGAATGTTGTCTTGATCAGATGATGCTCGGTCCAAAATAACCCTGCAAGGTAATACAGCTTCATTTAAACATATATGTATACACCCAAAATGTGCTAAACCTGAATACTGTCATTTACATCATTAAAATAGTGCCTTACTGGAGTTTTACATTTATTTACAGTCAGAAATACACTCACAAGTAGAGATAGTTCTATAACCTTGATAAAATAAAAAATAACAGCAATTCTAATCCAACTAAAAAACTTAGAGATATGAATAAGTCAGAGAAGGCGAAACAGATGGTACACTTTAAACATTACTGATCAAAAAACCACAACTAGATTTCCATACCTGCCTCCCCGCCCAAACCACCGCCTCGCAAACCCTATACATCTCCTGGGTATTGAGAGGGCTGTGAGGCAGTGCCTGTATTTTAACTCTTCTAACCCTGCAAGTTCAGGGTACTCCCAGGGGAAACTGTTAGCTTGGTCCAAACGAGGCTGCAAATGTAGGGCAACAAATTATTTATGAGGATCAAGAATAGACATATTAAGAAGGAATTTACAGCAAATAGCTAAACAATAAGATTACTAATTTTACAAGACGCCCCTGGATAAATAACCCATAAATACATGCATATATATATATATATATATATATATATATATATATATATATATATATATATATATATATATATATATATATATATATATATACACACACACACACATATATATATATATATATATATATATATATATATATATATATATATATATATATATATATATATATATATAGCAGGTCAACTTTTAATTAGGTTCCCATAATTACTTCTATCCAACATCTGCTTTATAAAAAGGGACCAGCAATGAGATTGGAGCTTTCTACTGAATGATTTATACTTACAGCATGGTACTGGCACACAGCTTTCCTTCTGAAAACAAAAGAACCATCTGGGTCATTTTCTTCATCTGGCTCTGATGTAGGGGATAAAGCCTGAAAAAAAAAAAAAAAAAAAAAAGAAATGTAAAATAGCATTAAAAAACAGAAGTTTCATTAATCTTGCTGGACATTAGACAGACAATAGGGTTATAAACATTTGGATCATTTGAATGAAATGCTTATCTCCCCGCCCCCCCAAGATAGCCTACCTGTAGGTACTCCTCATCATCTGAGCTGTGGAAGTCATATTGTTTTAAGTCACTCTTATTAATGGCAGGTAGTGGCTCAGTGTGAGGCTGCTGGTATGAAATGTCCAGTTTTGTTTTCTTCAGGTATTTCTTCTTTGGTCGGACAAAATCACGACCGTCCTCCTTGACTGAGATATGGTGGGGATGCTGTTACATTAAGAATTTAACAAAATTAGAAACATTTGGTTAATAAGCACAAGTTTCTGCTATAAAATGTGTCAAGACCCTGACATGGTTTCTCATATTTAGAAGAGATCCCTAAAAAAAAAAAAATAATAATAATCTGGCATGTCCACAGATAACAGTAACAGCTGTAGTTACACAAAACTTTTGATATTGCTGTCTTTTTTATTTTTTAATGCCAATATAAAATGCCACTGTAATATAGGAACAGAAATAAATACAAAACATTGCATGATTTCAGTTACTTAGTTTACCTTAATTTTAAATTCTGGAACTTTGTGATGATTCCCATTATGAAGAGATATAGGAGTGCTGTAGACAGATTTCTCTGGTCGAGGAATCTTCACTTCATTCAGAATTTCACCACCAAAGTCACCCAACTGATATCTACACAAGTAGTAAAAATTCAAATTAAGTTTTCTTTATGCCTTTTTGCAACGATCAAATATTAAAACACAGTGTTTAAGTCCATTTACCTTTTCTCCACAACCTCCAATGTAAGATGAAGCAATTCCCGTTTAGATTTTTCTCGTCTTTTTATCATTTCTAGAATGGTTACTGTCCTACTGAACTCTCGCCTTAATTTTAACATCTTCTCATAAGAAGCTTCGTCGTTTTTCCGATTCTAGAAGAGAAAACGGACAAATGGAAAAAGTAAAAAAAAAAAAAATACACTACCGTTCAAAAGTTTGGGGTCACTTAAGAAATGTCTTTGTTTTCGAAAGAAAAGCAAATTTTTTGTCCATTAAAATAACATCAAATTGATCAGAAATACAGTGTAGACATTGTTAACGTTGTAAATGACTATTGTAGCTGGAAACGGCTGATTTGTAATGGAATATCTACATAGGCGTACAGAGGCCCATTATCAGCAACCATCAGTCCTGTGTTCCAATGGCACGTTGTGTTTGCTAATCCAAGTTTATCATTTTAAAAGGCTAATTGATCATTAGAAAACCCTTTTGCAATTATGTTAGCACAGCTGAAAACTGTTGTGCTGATTAAAGAAGCAATAAAACTGGCCTTCTTTAGACTAGTTGAGTATCTGGAGCATCAGCAATTGTGGGTTCGATTACAGGCTCAAAATGGCCAGAAACAAAGAACTTTCTTCTGAAACTCGTCAGTCTATTCTTGTTCTGAGAAATGAAGGCTATTCCATGCGAGAAATTGCCAAGAAACTGAAGATCTTGTACAACGCTGTGTACTACTCCACATCCGAGGTGTTCGGATCACAAAGAAGAACATTCGTGAGACGCAGACCAAATGAAAAGATGCTGGAGGAGTGCTTGACGCCATCTGTCAAGCATGGTGGAGGCAATGTGATGGTCTGGGGGTGCTTTGGTGGTGGTAAAGTGGGAGATTTGTACAGGGTAAAAGGGATCTTGAAGAAGGAAGGCTATCACTCCATTTTGCAACGCCATGCCATATCCTGTGGACGGCGCTTGATTGGAGCCAATTTCCTCCTACAACAGGACAATGACCCAAAGCACAGCTCCAAACTATGCAACAACTATTTAGGGAAGAAGCAGTCAGCTGGTATTCTGTCTATAATGGAGTGGCCAGCACAGTCACCGGATCTCAACCCTATTGAGCTGTTGTGGGAGCAGCTTGACCGTATGGTACGTAAGAAGTGCCCATCAAGCCAATCCAACTTGTGGGAGGTGCTTCAGGAAGCATGGGGTGAAATCTTTTCAGATTACCTTAACAAATTGACAACTAGAATGCCAAAGGTCTGCAAGGCTATAATTGCTGCAAATGGAGGATTCTTTGACGAAAGCAAAGTTTGAAGGACACAATTATTATTTCAATTAAAAATCATTATTTCTAACCTTGTCAATGACTATATTTCCTATTCATTTTGCTATATTTCCTATTCAAACTCATTTCATGTATGTTTTCATGGAAAACAAGGAAATTTCTAAGTGACCCCAAACTTTTGAACGGTAGTGTATATATAAAATAAAAATCAGGTTTGCAAACATTCAGTATTAATTTTGACAAAATAATTTTACAGATAACAAGTGTGTCAGTATCATACGCAGCTAATCGTAATGGAATTTTACTACATAATTAATATAATACAGACATGTGCCAAATGTGAATACACTATCCCAAAGTGTGTGGTCTGTATCATTGACATGGCCAGAGGTTAAAGCACAGTGGCAGTAAAACAGTTAATTTTTACTGAACAAAAACATTAAAAAGAACTTAATTTGGACAGAGGATAACGTCAAGGCAACAAATACATTTTGCATGCAGTATAATCTTGCAAATTTCAAGTCAGTATACCAAGCTCTGACAGTAAATATTAACCGAGATGGTGACGTGGCACCACAATTGCCTTTTTAAAAGATTGTTTAACTTTCTCTAGCTTTTAACAAAGCAAATCAACTAGTATGTTGCAAAAGTTTAATTATTTATTTGCAGCACCAAGTTTTGATTTGGTTTTAACAGTACCAGGGATCATTAAAGTAAGGCATCTTCCCTTAACCAGAAGGACATATCAATACAAAAATAACTGGATTGATTCTGCAAATATTTGAAGAGCAGGATAAAAAGAGGATCCTTACTTTTCTTGTCTGCATCTTCTCTGTTCTCCTTCGAAAGGCCACGTAGGGGTCACTGTTGGTCGATCCATCTCTCTTCTCCTGTTTAATTTGGGGAATGAGGGAGGGCCCTCTGCAGTTCTTTCTTTTTCTCACCCAGTAGTCATATACAGACTTTAGAAGATAATCATCCTCATTTAGCAGCAGTTTTGCTTCTTGAATAGTTACAAGCTAGGAAACAATTACATAAATGAGGAAATATCATAATAGGTTCAATTAAAAATATAGCAGTTATATTTAATAGTACACATTTCAGGTTATAATACCTGGTTTCCACTGGCTTTCTCCAGCCTGTCTATCATTGTTTCAAACTGAACTGGTTTAATTTCCATCTTCCTGTTTAGCCTGTTGAGTAATGTCTCATCTTCAGAGTCCATGTCATAATCTGGTTGCTCATTATCGAGACTGAATGCTGCAAGAAAAGTGTAAAAATAAATGCATCTTTGTACTACCACATGACCTTAAAAGGAGACAAAATGAAATGCTGATATCCAGCACTGCATCGTTTCTACACGTTCAAGTCAATAATAGTGCAATTAAATTATTAAAAATTGTTGAACATCTAACCACAGGAACACATGCAAACACCGGGATATAAATAAGACTCCCTTTGCATAGCAGTTTGATCCATTCCCACTTTCACTACAAGTAGCTTGTTACCTATACTGTGGCTAATGAAGCTCATAGTAAAACCTGGAATGGGTGAAACTGCTATGCAAAGGGAGTCTTATTTCATCCCTGTGTTTGTATGTTTATTTCAATCCCTGAAACACTTAATTGATCAATAGAAATTAAAGCCAACAGAATTAATAAAACTACACAGATGGTATCTACTAAAGGTATAACTAGTAAAAAATAAATTAATTAATTAAACTAACTTAAACTTAATAGACCAATCATTTAACTATTCAGTCAAAAGCCTACATGGAATACAACACTCGAAAGAAAGTTTAGAACTAAGTTTAAAAAAGCAATATCTATCCATACAAATTACAGTACTTAGTAAGACACAGGTAAAATGTGTAAGATTAGATAGATATTTTCTTCCTTTATGGATTGCCATCATCAGCTATAGCCATAAAAAAGGTAGAATTACAATTTTTTTTTTTTTTTTTTTTTAAATTTAGTAGTCGCCAATTGATTTTACCCAGTTTTTTCTCCCAATTTGAAATGTCCAATTGTATTTTTAGGCTCAGCTCACCACTACCACCCCTGCGCTGACTCAGGAGCGGCGAAGACTAACAAACGCTGTCCTCAGAAGCATGTGCCATTAGCCGACCACTTCTTTTCACTCTGCAAGCCCGTCATGCAGTCAACCCAGAGCTACAGCATCGGAGGAAAACGCAGGTCTGGGCAGCTTACAGGCAAGCCCGGCCAGTCTACAGGGGTCGCTGGTGCGAGGTGAGCCCAGGTCACCCTGGACGACCTAAGCCAACCCCCCCCAGGCGGCGCTCAGCCAATGTCGCCGCCCCTGGGAGCTCCCGTCCACGGTTGGCAGTGGAATAGCCTGGACTCGAACTGGCGACCTCTAGGCTATAGGGCGCATCTGGAGCACCTTTACCAGATGCGCCACTTGGGAGCTACCAGAATTAGAATTTTTTTGTTCAGTAATATATGAGATAGGTGAAGTTCAAATGGGATTGTCTACAAAACCAAGAATGAAAAAGAAATACATCCAAAGGAGACTTACGCTGAATATGAATGTACTGTTTAGGGACTTTAAACTCTCCTTTGTAGAGGCGATCGTAGTAGGTGATGTTACTCTCTGCCTCTGGAACTGGGATAACCATGCTTTCTTTCTTCTCCCTGAAAACCTGCTGTGCTGAAATGGCTCGTTGTAAATGGTGTTCCTGAGAAATGCAAGAATCAAATGTTAATTTCATGGGGAGGAATAAGTAAGTATTATGTCTATGAATATTTCATGGGGAGGAATAAGTAAGTATTATGTCTTTGAATATGACAAAGAAATGTAAAATAGCTCATACATATACCCTTCTCAGCGGTATTAATTCATTCTCAATACAAACACTGTTACATGGAATGTAGAAATAACAGACAGGGCTAGAATTTATTGATTTTAAATGCATTTCATTCTTGTTATTTGGGACACACCGGGTTTGAAAACTTTCTGTAGTAATAACTGAATTTAAAAAATACAAGTTGCACTGAACACAACAAACAATGCATCACTGATGAAATCATTCAAATTTAGACACCCCCACACACACAGTTCCTGTAAGAACCAAAAACTTTGTAAATTTCAAAAGCATCCTGTATCTACAATTCCTAAATTAAGCTTTAGTTTTACATTATCTTCAATGCCAATGATCTGTCAGATTTTTATGAACATTTGGATTAATTCAAACACAATAAGGACAGCTAGCCTATCTGAATTAATCGCTGGTTAATGATTAAATGAATTTGGGAAACCTACAAAGTATAACAGCTCCAGATAAATCATTAAGTAAATGTCATCATAAATTATGTCAGGAAAACGGAAGTAATCACTTCCATTTTCTCAGGATCCTGGGTTAAATGATGTTGTGATCATGAGATAACGGAATGGTTCTCTCGAGATCGCAAGAAATGATTTTGTGATCGACACTTTCTTTTTGGTTTTTTGATGGCTCTATAGCAGAGCAAGCTGGTTTACAAACTCTCACTACAAATGGATGCTTCATTTAACTTAAATGCACAGGATAGCATTTCATGGATCATTTTAAAAAAATGCTGGGGGGGGGGGAGAGTTATTTTAATTTTAGTGTACATTCCCATGTTTTCTCTTCCCGCCACCACAACAATGACTTATACCACAGTTTATCACCTGAAGGAATTACTGATAATTGCATTTTGCCCATTGGTTGTAATAGTACCAAGCTTTATGCCCAATTATCTTGCTGCATTTTGCAGCTTGAAGTTAATTTGCAGTGAACAAATGTTGCACACAAATTAATCATGTTATGCAGCAGCAGATACAAATGTCAATCTAGTTTCATAACAACTGGATAAGTGGTTCTCCAGATATAAGCAAAAATATAAGTGCTACATAGAAGGACAGATGTACAGGTTCTCAAAATATAACTATGAACACCCGCCTCCACTATATGCCCTTCACTGGGATTTCACTCCCAGCGGGGAATAACTCACACAGGAACGACTAGACATTTTTAGACACTTGTAATATCGCAGCAGCTGTGAATGCCAGTATCACCTCTTTAAACTTGTGAAAGCCATTCAAAAATTCCATTGCACAACTTGCATGTTAAAATATTTTCCCATAGTTTAGCCTTCTGTAAACTGTACCTGTCAGAAACATTGTGTGGATGAATCGTGATACTTTCTTTCGTATTGTAATAGAGGTATGTACTGTTCAATTCAGTAAACAAGAATGCTATAGAATATAAATCTGATGAAAAACATTACACAGTAGTGACTTCCAATCATTTCAAAGATTTGAGAGAGTCCTTTAGTACGTAGAATATAACAGGTAGAGACTAATTTTGCTGAAATGTTTGGATAAATTACTTTAATAAAAAACAAATGTTTTAAAATACTGTCTAACACAATCGTTTACACTTGGTGTAAATATGGGTGCATTTTATGATCTTTCAAACATGTCATATTTTCCCACCTTAACATTTTCTTCGTAGTCCAATCTCAGTGATGCTAGGCGTTTCCTTCTATATAAAAAGCCTATCAGTTATGTGTCTGCATGTTGCAAAAAAGCCATAGTCCAATCCGTACAAAGCTGGGCGGGATTTCATTTGAAAGAGGAATTTCATTGATAATTTCTTGCTTTCACAACATGCTTACAACTACAGACACAAATGTTTCTGTTTAACATGATCCCTCAACAGCATGGACATATTCATATTGTCCAGTATTTAAGCTCTTATAAGCTATATACCTTAAAATGATAAATGTATCGTACAACCTCCATATTAGCAACCTGGACTAACAAGTACCACACACATTTACAATAATCACATTTCGCAACTGGCGTTGCTTTACATAAACTTTACTTTCATGCCAAACAAGCTAACAACACGGTGTCTTGCTAACTTGCATTATAAAAATGCAAGTGAAATCTGCTAGCCATGTCATTGTCGACGGAGGAAAGAGATTTGCATTTGTTTTATTATTATTAATGTTATTTGCTGTTATTGGTTTAACAGTAGATCGATATGTCTAAAAGAACTGCACATGATGAGAAATGGCGGAAATTTCCGCACAAACCATGTTTTCAAAATCAACGTACGTACATGTTCTAACGTGACTTAAGATCACGTTGATTTTGAGCAACTTCCTTGAGCAAATTACGTTGCGTAAGGACAAAGGCAGGGGAAACAAGCTAGGCCTAAAAAGCGCTTCACAAAACAACCACTCAACCATTCACAGATGCAGATACGCAAAGCTCGTACGTCACATATCATTAAAAAAAAACAGCTTACTCCAAAATATTTGCGTATGGGTATGGTGTAAAAATGGCGGTCTCGCGATTCGCTTCCTACGAACTTTACGTACTTGTTAGGCAGCCTGTGCTTAGTTCAACCGGCGCCTACGTCCTAAATTGTACGTAAAGCCGTCCAGAATACCAACACCCCACTGTACTCCCTTAATAATAACACACAAATGTAATAAATATTCATATGGCCATACCGATTCCTCTTCTTTTTCCATCCCCGTTGGCATCTGCGGCACTGCCCGGTTGATAGAGACGCAGTCATTGAGGTCCGGGAGGTCTTTGCTGCGGTAGATAGGGAGAGGTTTGGCGGCGTCTAGCGCCCGCGCTCGGAACGAGAGTTTACTCATTGTTGTCGCCGATCACAATAACATAAAATGTGAAGGAAACATGTATCCACCGAAATTCACTCAAAAACTCGGTTGAAAACCAATAGGGACCCGATTCTTTCCACCACTGGGGGACTCATGGGCTCCCTTTGGCTCGGAATCCTGTATGGGAAGCCGTTTTCAGATGAGTTTTATTGAATTTAAAGCCTTTTTTTGCTCGGTCGATCCGCTCCCTGCGCCATGGCAAACATGGCGGACATTACCACACAGCGGCAAAAGCGATCCCGACAGCCAGCGCGAGACACCCGGAGAACATGGGCCGTGGCGGTGCGCGCGCAGCTCATACATAGAACATGCAACACAAACCCCCACAAATGATTATACGCAACACGCAGAGCATGAGGTTTATGTAGTGCATTAATGCTTCAGCTCAATACCGGAGTGTACCAACAACATGCAACACAAGATAGGGACTGTAAAGGCTTTTCATTGACATACACCACAAATGCGTCGAAGTTCGGAGTTGGTGTGCAGTGTTATCACAGTTGATAAATGAACTTTTGTTTGCTGTTTCAAACCGTATAAACGCATTGCCCAGGTAAACCCCGGGTGGCTGTTGTGCAGTTTTAGAATACGCTCGAGAAGAAGGGCTAAGAGGAGGGTTAGGGTCACATTGAAATATTGGGACTTAATGTGTTTTTATACATTTGTCCTGATTATTCAACATCACCAAATATGTTACCATTCTGTACAGGGTCTTGGTGTCTATGATCATAATGTGATCCAGATATGGAGGAGTCAGAAACCAGTGATGAATATGACAGTAAAAAAAAGTCATACAATACAGAATGATCTGCTATCACTAATTGAACAAATGAAAAGGCCTAATTGATAGCTTTAAGTTAAGTTCATTGGCTACTTACTGTGGGAAAGATACATTGCCACAGGACAATGAATTGGCTGATGGAGACTGCAAAATAATTGATATATTTTTTATGTACGCATACAACTTTTCTTATAGTATTTTGTCTTGATTCTCCTCGGATATAACTATTCTGTCTCTCATATTTTTTTAATAATTGTGTTAGTTTTTCTGTCTAGTACAGTATATGCGACATATATTTTGCATTACAATGCAATAATAGATAGATCGATAAACCAGTGCTCCCTTAATGGAACCAACAGCTAATATTTTAAGTACAATTTGTCTAGTGCAATGCAGAGAAACAAACAAACAAAAAAAGGTAATAATTGTTTCAGGAAACCAACTTCAGTTTTCTTTTTATTCAATTGCAAGTAAACAATCAATAGTGAGATTATACTTGCAAAACCAATACTGTCTGCATACACCACTTTCCCCACAGCTCCAATAACAAAAGGTGAACACCACAGGAATCCAGGGGCCATTATTCCCTTGTGATGATCTCCAATGTGCCTGTGTAAATCTATGTCTGCTTTCATCATTTAAATATTTCTGAAAATGCAACCAAACTATCAGATATCTAGAACAAATTTAAATAGAATTAAAAAAATACATACATAAATTAATTCATGACTATAAACAATAAGTGTTATTATTACTATGTAAGACACCACGTTAAATTCTGCTTAAATGTGGCAAATTAATACAGTGTATGTGTTTCTGTTTTACGGATACTGAATTTTAAAAAGGCTGAACTAGAAAGTATACCAACATGTTTATTTTTATTTTCAATGAACACACTCATTTCTCCTCAGTAAGTGATGTCGGCTAACTAACCCTTTGATACACAATAGTTCCATTTAAAAAGGAGTATGTGTGCAGTGCAATGAGTTAGGGACGTTTAATCTAGGTTAGGCGAGTTAAACCAGAGAAAAACTGTCATTCCTATAACATGCTATAAACACTGCTCCAGATATGCCACCCTCCCCTTATTGATATGTGTGTTTCACAGTAAATTACATTCATATCCAGTGATTGTTTTTGTAATGATTAATATCATCCAGACATAAAGTGTTTTCTTCATATGGTATCTAGTTTAAATATTGCATGTTCCAAAAAAAAGTTGATTGGAAATGAATTGGGTTTAACAAGAATAGTCTAGTCTATATAAAGTATAGCTGTTTCTGTTATTGACCACAATTCAGACTGGATGTGTGGTTTGTGATAGCATTAAGTAACACCCTCAGCAGCAGACATTAGGCAGTGTAATCTAACCTGGTAACCTTCGGCCAGACGTCGTTCACACTTCAGGTGCTGTTCATTTACACAAATCAAAGACTGGTGGCATGCCTGTGAAAATCGATTGCAATTGCATTACATCAAATAGATTATGTGAAGTATATAGCTCTCTATATTATACACATATTTAAAGCTGATCTACAATGATAATCTATGTATGGTTTGTGATCGTGAGAGTTTTGGTAACAATCTATTTATTTGGATTAGAGTATTACCGTAAAATTGATATAATAGATAAATACTGTATATAACAGGACTTTCTGTGAAACAGCAGGACAGGTTACCAGGTGGGCTGTTCATAAAACAGATTTCTTAAAATCGAGGTTTGGATGCTGGAGGTTTTACTGTATTTAGACTTATGTTCATTATGTAACCAGATAATGTGTGAATAATTAACAAGATTTGTTATTTTCAAAACACTCACTGAGCTTACTGATAGTTAACAAACATGTCTAAATATATATATATATATATATATATATATATATATATATATATATATATATATATATATATATATATATATATATATATATATATATATATATATATATATATATATATATATATATATATATATATAAAAACATTAATAACTAAAGTGTGAGTTTCAGTAGCGTCTGGTGAAGCAGCATAGTGTCTGTCTTTGTAATTAAACACGTTTTCTGCAAAGACACAGCTTTAATGTGCCTATCAATATGGTAATTGCTGCCCTCCTGAGACCTTTGCTTGTGATTATTTTGAAGAATGCTGCAGATGGTGGTGAAAATGGACAAGTTTAAGTGAACACTAATTAAACCAAGAATCTGACATAACCAAAGTGAAGGTTTTAGGCATAAGCAGGAATGGTACACATTGTCCATTGCTTTCTTGCACTATGGTTAAGCTGAGCTAACAGAAGGCTGTGCATATGCATCCAGGATGGAGGGTTGCTGTATGTCACATTTGCATTTAGATGTATTGATTTGGACCATTCTTTAGTGCAGTTTTGAGTGAGTCACTGTGACACATCCTGGAGCATCCTCTGGGGAAGGGGCATTTTCTTGCCGGAATGAACCAGCAGAAATCTTACATTACCTCCAGACTAAGCAGGGTGATAAATGCGGGAATGTCCAACATTTCTGTTTGATTGATTAAAAGAGAGGGATTGAGAAATTGGTGAACATAAATAAGATGATTAACATTTTAATCATCTTATTTAATTATGAATGTTCAGTTGATGAAATGTAATACTCTCTCTTAAATGCAAAAGCTTACATAGGCTTCACAAACATTTTACATGTGGGCCACATAATAACACAGTTATTAATTTCTAAAAGTTAAGTATATCTGTTAATGTTACAGTCTGTACAGGAGCCTCTGCTTTTGAAACATTCGCAGTTTCTTGTTCAGTTTTAAAAGAAGCGAAAGTGCCAAATGAGTCAAAATTCCAAATGCGTCCAATCAACATATCTTTCATTGTTGTGTTTCAACAAGATTCCAAACAAATGTAGAAAAAAATAAAAATCTGAGCAGGAGCCTAAAAAAATATTTTATTAAAGGCAGCATTTGTAAAACAAAATAATTAGTTAACTTTGGCTTTTTTTTAAAAAAGAGAAAATAATAAACCATAAATCAGAGCATATGTAGTTAAATGATTTCTTCTTGTAAAATAAAACCTTTTTTATGACATTAATCAAAGGAAGAATTGTACAACTATTGCTATTTTGTACAGATTGATATATGTTACACATCATAGTAGGCATCAAGGAACTTCTAACAAACGGTGCTTGAGGTAGGTGTGGATCATTGTCTTTCTTGTAAACACAAAAGACTGACACAGCCGTTGAGACAAGCCTATTGTTGTGGAGTACCTCCTCTTCGTATTGAAATCTTCACCATTGACTATATGGATTGCAGGTCCAGAGCATTTGCCACTTTCAATTCTAAAACCCATCAGGGAATCCTTACTGGTCTGTTTACCCATCTTAATTAAAATACACACTTTAATACAATAATCAAGGTCTTCACTTCCCATGCAATTTGCATTTTTTTGTGAAAATAAAACTCCATTGTTATTACATTTTGTCATATCCTTTCATGTTGACCTACTAATATTTTAAGATTTTCTGTAAATAATAAGAGATATGTTTAAGGAGTCAGCACAGGAGTTTTTTTGAAAACCTACAGTATACCCCATTAGAAATAATAGCACTTATCTTATTACCAGCTGTGGAGCAGGTTTGCAGGATAGTTCACTGGGTTGAACGATTGTAATACAGGTTCAAGAGATGGTGATATTGGTTCATGAAAAAATAAATTTTAAGAACATAAGAAAACATGAAACAGGAGGAGGCCATTCAGCCAATCTGAGCTTGTTTGGTTCATAGTAGCTGATTGATCTCAAAACTTAAAGGATCTTAAAGGATCCTAGTGATTACGTGTTGACAACATGACTAGGTAGCTCACTAACTGTGTGAAGAAGTGTCCCTTCCACCTATCCTGAGGATGTCTCCACTTAATTTCCAACTGTGTCCTCTGATCCTGGTTTCTGCACTGTGCTAAAGTATTGGATATGGTAAACTATGTCCTTTTAACATTTTAAAGACTTCAATCATGTCCTTGCAGATTTGTCTTTGTTCTAGGCTAAATAGATTCATTATTTGTTTTTAGCCTGTGCTTTCCCTCATTTACAAATTGTGTTAAGAAGCAATCATTTGCTACTTCCACCATTTCAAGCTCTGTTGCTCCACAATCTGGGGGGTTGTTCCAGTTGATCCCTGGGACGTTGAAGTCCCCCATCATTATGGTGTACCCATCCATGCATGCATCTCTAATGTTCCTGTATGAAAGGATACTGTCGTTGGTATCCATGTTTGGAAGTCTGTAGCACACTCCTTGAGTCAGTCCTTTTATTTTTTTGTCACTAACCTTGACCCAGATGGATTCACACAGGTTTTGCATCCATTGGTTTTACCTTTATGTTGTCTCTAAAATGCTGAGCCTCCCCTCCTCCTCTTCTGTCTTGTCTATCCCTCCTAAACAACCTAGTGGTTAGGGCTCTGGACTCTTGACCGGAGGGTTGTGGGTTCAATCCCGGGTGGGGGACACTGCTGCTGTACCCTTGAGCAAGGTACTTTACCTAGATTGCTCCAGTAAAAACCCAACTGTATAAATGGGCAATTGTATGTAAAAATAATGTGATATCTTGTAACAATTGTAAGTCGCCCTGGGTAAGGGCATCTGCTAAGAAATAAATAATAATAAAAATAATAACCCATCTCATGGTCAGGAGGATTGTTTGAAAACCATGTGTTGATCCATCCTTTGGCTGTCACCAAGTGCTCCGCTTGGGCAATATGCTGCTTCTGGGTTAACATGATGGTAGAAGCAGATGGATTAACAGCTCCTTTATTACCATGTTGACATGCCATTCTAAAGTGGCCTACTTTATAATGACCATGTGTAGATTGGTGTCTACAAGTTACTCACTTATGTAATCCTTGTGGGCGAGACCAAGATTAATCCTTTGGTACAGTAGTAAAGATTCTTGTCCTAGTATTTCTTTCCTTGTTTGCAATTATTAGAGTTACATAGTTATGGTATTTCTTGAATTCCAAGAGAGGCTGCAATTGAAGTCTACCATATCTGAAGATACATTACTCATTTATATGAAAACTACTAACCTATAAAATAAGTATTATTCATTTTGCAATCGAAATGTTATACTTCTTAAAGGTCATGGTTTAAATGTCACTCTTTGCCATTTTCTGCATTATGACAAAAAAAAAAGTTTTCCATAAAATGTCTGAAGAATTGAATAGAGAAATAATAATTGTAATACAATTGGGGAAATATACAGGGAGAGGAGAGTGTTACTGTGTTTGAATTGTGACCATTTTCTACTGTAGGACATGACACTAGAGGTAAATATACTGAGGGATTGCTGTTCTATGCATTATGAGATGAATATTCCTGCATGTTGTAAATTGAAGCAGAACTGCGGAAATGTAACTTTGACAAAAAAAAGCACACAGACACAGTTATGTTTTGTTGCAAGCAAATTTTTTGCAAGAAAGTCACTTAAGAACATAAGAACATAAGAAAGGTTACAACCGAGAGGAGGCCATTCGGCCCATCTTGCTCATTTGGTTGGTAGTAGCTTATTGATCCCAGAATCTCATCAAGCAGCTTCTTGAAGGATCCCATGGTGTCAGCTTCGACAACATTACTGGGGAGTTGGTTCCAGACTCCCACAATTCTCTGTAAAAAAGTGCCTTCTATTTTCTGTTCTGAATGCCCCTTTATCTAATCTCCATTTGTGACCCCTGGTCCTTGTTTCTTTTTTCAGGTTGAAAAAGTCCCATGGATCGACATTGTCAGTACCTTTTAGAATTCTGAAAACTTGAATCAGATCGACGCATAGTCTTTTTTGTTCAGGACTGAATGCCATACCTTTTAAACCCGGAATAATTCTGGTCGCTGTTCGTTGCACTCTTTCTAGAGCAGCAATATCCTTTTTGTAGCGAGGTAACCAGAACTGAACACAATATTCTAGATGAGGTTTTAGTAATGCATTGTAAAGTGTCAGCATTATTTCCCTTGATTTAACTTCAACACTTAGGTGTAGACCCCAGCTTCAGCTAAGTTGTAGACCTGCCCAACAATATGTAAGAAAGTGTTGAAAAAGATCCTATACTGGTTATTTATTTATTCTTCTAAAAGCACTTGGGAGGGGTGCAATTAGAAATCCTGCTTACACTAAGTCTGGCCTTTGAGTTCGTGCTGGACTAGATAGGAAAGATGGCTAGTCCATGGCATTGCTCTTCAGCAAGAACTACTGGTCAGGTACCGAGTTTTCCATAAAAAAAAGTGTTACAAAATGTATTAAAAAGAGAAGTTCATGAAACAAACATGGAACACAGGTAAAACAAAAAAAGACAGCTTATAATTGCAATAATAAGCACTTCTTTGGCTAGATTTTTGTTCCTTTTAAATGAATAAATATCACACTATCCCTGAGTGAATACAGATCTGCTACAGTGTCACAGAACACCACGACGTGTGAAATAGAGTGGGTGGGAAGATCAAAGGATAAATGTTATAATTATTATTTTTTGAAAGATCAGGTTAACCACTATCCATGAAGTATTACATTGGTTACAAACGACAGACTTCACCTTCACAGTGGAAAGTATGGTACTGTACCATGAGTTTGTCGGCTACAACAAAGACATTCTATTTCAAAGTGTACTTTTGGCCCAAGACTATATGAATTTAAATTATTTTCAAACTGGACAATCAAACATATATTGCCCTTGTATACCACAAATACATACACTTCTATGCTTTGTTTGTTTAGTGCAATCCTCACTATTTGCTATTTTAATTTTGAACAGTACAAAGAGGTTATTTAAAATCTACTGGTATAAATGAGGAAGAACACTGACAGAACAGGTAGCGGAGGCTGGATTTGGAATAATTCAATGCTGTTTTTATTCTAGCCTTAGGTATTTTTAACGTATACATTTTTTTTTCACAGCACAACTTCCTTATTTGATATTTGAGATGGCCCTTCTTGTGGGTCCTAGAACTTTTCTTTTTAAAGTGTTTCTATCAAACAAAGAAATGCAATGTGTCTGTTTGGAGAAGTGTCACATTTAAGGAATGCACTTTTAGTTGGTACTATGTGTAAGTGTACCATGATCCAAGTCTGCTATTGTGTGGGTTTTTCAATGGAGTACAGCAGTAAACCAATAATGAAAATACCTAGCTTGCTGTAGATTACACATTATTTATAAAATGTAGCAACAATTATGCCTAGTTCCTGTAAATTGAAGTAAACACGACAGTATTTTTATCTTTTTTTGATTAATCGGCAACAAAATAAAGTTGAATGGACTTAATAACCCTGGTCGATGTATTATGGCCACAACTTCCAATCCCATAATTTTTTGATTTTTTAATTTTTTAAGAATCTTATGTAAACTGGCTTGTGTGAAATTATTTTGGGCACAGCAATCACACATTCCTCAACGATACTTGATATAAGCACTTCCAAATTGATGCTTCTAGGGGTCTAAACTTTTCTAATGTTAAATCTCCTTTAAAAGACAAGGAGATGTGATTGGCAGATGACCTTTAAAGTTGATACCAGCATAAGTAATACAAACATATTATCTTGTACTATTTAGCAGATACTGTGGCTCATGTGTGAGTAGGTGGTGTTGCAGTTAGATCACTTGCCTTTGAACCCTGGTAAATGGGATTCACTTTCACCTGGTGCACTCGTGTGAACTGAGTTCTGGTCGTCTGCACTGATCTCATCAACAAACGTGCACAGTAAGAATTTGGAACAAGTACAAAAACATATTAAAAAAAGGAACAGTGTGTAGCAGAATATGCCAGAGTTAGTTTCACTTCACTAATTATGAGATCCTGTGTGTGCTATATTGAGGCAATAACTTCAAGGATGAGGAAAGCTGCTGAGATTTAATGGAAAAGGGAAAACTAAATGATCAGGAAAGAGCAAATGCATAGCTTGTCTGTCAGTTTGCATAAGGGAGCCTGGACCTATGGTAACTGTATTCTTATTAATGCGTTTGTCATTTTCAGGAAACCCCTTGGAAATGAGATTAAAACGGTAATCGGTTGTGTTCTGGTTAAGCAACAAAGAACTTCAGAACACCTTTAAAATTAAACACATTTCAGACACAAGGCTGCAATCAGTAAGGGGTTTCTTTCACTGCTGAAACTGTTCCAATATGTTCAAGACTAAAACGTGGGTGTGTTGAGTGTGTCACAATACTGTGCATCTTTAACTTTCCTACTCTGTTGGGGGCGCTGTTTCTCTATTCAGTTAACAGGAGTCTTCTTAAAATAAGATGTACCGTACAGTCTTTCAACAATAATATAAAAGATCTCATATAAAAGAGAAGCAAAAACCAAAATGCCTCAACATGGGAATTTTCAAGTATGAGTGACCAGTTTTTAATTGTAAAGTATATGCAACATTATTAAAATGTTACATCACTGCATGATCTGTAATGCTCATAATATTTACATTAGACTGTTGCTTAAATGAAACCATATAAACTCTAAAAAGGGGACTTAAAAACAAACTACTCCTAGCACCCACGTCAATGCTATCGGCAACCAATGAAATCAAGTGCACAGAAATACTTTACATAGCCTACTATTGTAAAGTATACATTGGTGAGAAAATACAAACTCAATTAGTTACATGTTGAAAAACAACAACAACAACAACAACAACAACAACAACAACAACAACAACAACAAATAAAGGGCTGGTCTTACAAAATAAGATTCAGGACAGAAAAGCAAAAATTAACACTAAATATAAACACGCACACACACACACACACGCCTGCAATGAGTAACACATTTGACCAGACACACACACACACATTAGGAAAGCAGGCTTGTACAAAAATGATGGACAACATTAATCATTCAAAAATAAAAACACATAAACCTGTGATAAAAATAAAGCAAACTCAAATTACATAAACATTTCACATGGGTTTGCACATGGGACTGAGACAGCCCTCCATGTCATTGCACAAAGGGGTGAATGAACTTTACCAGTGATACTGGAGCATCTGCTTCTTAGCCTTGGTAACGTGGTGCTGGTGCACCTCTGTATATTCATGTGGAAAACCTTGCATTTAAAACCTACGGCCAATGCATCAGCTGCAGAGTCACTTACAACTACGTCTCACCCGAAAGACGGAGCACAAGGAGGTTAAGTGACTTGCTCAGGGTCACACAATGAGTCAGTGGCTGAGGTGGGATTTGAACCGGGGACCTCCTGGTTACAAGCCCTTTTCTTTAACCAGCCTCCTATTACTGCATCATTACTTCACTATTGGCATTGCACGTGAAATATCAAAGACAGGGAATTAATTATGGGCCCCTTGCATCTAAAGTCTAACAGCATACACGTGTACTATTCACTGTCAAAATGGCCTTACTGAAAACTTGTGAATGATCAAATATAGCAATAAAGAGGGATGCCTCCATGACCTTTAAAGGCTCTTGTCAATTACCTTCCGAAACCTGATCCACTGGTTAGTCCGATTTGAATATATATTTTTATAATTTAACTTTCTCAACCTTCAAACGAAAACGGCAAACAATAATGATTACATCTTGCATATATTGGCTTAAGAAACGGAATATCAGCACTTTCAAAACCATTATATACATTAATTAGGTCTTCCTAAAAGAAGGAATATCACTTAATCTATGACATGAAATACATCTTTATAGAAATAAAAGTAATGTTCTTTTGGATACAAAAAAGACTAGGAATCTGACCATATTATCATAATACAATACTGTGTATATGAGTTTATATGTATATACGCACACACACTGCTGTGATACTGTGTGACAAACATTGAATTGACAACAGAACTGGCAGAAGGCACAGGTGTCATTTAACGCTTGTCTTCTTTCTATTCCTTAAGGAGATTATCTTCAAGCATTGCTATTCCTTGTTAGACAGCTTTTTGGGTCTTCCAGTCCTGGGGTTGTCAATTATAGATGATGTTTCTCTGTACTTGTTGATTATGCTTCGGATACCACACCTTGAAAATCAAGTGACGAAAGCTATTTCATGCGTTAATTAACCAAATAACATCCCAGCATGCTTATGGTCATGTATAAAAATGCTGGACAGGCCTGGTTGACTATAATTTTGGCTAGCATGGCTGCAAGAGGAGACTTTGAAAGAGGGGTGATTGTTGGGGCTCGTTTGGCAGGAGCTTGTGACCAAGACAGCTCAACTTGCTGATGTTTCATGAGCAACGGTGTCTAAGGTGATGGAACTGCGAGGGAAAGACATCATCAGCAAAAGGCACAGTGGGAGGAAGAGCATACTCCAGGATTGTGATATCCGTGCATTAATTTGAAGTGCAAGGCAAAACAGGCGAGCAACTGCAGATCAATTGACTGCAAATTTCAATCTGGGGCGCGAGCAGGCAGTTTCATGAAAAATGGTTGGCAGGGAACTCCACAGAGCGGAATACCATAGCAGGCCAACGCCCTATTAGGTGACTTTACATTGGTGTTTCCATTTTTTGTTCACTACCTGTGTGTGTGTGTGTAATAGTGTATATATATATATATATATATATATATATATATATATATATATATATATATATATATATATATATATATATATATATATAATTTGGTTTAGCTACTAACTGTTTAGTGCTCCATATATGTGATCCATCATTACAAAATGAGTTTAGCAGTGTTCAGGAGTGTTTCTTTATAGGGTTCCCTATTAAAAATTACTCTCCATTTTCATGTCTATCTATTTTAGCAAGAGGATAAAAACAATTTCCCCCCCCCCCATCAAATAGTTACTAAAATGATATAGATTAATTGCATGTTATGGTATGCAACTGATTGTGTACCAAAGGGTCAGACATGGGCTGTAACTCTTGTTTACAGAAAAAATAAAAAACTAAGGCCATTCAGAGTTTAAAACTCTTACAAAAATTATTGCCAACTATACTACTAATTAAATTAACTATAAATAAATATGGCATATATTAAATATTTACAACAAACAAATCTTTAAGGCCCCTAAAATTAAATAAATCTAAAGCATTGATGAAGCTTTGGCTGCTGCAGGTTTCTAATACTTGAAGTAAAGTGTGGAATTAAAGCGCTCTATGAATTAAAACTCTTTATGAATGTCTTATAAAAGTAACTCACTCTTTTAGTCCTACTGTAAACATCTGTTAATATTTTGGATCACATTTTCAAGAATAGTGATTTACTTTTACCAGCTAACTAATTAGAACATTGAAATTTAAACAAAATGTTGTCCTTTCAGGTTTTTAAGCTTCTGATGGCATCCTTTAGGACATTTTTACATCCTCAAATGTGTGAAAACAAATCCATCAGTATATACTTTCAGAAAATATGTAAAGAATGAGTTTGAATGTCTATGAATCTCACTAGTGCAATTAAGGAATAATAAAAATGGCTTTAAATATAGAAGTACCTCTCAATTTAGACATTTTGCACAAACTGTGTCTGTCCCCCATGTAAGGATTTGCTCCAACTTCGTGACTGCTCTGAAGCACATGCAACTGGTAAAGTTCATTCCATTCAGACATACATAAATGAACACTTATTGGTGTGAAGAGTCAGTCATAATCAAGGGATTACATAATCATGCCTTTTCCTCTTTTCCTCTGCTGTTTAATACAAAAACAGCAATTTAAATATAGTCATATAAAACCTTTAGGCTGTATTTCTTTTTTATTTATCCTGTTTACACTGTTAGTTTTCTTGACTGTATACTGAATAAAAACAAAGAAATTTGTACACTTTTTGTACAATAAAAGATAGTGTGCATTAAGTACGCTTGTACATGACAATCTTGTACAATATTTACATATATTTTCTGAATATCACCACGAAATTCTGCATTATCTATATACATATTGAAAATGTATCAGAAATATTTGGACTGTATTTTTCTTGTATGCAGTATTATATATATATATTTTTATTTATTTATTTATTTATTTTTTAGAAAAAAATATTTCTTCAGCAAGCTGTAGACAAATTGTAACGATGATCACGCAACGTTTTCTGATTGGCTTATCCAGTATGTTTATTGTCCCTCCTGACTTGTTGCAAAAATACTGTACCACGGTTTGAATGTAGCACCTTGTGGTGTTAATGTTTAAGACTCTGTATATACACAGCTCCACTGATAGGTACTGGACTGCTGATGAAGGCATTCAATGCTATCTAGAGATCTTCCTTCTTTTGGGTTTCGGTGGTTTCACCTGTCTACCCATCTGTGGAATCTGGTGAACCTGCAAAATTAGAAAGAAAAGTTAGAAAGAGTGTGTGTGTGTGTGTGTGTGTGTGTGTGTGTGTGTGTGTTCTTTATGATTATTTAAATGTTGTTTCTGCTGCGGTCATAACAGATGAGACACTTTATAAAAATGACCACTAGAGTTGTGCAGCTGTAATTTCTTTCCCCTCACAGTAATTTTGTACAGATTTTCCATTTATTAACTCATAGTTGCCAGTCATTGTATTTATCTTGCTCTTAATTGTATTATTACTTGTACTGTGATTCTTGAAAAGTATTTTTGTTCACGACTGTAAGTCGCCCTGGATAAGGGCGTCTGCTAAGAAATTAATAATAATAATAATAATAATAATAATAATAGTTGCAAATGGTCAGAATTTACAGTTGCACACTCCTAGCAGTACTTCCTAAAACAGAAATTAATCTTTTATATGCAGAATACGTTAGTAAGTCTGGTAAATAATGATCTAAGCCAAAACAAGGATCATAGAGAAAACACAAACATACAGCTATGGCCAAAATTTTTACATCACCCTATAGAATTAACTAATTTTGCTCCATAAAGGTCGAATGAAACCTGCTGAATGTTATGTTAACATAAAGAATTGCATACCTCTTTGTAGTTTTCCATATACTTAACGAAAAAACAAATTGAAATCTAACATGAAATAGTGTACTACTATTATGGCTTCCGGTAGACTTTTGCGACATCATTTTGTACTTTCTTTGATTATATCATGTTAAATAAAAGCTCTAAATTATGTTCATACAGTTTATTTTTAAATTATGTCTCAATCCTAAAATTCAAGCTGGTGCAAAACTTTTGTCCATAGCTGTATAATGATAAACTGGCAACAATGTAATATTAGAAAAATAAAACGTAGTTATGTGGTTATAAATGTAGTCATCTTTTTAAACACCAATATGAATAAATTCTAGACAACTTTGCTTTAAAACGGCCAATGTAGAGAGCAAGATTTTAAAACTTTCTCTGACTCTTAATTTTGGTATTGGTAAATTTCAAGTACTGTACATCAGTTACATTTTTGTATCAGCTTTATTTTATTATTAATACTGTTTAGGACAAACAAATGACCACCTGCCAATTAAATGTTTTCTTTCTATCTGTCATTTCATTACATTAAAACTCCTGCTATACAAAAATAAAGCATAAAGTATAAAAAAAAGGCTGCCCTCCATGGGTTAAGAGATTTTATGGTCTTTTCTCACTGAGGCATGGTTTTGAAATCAGTAATAAAAATCTATATGAACATTAAACAAACATGACTCCTGGTTGTCTCCACCCAATTCTAATGTATTCTCTTTAATAATTTGAGCTAATTGCCTTATTTGTTGCATAAAAGTACAAATCAGTTTTATTTCTGATCTCTGCAGATTTGACCTATTTTGAAGGCAATCTAAAAATAATAAGATCATCTTTTAGCATTTTTAGTTGTATTGATAATACAGGGTTAAGAAAAAGTAAAGAGAAACTCACACTGCCTGACATCTCACTCACGGCCTCGTGAATAGCAGCTTCTAAGTGATGATTCAACTTCCCACCTCTTAAAAAAAAAAAAAAAAAAAAAAAGAGAGAATACCTTAAAAAGGAACCTTTTATTGCTGGTTAAGCATAACTCAAAACAGAAAGGATAGATTTCCCCATGTGAAATGACTTTAAAATTATATAGTTCATCCCAAAAGCATAATTTACACAACAGCTGGTTATGTACTGGTGGACTTACGCATAACATCAAGGTTTTACGGATGCTCACTGACTAAAAAAATAGTGTGTCAGTAATATATGGTACAGCCCCTCCACAGTAAATACAAAATTAGTTGTATAAAAAATAAGATCTAGACAGGCAGGCAGACACACAAACAGTTTCCTCCACATATTCCCAGATAGTATCTCCTTTCCTTACTCAAGTTTTCTTAACTCAATTTTTGCGTGACAAAACTACATATTTTATATTCATGTACAAAGTTCTATCATATAAAAGGGAGGGAATGTTTGGTGAATCTTAAATTTAAAGCATGCACCACATAGGTAGAATAGTATAAAATAAAGTAAATTTAGCTGAAAGCAAGGACTAGCAGTTTTTATAACCACCTGAAATAAATTCTGCTGAATATGCAGAGAACAGTGCTGGGGATAATGGCTCTCTGACATGGTCTGATTTTGCAGGACGATGATGCCACACTCTCAACTAAAGCAAGAGGTCATTCTGATTAACCTCCTGTCATTCTTTTGTTTCTGGCTAATCTGCTCAGGTGGGTAAACTGACAAATTTCCTACATATCAACCAACCATCAGCACTGAACAACTACTTCAGAACCATTAGTGCTACCTTTTACCCCTAAAACCAGGACTTACTAACACTTTATATAAAGCTCATGGATTCTTACTTTCTGTTCCTCTTCCTGGCTCGGTTGAAGGCTTCTAGACCTTCAGTTAGTGTCTTCAACTTCCCTGGCTCCACCTGAGTGAAGGTATGAACACCAAACCACATTACCCAGACCTGCAATTATTAAACATGGACTTTACTTCACTGCTAAACTTGTACTTCTTGCATTGTGGTCACACTCTAATCTGAACAACTGATGCTGTCATTTGTTTAACATTTGGTCTAGTGAAGTTTTATGTAAGCTGAATATTTAAAATAACCCCTTAACTTTTTGTTGTTTGCTGGTCAAGCCGGTTGAAAACAAACCAAAAAGGAAAATAGAAGTATCAATTGTGATAGTATGTCTTTGTAATCTCCAAGTAAATATTAGTAAAATAATAGCATCTGTGTTGTAGCTATTAAGAGACAAATTAGTTAAGCTTAACATTCTGATATGTTGTAAGTGAAACGCAACTCAAAATGACTCCTAACGATGACAGACTTTATTGTACAGCTGAAAGACAATTTCAGTGATTCAGCATTCCCAGGTACATAATCATTTTTGTCCATGATCAGTTTTCATTCAACCCGATGGTGATTTCTTGTCCCATGCAAAGCAAGTGCTTCCCGCAATCGATGAAGCAGCAACTAGAACTAGTATATTTGCAGGCATTGTCGTTGCTGAAAACTGAATTCATTAACAAAGCAAATCTGGAATCATTCTGATCTGCTTATATATGTCCAGGCAACTACCGCTGGCTGTTTGTGCTCTCCATGTCTGGATCTACTAACACATGCGAAGCGGTTTATTCCACGAGGAATGCAATATTAAAAACAGATGCACGAAACAGGCTGACAAGAATCTTTGGAGGACTTCCTACGTATCGCCAGCACGTCTATCACACCGGTGTTCTGAAGCTGATCGCAGAACGAAAGTGCCATTTTTCTCATTAAATCTGTCATAACGCAATGAAGCATTTAAAATAAAAATGTATGCTACTTTTGAATTTTGTTTGATGTTATTCTGCGTTCCTGTCTATGTAGGAAAGTGCCATTTCTCCTTGAACTTGTCATAAAGCAATGAAGCATAAAAATAAAATGTATGCTACTTTTGAAATGTGTTTTATGTTATTCTGCGTTCCTGTCTATCATATGAGGATTCCAGTACCATAGCGAGGCATAAATGTATCATCACAATCAGCAAGTACTGTACTTTGGAATCAATATTGCAAAACACTTAATTTTCTGCTTACTCGCAAGAAATATATGAAGGTCACATGGGGAATCTCCCATGACAGCCCCTTCTTGGTAATATTAAAATGCTCTTGCTCAGCCCTTGATACACCCTGACAGGAGGCATCCGCGGGCCAGACGACACCTGTCTGCGGGCCGCCATTTGCCGACCACTGTCCTAGACTGTTAGTTTAAAAAGCATCCAAGGCAGAATATGGGATACTATAACATATTAATAAACACATGTCAATTTGATAGTTGTCCAGAAGTAGCTGATTCATCATAAGGATCCCTTCCTATTAGGAACTCAGAAAAGATGACAACAAGAAAATTAGATATAAATGTTATCAGTTTATCGTGTTTGATAATCATTGATAATGCCCACCTTCCTATTAATATTAACAGATAGTGTTAACGCACCTTCCCCTCCTCAGTGTTCTGTACAGAGGAATTGTGCACCTCCTCCTCCCTCACCAGTTTACCAGGCCATGAAGGGAAACCTTTGATCTGGCCCCAGACCAAGTCACCTGCATTGAACGCCCTAGGCCTGTAATGTCTTAACTCGTTGGAAGAAGGAGAGTCTGGATTCCTCAAGTCCTCCTCGCTGCTAATGCTTTTAGTGTCTGAAGGGCTCAGGGCACACCCATTAATTCTCTCCGCACTGAAGTTTCCGTTGTAGTGAATGTAGTCTTTGACCAAAGAACCTTCGAAGCTGGTGGAGGAGCTGGGGGACTGATCCTCTGTTGCCAGGTCCTGCTTGGGGGTGCTCAGCAACTCCCTGTAACCCCTGCCTGGCTGAGACTGGTTGCCATTAATGTATGAACACCTTTCCACTGTGTTCTCCAGTCTCTCCTTAAAATTCACCATAGTTCTTTTGCAGTTGTTAAACCTGAAGTTCTCCTCAAGAAACCGATTTTCGTTTGGCATTAATACTGTATGATGGTGGTGTTGCTGATGCTCAATAGGCAGTGGCAGCATTGGCGAGATGCTGTTGGGCCTCTCCTTGCAAGGGCTGCTGTGGACATGGGCAGAGCGCCCTAAAAATTCTTCAAACTTCCATGGATTTCCATCTGCTCCTGGGACTTGGTCTCCCTCCCACAGTTTCCTAGGGGTGTTGCGGCCTGGAGATTTGAAGTACTCGTAGGCCTCCCCCCCTTCTGGAGTGCTTTTGCCCTGCTCAGAGCTCTTCCGCACCCTCGATCCCCTAGTGTTTCTGGCGCGGGTTTCTGGCTCTTGCCACGAAGGTCTTCTGCCGTGTATGACTGCATTGACGGCATGGGAGAGGTTGACAGGGTCCGCAATGGAGGCAGTAAAGGCACTCAGAGCTGGGATGGGGCTCATCTGAGTGGTGCTACTCACGGATGTGGTGATGACCACCTGCATGCCCTTGCTGGCAGCGTCCACCACGGCTTTGTAAATTGCATCCACAGAGGAGTCCCCCCCGGGACCTGCTCCTGGGAGGCTACCTGTGGCCTGTTGGCCTGCAGTTTGTTCTGTTCTTTGCGGCTGTGATTCACAAGGGCCATCTCGGAAAGCAGGTAGGCTTGCGTTGGGATGCTCAGGAAGTGATGTCATTCCAGACTGAAGGTTCATCGGTCTGTTAGAAACAGCAATGTCTTCAGGTAAACTCACCTGAAAAATAAATTAAATAAATAAATCACACACAGATGCTTAATGAAGAGGATACCATGATGTAAAAATATGTGCATGCTCAAACAGTAGAAGAGAATTCATGTAAAACAAATACAAAGACTTATGAGTCATCCCCTTGGATACTGCCATCCTAAAATGGGGGGGAGGGGGGTACTTTTCACAAACCTCATTGCACTGTATTTTAAGTAATGTTAATAACCGAGTTAAAATAAAGGCATTTAACTTGACCTTAGTTTGAAAGCTGTAAACCTTAGTATCAACATGACCCTCTCTGTGAACAGGCTGTTGGGTTTAAACTGGGCTGCTGGGTAATATATCACCTGAAAATTTTGAAATAGACAAGCCATGGGGCTGGAGCTGCCAGCTGGCCCAGAGAAGGGGTGCTCTCTTTGGAACCCCTGGTGACCCTGGACCCCTTGAAGTCCCTGAAGCATCTGCTGCTGGTTCTGATGAAACATCTGGTTGTTGTTGTTGTTGTTAATCAGTGACTGTAGATTACTCAGCTGTGGGTTATTCAGACTGTTTAATGAAGAGACATCACCTATTGGGTAAAAAAAAAAGAAAAAAAAAAAGAAAAATAAGCTACTGTTCAAATAAAACAAACTACACACATACAAATTTGAAGTGTGCTGCACAAACTGCTAGCTTTTGTTTAAATCCAAAAATGACCAGAAATATACCATTTGTATATAGGCATAGATAGAGGGATGGGTAGAATATAGTTATTTAATTTCAGAGAATCATGGATTTAGAAAACAGTTTGTTAAATACCAGTAATATTTTCTACTTTCAAACCCTGTCTGTTACTGGATAACTGCAGAAAGCTAGTACTGATCAGATTTACCATGAACAGCGCACCTATTCAATATTTGCTGCACATTCGTGCAAATCGATTAATTCAAGCAGGCCCCTGGGTTTAAGAGTTAACCCAAGAGAGTTTCTGTAATGGTACAGTATCAGTGATGGTGTGACACTTTGCAAGACAGCATTATTTTGTTCAGTGGAGCAACTCCAGACTGAACACAGCTCTATTTAGATAAAAGATAACCCGACTGAGTAATAAAGAGAAATCAATAGGGCCATTAAGCGTCCTAGCATACATCTGATAGAGTAGTTTGGATAAACTTGAAATCCATATTTCCTCCAGCATGACCATACAAATGACCAACACAGGTTTAAAAATGTGTCACTTGGATTGACTGCAATTAAGTAAAAGGCCACGACAATAATAATCCATTGGAAACTAAATGACAGTTGGACTAATTATCATCAAAAGTTTGAAACAACAAACTGGATAAATCACACATTAACGAATAATGTAATAAATACAGTCCGATCTAAAGCACTTAAAAAAAACAGTACTTTACACTCGTTTTCTTAAACTACACTGTGCTGCCATCCCTTTCAAATCAACTTTCTTTTATTATTTCTGCCATTCACACATTCATTTTACAAAACACCAAGATGGTACAGTGCAACATAACCACTTGCTCCCTCTTTGTAGGCTACAGGCCATTCTGTTCGTGTATATTACAGTGAAACAAAAAGTATATTGTGAAGCTTCTAAAACAACAATTTGTTTCCATGAAAGATTGCTTGCTCAGTGAGTACTGCCAATTCACATTGTATATTAAATCTTTTTTTCATTGAGAACAATGTCAATGAATTGTATAATCTGTCTTATTCCATCTTTGCTGGGAAGATGATGGTAGTAAAGCCTATCTGAAACTGGTTAGTTATTTTAACTTTCACTGGTAGTTTGAAACTAACAGAAAACAATACATCTAAGAAACTATTGTCAACTGACTGGCTGTAAAAACTATTTTCTCATTATTTCCTGATAAATATGATCTATACTACGGCTTGTATCTGTTACGACTTAAAATGCAATACTATGCAACACAGTGAGAAATGAAAGATCCTTTTAAAAGATTTGTGTTTTCACCAACCTATTAAAAGTGCAGCTATCCTGTATCTAAAAGAACTAAAAAACTAGATGTTGAGCAAGACCTATTTCAGTTTCACATATTTCCTTGTAAATATGAGCAATTTTTTGGGATATTTTGACCTACTTGGAATGCAATAGGAACCAAGTTTTTACTTAATTGTTTAATTTTACAGGAATCTGATAATCATTCATTTTGTAAATACAGATCAGTATGGATTTCCTTGATGTTTAAGTCTAAAAATAATTTTTTATATAAAATATGAAAACGGGATAATAAATGTTGCACCTGGATATCTATAAACTTATTGCAGTATAAAAGACTTCAGTATAAAAGGCCTCAGTGCACGTCAACATAAAAAGCCCACATTAACAGTAGAAATGGTTACCTATTCTGTGAGAAAAGCATGCAGGAATGTTTTTTTACAATGTGATCTTACTAAGCAGACCTGTCCCCAGCACAGGGTTCAGAAGTTGTGGCACCACTGAACCACTGAGGAGTTTAGCAGGTCCTGTCACGTTCCCGGGGTTGTTTGATAGGTTCAACAGCGTCTCTGCCATCGAAGCTATGGCCGACCCACCCAGCGAGGAGACAGCCATGGATGCCACTGACAAGGAGGAGGAGGATGACGATGCAGTGGTTGTGGTAGTGGTTGCCTGGGAGGAGGTTGCTATGGGTACCTCAGGGTGATTAGTAGCACTATCCATTGCCGAATTCAGGAGGCTTCCCAACAGCTGCGGATTCAAGGACATTAGCCCAGAGGCCCCAGTGACAGTGGGGAGGACTAGGGGATTAGGAGTAGTGTCGTTTCTCACTAAAGAGCTCTGCAGAGGGTGGGCCAGCAAGCCCTCTGATCTACTGCAGTCTGACTGATTATGTTGTAAATGGTCTGGCAGGACTGGTGTCATGGAAGGTAAAGGGTTGTTTTTTGGTTGTTGTTGCTGCTGTTGCTGCTGCTGCTGCTGCTGCTGTAACAAATCTGGGAGGGTCAAGTTGAAAGGGGGGAGAGGAAGCATTGCGGCCACCTGAGCTTGATTCTGAAGCAGAGCTGCTAGGAGCTGGAGCTGACCAGGAGGCAATGCCTGCCCATCCATATCATTAGAGAGCAAAGCCAAAGCAGCATTAAGATTGGGGTTTAGGATGCCAAGAGGGTTGAGGTTGCTGTCTCCTGAAGGAGCTGCCAACATGTTTAGCAGATTCTGGTTTAGGAGCTGTTGTTGCTGATGCTGCTGTTGCTGTTGATTGTTCATGGCTAAAGGGATGGACAGGGAACCTAGAAGGTTTGTATTTAAGGGGTTTGGGAGACTGCTGCTGGCCAGGTTATTTTGTGGGAACTGAAACATCTGCTCTTGTCCCATGAATGGAAAGGTGCAACCAATTGGTAGCTGACCCTGCAGTGGGTTGCCCCTTGCGGTTTGAACAATAACGCCATCCTGCATTACAGATGTAGTCTTGGTGATGGCAGGCTGATTGGCACCGGCTACTGCCATGGACGACGATAGGCCTGAATTTCCTGTAATATATAGAAATAAAAACTGATTAGAAGATTTTTGCCTGGGATGTTTAACATAATCAGGTGGCCGTGTGGTCAACTGGCTGCAGGCAAGGGCTGGAGGGCACCATTTCCAGGTTTTAAACTCCAGTTTTGATGTTGGCTATAATGCAACTTTTATGTGCAAAGGCAATTTACCTTTTGTTCCTGAAATAGTAAAATGCAGGTGTCCACTATATAGCAAATATAATGTACGCAGGATTAAAGCCAGATTTGGTAAATGATTTATTTTTGAAGGTTTATTTTTCAATGGTAATTATTATTATTAATACTATTGAAAAAATAAATAAAAATATATATAAAGAAGTTTATTACATGATCATATACTGTAAATTACTGTAACTGCAAACAAGTTGGCAGCAGCTTTATCTTACTGTAGATCTGTCTTGTTATGGAATCCTATACCCTTGCACAATGACAATACACACATTTTTTAATAGAAATAAGCACGGTCTTGTTTACACATGGACAGTGTCATCCAATTTTAAGGATTTTAAAAGATGATGAAAAAACAAGATGGTCAAGTGACTTATCAAGGTCACACAATGAGTCAGTGTTGGATCCAACCCCAAAATCTTATGGTCGTTTAAAAACATGCCTAAAATTAATAAACCGATTGGAATCAGTTTTAGGAGTGGTTAAAATACAAAGGAAAATGTATAGTACAATTACGTTTTTTGTGTAGTATATACAGTACATCCTTCGTACTTTAGGAACTGGAAATACTTTTGAACTACTGAATCATGTCTACATTTGTTGACGTTTCTGAATGAATCGGCATTAACTTGGCCATTCTAATTCTTTTAGGTACCCGCCTCACTATTCTGAAACATGACAGAAAAGTTACCTTGGACTCGAAATGCTCCAAAAGGTTAAAATAATGATGTCTATTCACAGTGTCTATATGCACCCTTATAAGTAGGTATGCTACTATTTGATTTTTATTTTTTTGCAGAAATTGACGCTTAATATCAACATTTATTTTAGAAAGAAAATACCGATTTTTTCGATCTTTATTTTTCAATTCAAGCAGAGAATGGGTGAAATCGACGTTTATGCTTTAAAAAATAAATAAATAAATAAATAAAAAAATTATGCCATTGAGAAACGTCTCATTTAGCGAAACCCCTTTATCATATTCAACATGCAACAAAACCATGGTTACCAACATTCTAATAGAAAACACAGCATATAAAAGTGTACTACATAAATGTATAGCATAAATTTACAAGTAAAAATATGCACAGAACAAACATTAGACAGTTGAACAGAACTAACTCTGCCCCTCTCCTGCTTCAGCACAGGACTCACTGGAAGGCAAGACAGACGAGACCGCTTCTTCCTGCTGCGGAGACTTCAGCCGTCGGTCAGAGTATTGTGCACAACACTCATGAAGTGTTTTTCTCTTGCGCCCCATTTTCAAATCAAACCAGTAACTGTCACCGTATACCTATAGCAAAAGCTTAGCTACACCTTAACCTGCTAATTTCAAAGTAGGTGCTTAGAATGACAGGCGTTGTAGCTGACAAATGAAAGTGCACAGTCGGTGCAGGTCTTGATGATTGACAGTCATTTAAACAAATGAGAGCATTCTAGCGCTGCTTCAGTGAACGGGATCTGTCAGAACATGATGAAATGACTGACCGTGAAACTACAGTAGATTACAAAAGGACCACAGAGATAACTGACAGCGACCCCTAGCCATTCATAGCAGAAAGGAGACGGGACAGACAGGAAGTATAAAAACTACACAAACTAGAGATGATCTAAATTATTATTTGGTAAGAAAATAAAAAATAGCTACAGATATTAATGTACTGTGCATCCAATTACTTATTCATAAGAAATTTAAACACCCGTTACAGATAAATTAATTAAAAGAAGCCTTGTCCATCATTTCATGGTGCCTCAAAACTTCTATTGCATTGTTCTATAACCCAGGTATTCACCCGTTACAGAAAACAATCGAAGAGATGGATAAACTGAACTGAAGGGAAGGGAACAGCTGCATCAATGACAATGTACTGTAGCTAGGTAATATAGGCCTCCAAGATCTTCTTCAGGATACGAAAGCAAGTCATTTTCAAATCAGCAGATTTAGGCAACTGCATGTGTTTATAAAATTACATAATGTACAATAAAAAATTAAACAAACAAATAAATGATCTACACATGATAGCCAAAATGTAATTGGATGGCACAAGACGAGTATTAGTGTTGTGTAGCTACTGGAGTAATATAAAAGTAAATCTTAATCCTTAATGGCTTTACATACTGTGCAGACATAAAATCATTGTAACTAACACACTTATAAATAGGTTCCACTTCTGTAGAGTGTTTGTGGTTAAGCACAATGCCTTTTGCCACTGTGTCCTAGAGAAATGAATATTTAAGATGCATGTTCTTTTTGCACAACTTTGATGTTCTATTCCTTAGTACTGCTATCTCCGTTACATTCTCAAACAGACACCAAGGAAACTCTCCTCTACAAAGGGAAGCTTCTACTCTCAGCATCATTAACGTGAGTCCAAAAGTCAGAACAGAGAAAAAAAATGACAGATATTTGAATTATTACTAAAAATGTTGGAGGTAATTTCTTCTGTTCACTTGTGGTGAAATTAACAGCCCGACTTCCATAATTGGGCAAATCCACTTAATGTGTCGGGTTAATTTAAGAAATTGTCAATGATGAAACTGTATTTTTTAATGTTATATACATTTGGTCAACATAGTAGTAGCAGCAGGAATGGGCAATTCATGTTTGAGTTCTGCTTTTTTCCTTTTAAATTAGGCTAGACAACAGTCTGCCCAGAGGAGATCTGACAAAAGGCAGAATATACCATTCTGAGGGACTATTTATTAACCTTAAGCTGAATAGTCATTACAATTATTCCCCAAACCAAAACCAGACTTCCAAAAGTACAGGCTTGCAAACTTAATAAACAAGAAATAATTAGAATACTACTGTAGCTTTAAATGCTACTTGTATTATTTTCTATTGGAGTGATATTAATATGTTTATGACATTGTTCAACTGTCTTGAATATCAAGTGCCATTTCAAAGAAAGCCTCACTGAAAGTAGGCTTGTCTTACTAACAGAATTATTCCCAGAAATGAGTTAAATATTTAACACATTTAAGTATTTAAAAACAAACTGCAAGCATCAATCCTTGTTAGGGTAGAAGTATCTGCACTGTGTTATTTATATTCATTTAATTTGCACAGTTCACAATGCTGATGAATAATAACATTTGCACAGTACACTATTGAATGGATAAAAAGAACGGCGGCTACATGTATGATAATGATATTATTTATCAAACATGCTTGGAAGCAGAATTATTAAGCCTTGCCATCAGATTCTTAGCTTTACTAATTCTACTGTTTTCATCAAAAACCAGAAGCAAAATAGAGTTAACAAACAAAGCCTTCCCGAGACAGCTAACCCCGACAGTTAAGTTTAGCAGAACCAAAAGAAAGTAGAATAAACCCAACAGTTGTACTGCTGTTACACAAAGACAAGACTCTTTCTATTACTGTATATGAGAAAGAATTCAGTACTGGCAGTTGCAGAGCATTGATAATTGGGTGTAGATGAAGAGTCATTCTGGTGGATATCCTTTATTGTATTTAAAAAAAAAACTTCAAAAAGTGTTGATATTGAATGTTATGTGATGAAGCGTCTATCTATTTAATGTTTTTAAAATCAATAATAAATATTGTACACTTAGTATAAACTTTAAAATGACATAGGTTATAATCTTCTCAGGAAACAGCCTTAGTGGACACTGTTACTTACCGCAATATTGGCACGGAAGGCATGGTACAAAAACAATCTTCTAAATGTAATTGGATCCTCTTAGCATGAATAAACTTTCAAAAAACAAATCAAAACAAAAATACAAATCAGTGTTGGGGTTATTTTGTGGTTGTTAATTCACATTTGGAACCAGTACTAAATTCTTTCACATATCCAATTCAGGCTACATATGGCAGGACGTCCTATCTATCAAAGATTATCTAATGTAAAAGCAAAAAATACATTAAAAAGGGTACCAAATATGTACTTATATAATGTAAATTCCAGATTATTTCTCAATGAGTGAATATTGGAGATAACGTCCTTTACAGGCATTTTATCATCATCATTTTCCAAACTTAATTTTAAAACACATACATTTTGATTTACCTACTGTATCTTGTGCTGTTATGGGTCATAATAGTGCAAGTGTGATTAAGACACAGTTTATATTAACTGAACATAGAATTACTAAAATGTTCTTTGGATTTGACTACTGTCAGCTTATAAGTAGTATGAATCTCTTAAGAACCATTATTTTTGGAAGAAGTTATTTCAGGATACCTACGTATTCTCAAGGCTCAGTATTATAAAATACATTATGTATACACACATACATACATCCACACATACATACATACTGGACAATCTCTAGATAATCTCTTTCACAGTAAATAAAAATATAACATATACTGTATCTAAATCCTATATGTTTAATTGGTGACCCAGCCAGTTTGAGTACCAACTATTTAAAATATGTGTTTAAATGACATACACCACACCAATGAAACCAAGACGGCATTTCTGACCACCAAGTTTCTGACCATCGCTGAATGTAATAAGAATTAACAGGTGCCATAAAAGCTGCGTTGTGGAGACACCTTCAGATACAGTATTTGCCTAGATGTTAAGACTAGATTTGTTGCAGGTACAGGATGCAACTAGCCTTAGTACTGTAGGTCAAGCCTCCAACAAATTGAACATGGTCGTAAGAAAACTATTCTTGTACGTTAAATAAAAAAAATACAAAAAAATTCTTACCTGCTTCTGAACTTGCTTGGCCACAGTTGCTGCCACTGTTGTTTGGTACCATCGCTACTGAAGAAGCCTGAATCCTGGAAAGTGTCTGGTTCTGATGATGATGATGATGATGATGATGATGTTGCTCAGGATGATGATGAGGAGGAAGAGGAGGAGGAGGAGGAGGAGGAGGAGGAGGATGATGGTGGTGGTGAGGATGGTGGTGGTGTTGAGGGGGAGGGTGATGATGTAAGGGACTCCCTAAAGCTACTCCTGTCTGATTGAGCATCCCACAATTCCCAGCAGCTTGCATCTGATTCACCAGACTTGCAAACTGGCTCTGAGGGACATGGCCTCCGCTGTGAACCAAGTTAGTGTTTACGTTTTGGCAGTGCATTCCTTCCCCTCTGGACGGGTGATGCTGCAACTGTAGGTTTTGAGGTGGAAAAGAAGTCAAACTGTTGTCTGTAAAATGAAGCTGATTCGAGGAGCAAGGTATACTAGCATTTGAGATACTACAACCAGCGCCATTATTTCCACTGATGTGAGAACTTTGACAGCTCATTGACTGAAGCAAATGGGCCATAGAGTTATTTGGCGGAAGTGAATTTTGATCTTGCTTCCTCAGGTGGTCAGGCCCAGGCTTGGAGGATCCTGGAGCTCCCATCGGCAACTGCTTGAGCATGCTGAAAACCGAAGCTGGCTGCTTTCGTTTACGCAAGGGATCCTTTTCCTGAGCCATTAACTTGTCTCGTAGTGCAGCTCGTCCGCTTTGCTGCCCTTCACTCATCGTCAGAATCATGTTATTAGGGGGAAACATGGTATTTAAAGTGCTATGTCCTTCCCCATTACCACCACTGCCAACAGGCCCGACACTGCTGCTATTACTGCTCCCCCTACTGCTGCTATTGTTGTTGCCAGTCAGTTTGTTTTGATTTGCTAGCTGTGCTTTGGCTGCTGCGGATAGTAAACTACTTGCAGGAAACGAAGCAGCGTTATGTTGATTCAAGATCTGATTAAGGGGCATTCCGAGCAGCCCTGGGTGATTCTTCTGTGGAGCACTTCCGGCAGTTGCGACTGGAAACATAGAGTTGGACGGAGCGTTGAGAACATTGCTCATGCCAACAAGCAACTGGTTGGAGACGTCTTTGTACTGATGATGAAGACCATCAGGCTTTGTAGAGGGGCTTGAAGGCATAGATGGCCTTGGTGATCCAATGGATGACCTAGGTGACCTCGGGGGAACCTTCATGCTACCACAGCTGGCCTGAGGCCCTGGTGGCACAATGAAGCTTCCATGGTCTGAAGAAGTGGAAGATGAGCGTGACCTTTGAGGAGATGCCTCTATCCTCCCCATGACAGGTCCCATCATGTGCACTGGGGAGGTTACTGGGGAGTGTGATATGGTGGAGGCCACATGCTGGACCCTCTGCATGTGGCTGCTATGATTTATGGGTCCTGGTTTGACTGCTGGCAAGGGGAGGTTACTTGGCAAGGGAACAATAGCAGGGGGAATGCTTACATTCATCATAGGCACCTGAGAGTGAACATTTGACTGAAAATTGGAGGGGTTCATTAACATGGGGTTCTGGCTAACTGGTTTACTGGGGATTGGATCGAGGATGCCCAAGGGGTCCTTTTCTGAAGTAATTTGCTTTTTCTGAAGAGCACAAGGGGGTGGTAAGGGTGGTGGTGGGGGAGGGTGTGGAACTTGAGGGGGTTTATGGTGAAATACTGCTCGAGGCATGTCCATATTGGGTGGAAAATTACACATAGGCTTTTTTATAATAGGACTTTTTGTAGTCACTGTAGGAGAAAGAGGTATATTAGTCCTTCCAGCCAAGGCACAAGATGACTGTGCTGGAGAGTTATGGAGCATTACTCCATGGGGAGATAGTGGAGTCCGGTTGTTTAATTGAATGGGGCTAGAATTAGACACACCATGAAACCCAGGATTGTTCCGTGTGAAAACATCAGGGCTTCCCAGAGGGTCAGTCCTGGGAGACAAGGAGCCATCACCGTATATTTGAGATCCTGATGACGCTGGGCTGGGCAATCCACCATGACTGCCACGGTATGGAGACTTCTGTCCATGCTCATTACTCCCAAGCCTTTGTCTTGGATAGCCAGCGTGAATATCTTGCAGCTGGCCTGCAGTTAGTTCCTGTTGATAATGCCTAGGACCTGCCATCATCATCTTGAAAGGGTTCTTGCATTCTGTGACCACAGAATTCGCCATTCCTTCATGTGATTTATTCCTTATTGCTCTTGGAGTTGCTGATCGTGTAGGTACCACTGGAGTTGCACCTGAAAAACAGTTTAAATAATAATAAAAATAACAATAATCAGCTGGTCAAAGTTTCTCAAAATGGGAAACAAAATGCATTTAGAAAATAAATGATCCTTGTAGATAATGAATTACACACATCTCTCAATTCCTGTATCTACTGAAGCTGAACTGATTCTATGCATTGTATTGAATGCAGCTGAAGGCTTATATTAACCATTGCAATAATGTACAATAATACAAAAATAATTAAATGTAAATAATTTTAAATCATGAGTTCTATGGTGCACTATCAGCAAAATGCACGGCAGACTGACAGGCATCTGCTCTGAGTTTTTTAAATCCTTTTCCCAAAGGTGGTGCACTTAATTAGTAGACAGTTTTTACTGATCAATAGTTGTAATACATACTTGTGCCACCCCCTGGACTAGTTAATACTAGAGAAGGATGGGGTGTTTCCATGCTTTTATGAAGGGTGGCAACTGCAATGATTTTCCGTTTGTGGATGCAAAGCTTGGTAACATCGTCATCTGCTTTGACATCTTCTGCAGTCCTCTGTTTGACAGCTGCCCCAGGATCAAAATTAAACACCTGAAACACATATTAGCCATTAGACGTTGATTTACTTGGTTTATAAACGCCTCATTTTTATTTGAACATGCTTGGACATTTTTCAAACTTTAGTACAAAAAAATGTTGGTTCATCTTCAGGAGCAAAACTCCTTACTCCCTTTGTTAATCTTTCTCAAGCAGTATATACAAAAACCACCACTGTTTGGGTATGTAACTAAACATATAACAGTGCATGTAAAAGTATATAGTGTATTTGTGTCTGAAAAACAATATGAAATACCAGGAATGATCCTGTTTTAATAATAAATGTAATGCAAAATGCTATTTACATCTGCCACCAGTTAGATAAATTAACAATACCTAACTATTTTGAATCAAGATTCTTATATTAGCTGAAGAACTATTCAGTTTTGAACCATTAAGATCTACTTCTGGTGCATACTTGTGTATAATTTGTTGTCTTCTTTAGTTTTGAACTGTCTACTGATTTCCAATATATCCCATTCAGGTTAGTCCACATCAATGTGTTGCAGGCTGATTATGTACATAGACAACTGCCAATTCTCAGAGACTGTTAGTGTTGTTTTTATGTGCATTGGAAAGCACTGCTATTAAAACAAAAACAGACCTGCAGGTGGTTGCAGAAAGCTGGAGCTGAGAACCATAGATTAAGCCTAAATAAGATACACAGAAATCCTGCACCTTCCTGTTGACCCACCACTAGTCAATATAAACACAGACATACACACTTTTTTTTGCAATTAAAAGGAAATCAATTAACCATTTTAAATCTATATTACTGAAATACATTAAATCTTGAGATTACAAACATTAACTGCAATATTTTCTGCAGAAATGTACTATTCTGTTTTCAGCTCTAGTATAATAAATGCTTCATTCTTAATTAATGTAAAAAGTGCAACAAACTTTATATTACCATTAAATTAAAATTTTATCCAGAAAATGTAAACCCCCAACAAAGACTTCCATGTTATTTATTTCTAAAGTGATTCTTACTGTAGTATTTACCTTGGGGAGAATAAGAGGACATTCCAAGCCGCACTTGCAGGTTCCATCAGTTAGCAGGTATGTTTTAACCTGATCCAGACAAGACAGGACTGAGCCACTTGGACTACAAGAAAATAAATAAGGAGTGGGCAACACTGATAGCAATATGAATAAATATATTTTAGCCAAGAGCAAGGAATTCAAGATACCATCTACACACACCACAGGTGGTAAAGTGACAACCATAGGCTCTGAAAAACTATTTGGTTTCCCTTTATGGTGGCAAAACTACACAATAGGGAGGGCAGCCATTTAACCAGCACTTCAACTGAAAAGTTCACCAGCATAGATTTCATTACTACTGTACTTCCTTGCTTTAAAAATGCTTATATGCATGTAGCACTTTTACTGTAAAAGATAACAATTTGTCAGGTACAGCTACACATTTTTAGTAAACCTGCAACTGTAGAAAACCCTCTATGGCTGTAGATAGAATATTAGTATCATGTTGCTATCTCTAGATATATGTACAAATGTAAATATGCATGTACAAATCGACAGGGACATATACTGGTGTAAAACCAGGAAGTTCACAGGTGTTGTGTGAAAAATATTGTAGTGGTTTTCAATGATGTAAGAGTTTCATGAGATATAGTTGCTATATTGAGCAGTTAAAGCAACTAAAAAAAGTTGTATCTAGGTGTCTGATCCTTTACAATCCTTCGGTGTTGGAGCTCTCCGTTTCGTGACTCCACCTGCAAAGTGCTCTGTGGTATTTTTTTTTTGTAGAATGGTTACATCGTGGAACTTTCCTTAATGATTTCCACAAAAATGTGTACATGCAGACAATACTTGAACTACTTACCTTATGTAAACCACTCGGTTTGGGTCCGCCTTGCGCTGCCATCCTATTGGAACCTGGGCGGGAGGCGGCCCTCCTTTGTCCCCTCCTTCATACTCCTTTCCTCCATTCATTTTTTTGTTTTTACAAACGACGTCTCAAAAGATATCAAACGCCCATCAATGTCCTCGGACTACATGTCATCTTGGCCTTCCGAAAGAGGACCATGCGGTACAGATTTAAAACTGTACACAGCTGTTAGAGTCGGCTCACTTTGGAACCGTCTTTGATGTCCATCTTTTGCGCCCCTCTAAACACCAACCTGATTTCCCATTATAGTCTTCATTAAATAAGTGCTGGCAGGTGAATTAGAAATCGACAAAGTCACACATGAATTCTACATGGATGAAACTGGTTGCCAACAACTCAGGATAAACATGATTCAAGTAAAAATGTTATTGGAGTATCTTTTCTGTGAATGGAAAGTTGTTTCTTTCAGCAGGCAACAACTCTTCAAGCTTGCTGAATGCTGTTGACCTGCGCTTGGAGGACTCTCATTTCTAATAAAGTGAATCAAAGCCAATGTTCTCCAGCATTACTTCCTTCAAGTTCCCCATGTTTTTTTTTTAACTTCCCAATAAAACATCCAACATGTACGAGGGCTTAAAGTGTGGTCTCCTCATGACTGTTTACCTGCTGAAGAAAAACATGAAGGAATGGTTAAAAAAATTAAAAAAAACAATATAAACCAATTAATATTCCATGGACTATACTACGTAGGCCAAGTCAAACATTCTTAGAAATGTTCAGGTTCAGAGTAGGCCTCTGTAGTTAACTTTTACCAGCCAAATGGACAATATCAAATGCAGTACAGTCTGTAACTGATGTTGAACTGTAGGCAGCATAGATTTAGAGCCTGCTAAAGACGAACTGAAAATATAACACTGCAGTATTTATTTATTTTTTTCATGAGTTGCATGCACCATTTCCAGTCATGAGTATGCTAAGGAACTGACCTCCACCCCACCCACAATCTTATTTAAAACAATGTAACTAAGATGGCTGAATCTTAAAAAAAAAAAAAAAAAAAAAGGGATTACCAAGTAGTCCCGTATCACCCTTCACCATTTTAGGCCAAAAGACCACCATGCTGCAAGAATTTAAATCAATAACCTAAGCTAACCTGACAGTTTAAAAAAAAAAAAAAAAAAAAAAAGTAATTGTAAAACATTTCTTGGGTCGACCGCAGACATCCAACACGCTCCTGCTACTCCCTCAAGACCAACTAGACTACAAAAGATACAGTACATGGCAGTATGATGTATAATAGTGCAATTCAGTTATCTCCACATGTTGTACTTGGACAAGCTCATAAGGTATACAGGACTCGCTACACCCTTGGGGTATGATTACAGTCACCACGTCTTTTGCTATGACTACAACACAAGAAAAATAGCCCAGTGTTATCCCTATACTCTTGAATACAAGGCTTTTTAAACACTACTGTATGTTGACAAATATTTGAAATGCACAGTACCTGCATAACAAAACAGCAGCCTTCAACCTCTACATTAAAAGCAGGGTTCTCACAAGAACTTGCAACAGTGCCAGGCTGGTCTCTCCATAACGTGTTGCTATGGCATAGGGAGACAGAAGACATACAGACAATATGTCCTTGACTTTTGAACACTTCTCTTTGATGTCTCTATTTAGTTTAAAATTTATTTTAAATGAAGGCGTCTCCTTTGTTTGCCATATTATGCTTGACAAGTAAAATGTTTGTTCTTTAAGTCTTTATCCAGTATCTAGCACTGAATGTGTTTATGTTTAATTTAATAGCATGACTAACTAACCTCTGCAAGAAGCTGCAGTGTCCTACAATTCAGTTCAAATTTACACTGTACACATTTAAACTTGGACCCAAAACCATAATATTACTCTGTGCTCCAGTTATCGCCATCTACAACAAAGAGGAAACTATTTACTGTAAATGCAGAGAACAACATTTCATCCCTAAAGAGATCTCATCAAAAGCTACTACTGAAGTGTGTGATTAGAATGGGAAAATAAATACAATTACATTTGACAGTGGTGGCTTGCAGTATGAGTAAACCTTATTACTGTATCCAGAATGACGCCAGCCACCAAAACAATGGAGTGTGATATACACCTTGGGGGGGGAATTCTCTAGGGACAGTAAATATCTACAAAACAGTGCTCAGCTACTGACAAAGGCAGCTTAAAAGAGCTTTGTTTTTGCTTCTAAATTTAGGATCTGGCAAGTTGTATTTGATAAACAGGTATACGAGTTGTGTGTGTTTATATAAAGAATAATAGATGGGCTTCAGTGAGTTACAGGTAAAGAATTCCATCCAGGGTTTCTGTGATGTCATAAATTACGAGACCGCAAGCTGAGTAATTTGTAATTTATAAACTGGTCACAGAAACCAGAAATGGAATTGTTTTCCTGTAACTCACTGAAGAGGCCCATCTACTATTTTTTATAATACATGGACACCCTTGTGATGCTAATATTAAAGACGAGGTTCAGCTTTTTTTTTAAAAAAACGTAGTGCTTCAGTGCTGTACAGATGTTCTATGTCATTATCTGTTAGTGCTTCAGCTTTATTTGGACGATTGCCTTTACCTTGTATTAATTTCCTGTCCCTCTCCAGTTTCTCTGAGATACGAATGTACCAGCTTTACATAACTTTGTAATTTTTTTTATTTTATTTAACTTATTCTCATTTTGCTGATCATTAATGAACATTTCTGTACTGTGGGTGTTGTCGAGTGATTGAAAACAAGACATTTTGTGCTTGAATTGAAAGTGATGGTTTCGTGGAGTGGAATGGGTCAAAGTTAAAAGTATATTTTCCTCTAGAGGAATGATCACTTTTTGACGTCACTACTATGATATTATTACATTTTTTCGAATGGATCAGGATGCAGATATAGCCTTCATCCATGTATAAATACATGGATGAAGGCTATATAACTATTAAACAATAGTTCTAATCTCGAGTTATCTTGCTTGCAGCGTAAAATTGTATTGGCAGGTCTCACGGCTGCTAAAAAAAAAAATGTATTACAGTCATGGTGGTCTTCATATATATATATATATATATATATATATATATATATATATATATATATATATATATATATATATATATATATATATATGACAAAGACCAAAATACACAATTTCTAGTATTTTATCAAACAATATTTATATTAAAAAAAGCTGAAAGCACTTAAGCAATTTTAAATGTATTGAACTAATTAAAAAATATATTAAAATTGACTAAAAACCATTGTAGAGTAATTAAGCTAAATTACAAAGTCAATAGCCAGAAAGAGAGGTCATTATTTCCATCTGTTGAAGAACATCATTTTGGCAATACAGCAGATGATGGTCAAAGCAAAGGAGATGGACTCATGTTTGAGTAAAGCACTACAACAAAGGAAATGGCTACAGAACAGTATAAAAAATATGGGAAAACCAAAATCCACAACAAATGAAACTGAAATGCTTGAAAAGAAGTGGACATCCCAAGAAAATGACAGGTACGGCAGGTAGCATCATTGCTAAAAAAAAAAAAAAAAAAAAGAACTGAACATCCAAAGACTTAAAGATTTAGAAGCATCTCCCAGGTTTCTCCCTGTTCATGTATCTTAGAATCAGATCAACTCTGAAGGCATATGACATGCCATGGAATAGCTGTCTCCCCACCCATTCAGTCTTCGAATTGTTGGACTTGGAAGTTTCCCATAAAGGCTTGGTATCTACTAAATACAATCATTTGTTGTTAGCTTGGAGCAAACCTCCTGCGGTAATGAAAAATTGGGAATGGCAGTTAGGGAAATTAGGGGTAAAACTGGACTGAGGTACAGTGTGGTATAACACTTTCTCAGCTTCAAAAAACTCACCAGTTTATCCATTTTAGATTGATAAATTGTTCATATGCCACACCACTTAAGCGCTTCCATATGAACCCATTTCGAGCCTTTGGAACCAAATGGCATCGACTCTTTCAGAGCAGCTGAACACTGAGGTCATGCCTGGTCCATCTCTCTGCTTATTAAACAATAGTTCCAATCTCGAGTTATCTTGCTTGCAGCGTAAAATTGTATTGGCAGGTCTCACGGCTGCTAAAAAAAAACTGTATTACACTCATGGTGGTCTTCTGGACTTCCGTTGACAAGCTCTTGGAGAAGAAATTTTAGAAATATAATCTCAATGGAGTTGTCCACTGCTAGAATAGATGGCGCTCAACCAATAACGATCGAGGCTTGGCACTTAGCCTCTTCTTCACTAGCTAACTTTCTGAGGGATGGTCAGGGCTGATTTCAGTGTTCCGTAAGTATATATCTCACAATCTACTTTGTATGTTCTCTGCCTTATTTGATCATTAGATCCTGTGTTGTTGAGTTCTGTTTTGTATACAGTTCACAATTTAAGGATTAAAAAAAAAAAAAAAAATTATGATGCATTAAAATATATATATGCATGCAAGTCTACTGGTTTTAGTTCCTTATAAGTTGTACCTTAACTGTCTGAAATAGCCTGCTTTACTGCCATGGAACTAAATTACAAAAACAACGCAAAAACAAAGCCTTACTTAACATACTGCAGAGCAAGACTTCCATGTCCTGTAAGAGACTTGTTTTGGTTTTAAAATGTGTGATTGTGTATTTTCTAAAACTAAGGCTTGCATATAGGGCAAATTACTGTGGGTGACTCAGTGTCACTGTACAGTAGACTTACTTAACAAATCTACTGACCAAATAACATGTTTTGTTCTTCCCTAGGGACATGGAATGTAAACATACATTATTCATACATTCATTTTGCTATGGCCTTTTGTTGTATGCCATCACAACTTATCATACACCATGCTGCTGTTGTAGTGTGGTGGGGGCTGCAGTCTAGGATTGGATGCAAAAAATTGGCTTTGCAACAGGTAGCCAATACAGTAGCAGCACTTTTGCTTTGCAACCCAGCATTGGACAGGATAGGAAATAAACTCACACTCTAACCAGCATTGTCATTCAGGCACTGTACATAAGAGAGACAGGGTGTATTTGATCTGAAGACCTGCCCCATTTTCAGTGTAAAAATGTACATGTACACACTTAACAGTATTTAGCCTATGTGACATACATTATAGTACAGACACAGGGCAGACATATACACTTATCAGCTCCCGAAACAAGCACCCCTCTCAAGACATTTAATCTCTGTAGTATCTTATTTTCCACATCCGAGTTTTGCAGTACACATTGCCATTAGGTTACAAAGTTTATCAGCTTAATCAGATTCAAAAACACCCTCCTGCACTGTAGATGCGAGTGGTTTATTAAGTTTTCCAAATAAATCACATTAAAAGTATGGAATCGTGTACTTTGCTGTCTCTATAGGGGGAATATGAGGCAGCTGTGGCATCGAAGGCTAGTTTTGAAGCTGTGGTATTGTACAACATAATGGATGCCTATCATGTCATTGCATTCTAGACCATCCAATTGTGAGATCTTTAGAGAAATTGCTTGGCTGTTAAGACAAAGGGCATTCTTAGAGCCCTGTGAAATTACTTCTATTTTTTAAAATGTTTTGTTTTATTTTAACAACTCAAATAGATGTATATCAATAGTAGTATAGTATACACCATGTTTTAACTACAAACATATTTTTATTAAACATTATCTGATTTATTTTAACATTTTGACAAACAGACTTCGCATAGAAAAATCATTTAGTTACCATAATTTCTCATTTAGAGGCAGTAAAGGTAAGGTTCCCACCCTTTTAATCAAATGCCTATATATACACATATATATATATATATACATACATATATATATATATATATATATATATATATATATATATATATATATATATATATATATATATATATATATATATATATATATATATATATATATATATATATATATATATATATATACATATATATATATATATATATATATATATATATATATATATATATATATATATATATATATATATATATATATATATATATATATATATATATATATATATACACACACACACACACACACACACACACACACACACACACACACACACACACACACATATATATATACACACACTATATATATATAAAACTAAACATTTGATGGTAATGCAAAGTTCAAACTTTCAGCCAACTTTCTGTTTAGATGGCTTATTAAAGAGTTAGAGACATTCATGGTCATCTTGTCATCTTGCGTCTAAGGGATTATTTAACTCATGTCGTTTATTTTCTTCAAAAAATACCAATATCAACTATTTTTTGAAGAAAATAAAAATGACAGGAGTTAAATAATTAATCCCTTAGAAGCAAGATGACAAGAGTGCAACCATGAATGTCTCTACAGAAACTTTTTTGGTAAGCCATCTAAACTGAAAGTTTGGCTGAAAACGTTTTGAACTTTTGCATTGCCGTAGAGACTACTTTCATTACATGTAATTACCTTATACTAGTCAGCACTTCGTCAGTATCAAGCATTATAGTGCACAAATTACCTTTCTTGTTTTTTATATACTCATTTAAAAAAAAAAAAAAAAAAAAAAACCCATAGAATTTGTATTTCAATCCCATTGCACTGAAGCAGTATACAACAAGCTTAGGGTTTCTCAGTATTTAAACACCAAGCAAAGCCAATTCAATTCATTCATTCAAATCCATTCAAAATCAAAAACAGCATTTGCCCCAGTTCAAAGTTTGCACCATGAAATAAAACAAAGAATTTGTATATTAATACAAAATACTGTACAAGCCATATTTCCCCCCAAAAGCAATAAACAGCTAATGATGCTTAACGACGGTATCTTTCGACTCCCATTCCAGCCGACAGATGAAAAATCTGCACATCACTATTTTGTCACCGTCAGCTGCATACATCCCCTCATGCTCAAATTCTTTGCAGCGTTGTTTAATTGTTACGAGCGGTTTAGGCGTTTTAGAAACAAAAGTCTCTTCTCTTTCATCACAATTTTAATTCCCAAACAACTCGCTTCAAATTATACATCTGCGCAAGTGCTAGTCAGAGCTTCCGTTTCCCTTCAGACTGTGTCTATGGTAACGGCTGAGCCTTGACAACTACGACTGCAAGTATTTATTTAAAATATTTTATGTTTGTATTGTACTGATTTTTTGTGTTATTTCTTTTTATATTTGCATTTAGTTTTATTTTGTTTTAGGTTACATTTCGTGTTTCTTCGTATTTGAGGGATTTAAAAGGTATTGCAAGTGCAGAACACAGTTTCCTTTCCAAATCTTAATTCATGGTTGCTGTTGAGAAGGCCAGGAGATGCCCTTGAGGTACTTTTTAAAAAAAAAATAATAAACCATTCTTCACAGTAGGTCACACAGTAAAGTATGCAGCTTCCGAACAAGAAATGGCCTAAACAAGCAGCCAATAGTTTTGGGAAGCCTGAAGCTACTATATTCCCCATTCTCTCTGCAGGGGCCCACTTACTGTAAGAATGTTTGTATCTTAGTGCATATCTTATAAAATAAAAGTATAAGGAAAGATTTTGTGACCGCCAATAATGGCAGCTAGAATGTTTGGTTATTATAACTCAATTCTGGCTCAGGTCATTTCTTTATTCATAAAGGCAGTTAGCAAATGACACTGTAGTCACTGTAACAATATAATATGCAGCACAACGCAAAAAAAGAATAGCTAAAGCCGACACAAATGTGCTTATTTTTAAATAATGAACACACCACTGTAGCAAATCACCATGGGGCTTGTAAAATGTATTGAAAATGTTGCCAAATGCGCTTTCTAAACAAAAATAAATAAGAACATGCAATATACAGTTATGGAGTTCAGTATGTCATTATCAATCAGACTGACAGTTCTGCAGCCATGCTTCCCTCTGCAGAATAGAAAAAAAGGAACACCATGAATATGGCTCTTTGTTTAGGGTAGACCCTAGAATAAACCTTTCCTGTAGTGTACATGAAGTCCTGCGACACTCACGTTACACTAAGATTAAAAAAAAAGCCGATGTGCCATTAGGCTCTAAAAATAATACACGTAAATACATTCATGTCAGAGCCCTAAATCACTAAAAGGATTAAAACGGCTTTTCAAATGGCAATTGTCGTTTGCCTGAAATTCCAAGAGCTGACGTTTGATTTCCAATAAAATAAAGCTATACTACTCCATCAGGGATAGTGTAAGAAGGTAGCAAGGATGAAGCACTCGATAAAGCCTATAAGCAATTCAAAAAAGGCTTTGCCTTAATTAGTGCTCCTGATTTTCCATACTGGGAATGGGAAATTCTGTTTTTCAAAATGACCAATTCCGTTTTTACCAATTTATTAAGAATTAAAAAAGTCATTTGAATATAAATAATATTTTTACATTAAATCTATTGAATTTTTTTATTTTTTATGTCCGAGATACTGTAGTTTTCAGGAAAAAATGTTTCTTAAAGCAGTCCACTAGTAACAGTGTACTGTAGGTCAGTCAACAAATAAAGGTGTTTTGAAAAAACAGCTTATTGCTGGCATTACAATATACAGACTAGTCGAAAAAGAGGGGCATTATTACAAAAATATACAATTTTCATAAAATTACAAATTAAATACTATGTTCAGGACACTTCTCTCCCATCTGTAGTTTCATCTGCAACAACGCAGACTGGTTTATGCTGTACTTGCTGTAAAACTGCTTGCATGTGCTTCTTGTATACCCTGGACAGATAGCGTTGCCTTACTTAGAGCTGGGCTCTTCAACTAGTTCTTTAAATTTAAGGGGGCCAGTGGAAAAAAGTTAGGAGTAGGCGGGCCAGAGTATTTTACTCTGCACATAGAGCAGTGTGAGAATTTAATGGAGTATCATTACAAACATTTTAAAATGTATGTGACATATTAAATAGTATAACTGTTAAGAAGAGATCAGCACTTCTAACTACTGTGCCCTCTGGATACGTATAAAGCTTGGTTTCAAGATGCCTTTTCATCTTGTATTCCTTAACTACTGACACACATTCATAAGACCCTGTGGCAGGGCAGGGCCCTGCCTGTAAATAATAATATTGTTGTGTGGTGAGTTGGTGGTGGTTGGCAGGGATGGGGTTAATTTCCTATCCCCTGCCAAAATACATGTGAGAATGTGGCTGGAGCTGATTGAATAATTGATAATTAGGCTCCAGCCACATGGTATAAAAAGAGAAAATCCTTTGTTCGATGGTGGGAGTTGGTGAGTGAACAGTTTGGTGGTGTGTTGCTGTATTTTTGTTAAGTTCAAGGTCAGTGAAGGCTCTGCCCAGCCTGAACAGTTTTGTTTTTGTTTAAACTTTTGTTTTGGCCCTTGCGCCGGTTATTTTGTAAGTGTTTATTGTGTGCGAGATTTGTTTGACCTTTTATTTTTGCTCGATGAGCAGTGTTTTGTCTTGTATTTTTATTTTCTGTTTATTGATTAAACCGCGCAGCAGCGCTTTAACTGCAGTTTCCTTGCCTCCGAGTCTCTTTGTCTGCCGAATAACATCTGGGCCCACGACGCTACCCTGTCACAGGCCCTATGAAATCCGTTTTATTATTTTGAATTTTCTGATTTATTTTTTCCTGATTTCGGATTTTTTGGTTTTAAAAAAATCTGTAATGTTAGTTTATTTTTTTTATAACCACAAATGTTTGATACATTGACAGCAATGATGAAGCTAGAAATGCATGAAAAAAAACACTTTCTAAACAATTTTAATCAAAGTGCTTTCAGAAAAAAAGGGTACAAATTGGCCCAATGTAACAGAAACAAACTAGGAACATTGTAAATTTAAAAAAAATCAAAAACGTAGGCTTTTTTTTAGTAGTTTTTTTTTCTTTTCAACACAAGCTGAACTATAACATTTCAAAATAGATTGAATGTTTTCATTAATAATTAATAAAAGCCTACATATTTTGATTTATTCTAATTTAATAAAAATGCACTTGGTAAGATCTCCCCGAGAACTTTGGAGAAAAAAAATGCAGCAACTAGACCCTATATTCTGCAGTAGTCATTACAGTACTATCTGCTTGGAATACCTTATAGGTAGTCGTACCCCCCCAAAGCGATAATGGTAGCTAGTAAGTGAAGTGGCACGAAAGGCAACACTTTTTTACAGTTAAAATCACAGCCCGTATGGTGGCTGAGAGGTGCAAAAAGTTTTTTCATGCATTCCCATGATGTGTATTTCTTGAAGCCTCTTGTATACAAACACATGTAAATTTCAACGTAATTTAAAAAAAAAAAAATATATATATATATTTTTTGTTTGTTTGTTTAAACTGATTTTGTGGTAAATTTCCTCAGGTGCCCAATTCCGTGTTTTTTTCTCTGAATTCCACGACTCTGTCCATGTTCTCCACAATATGGATTTCCCTACATTCATTGCATAATAAAAACACTGGCTTTGCGTTTGGTACAGTTGGTAAAATAAATAAGTATTTATTGGTCCACTCATTGTTGAATCTACAATTTTCACTGTTTTCTGGCCTTACTAGCTACAGTAGAGCGCCATGTTCTAGCAACAAGAGTAAAAACACAAAAAAAATTACTGAGTACATAGTATTTTTAAGGAGTTAATGAAATTAGAAATAATAAAAGTTATAAAACTAAACATTTCACATCAACCACCGTGTCGTTTCCTTGTGTTGAGTGAGTGATGGAGTAACATATTTGCGATAACTAAATAAATGAATACATAAATTCTCGTTATCCAATGATTATTTATTTTTTATGGGTGCAGTTACAAAGCAGAATTCCATTCCCAAAACGTCAATTCTGTTCCCAATGCCTAATTCCACGATTCCGTTCGTTATTCTGCGATTGTGGAAAATCATTAGCCCTGCTTGATGTACTGTAGGCCCCAAGGACCTTGCTCTTGAACTAGGATACTATTTTGTGCAGAAATAGACAATAGTGTTTTTAGTTTAACAACTCTCACACTGAAAATAGGAATAACTACAACATTCATTGGTCTATTTCAGGAAAATAATTACAAAAAAGTTACAGATACAAGCAGACGTTATTTGTCCAAACTATCACTGTTTTCCGTTGGATACTGGGTGTATGGTAACACTTTAATCGAAACTGGAGCAAGTATTACTGTATGGTAATTATGTTTTTATGTTCTTTTTTTAATGTACTGATAAATTCTTACTGCAACAGTTATTTTCTCTCCACCCTCGTTTTGACTGATGTCACAGCCTTGATGTCACTGTATTGTCAGATAGCATACAGTATATTAAAAGAATATATATTTTGCATGTACCCACTGTACAGTTTATGTACAGTCCTAAATCAGTACATATTTATGCAGCTGCAGCATCAAACAAACAACAAAGATGGTATTGCCTGCCATTTCAGTTCGCACTCCTTTTTTGCAGACTGCAGTTAAAACATCCAATAAAAAATGCATATTACTAGAAATCATATACTGAACACAGGCATTGCTGGATGTTATCGTAGCATGCTTTACTGCTGAGTTGGGGCTGGGGGCTTAATGAAATATACTGTACCTTAAAATATTGATCTACTTAGTGGTGTAATCAATATTCAAAGCCAAAAAGACACTAGTTTCTCACAAGCGATTTCATAAGTTTCAAAAAGCAAGCCACATACTGTAATATTAGGACAAACTCAAGAGGTGATGAAAAATGAAATGACCAGTTGCTTAAAAAGACATTTGTTTACTCTGGCAATTGTACTGTAATGTAATATACAGCTCACAACCACGTTGTCCCCCTCCCTCCCCTGCCACTGACCTTTAGGCTACGTGTCTACTGTCTATATACAAGGATATACAGTTAAGATTTCAAGGGACAGAAAAATAACTAATGGGGGAGGGGCAGGCAGACTGCAAGCAGATCCAAATCAGGGAAAGGAAACAATGTAGGAGGAACATTGTGCAACTACAAATCACAAAAAAAAAAAGAAATTCAGTTTCGGAAAAAAATAACATCAGTCTTATTCTGTTAACAAGGAAGGTCACTCTCCATGGAACATGTCATCGTTGTACAGTACGTTTAAGCTTCTCTGACACTTAAAAATATCGGTACTTAAAAGTACAGCAAAGGTGCAACAAGTTTTTTATAAATAAATACAAATAAATCTAACCAATTTCAATTCAGCACTAAACCTGTTTGTAAAAGGCTTTTCGTTAACAAGCAACATGCTTTTACAGTGTATTATGATACAAAAACATAATGCTTCCAAAACTGTGTGATCTACAGTAACACTACTGTACATGCTGCATTGCGTATCATGTATACAATAACTCTACTGTGGGCAGGGAAGGGAGTGACAACCGTTAAAATACTGAAGAGGTTAATCGGGTATTCATTTTCCCCCAATGAGAAAGCGATCCAGTTTCCCCCATTCCAGGTCTTAATGTGCCTGATTAGCCAGTGTAAAGGTAACAAATAAACTCCTAGTAAAACCAGAAACTGTTGTGCATTCTGGATACACAGAGAATAAACCCATCACACAGTCACAACAGAGGCCAACTCGCGGCAAACTCTACCTGTGCATAACAAATGTAGGAGGTTTCAATTCCTTAAGCCTCGGCTGCTGTACCTTACAAATCTAAACACACCTACAGTATCTACAACAATTATTTCAGGCAGCACTACGGTACATTTCTCTTTTTAATTTTTTTTTTTTTTTTTTTAATCTTTTATATTGAATTTGAATGTTGCGAAGAATAAAGCTACTTATTTGTATTTAGCATATATTTCAGGCAACTTGTAAATAAAATTCAAACACTTTTTTCTCACAATGCATGTTTTAAACAAATATTATATGCCAGATGTTCTCAAACAATGTTTCATGCAATCTCAAAACATTCAGGCAGAGATATAATCCAAAATGAATTTCTTTAAAATATTTTTACTAGGTGTTAATTGAAATTATGCAAATAGAAAAAGCACACAGGTTACAGAGTCACTGTTTTCAGAATAATTTGTCATTTTATGTCAAAATGGTAAAAAGAGTAGAGTAATTTGATCCGGTCAGCATACAAGTCGTAACCTAATCCAATGAAGGTTACAGCCAAATAGAAACTGAAAATACAACACCACACAGCCACAAGGTCAGGAGAAACAGACATGCGAGTGCTTCTGATATTGTGCAGGAGCTAGCTGAAGAATATGGTGTTAAGGTGCCAACTCAGCACAAAACAGTAAGAAATAGAATGAAAGAGAAGGGATTCAGTGGCTGGGTACTGTAGCTATACTAGAACAAGCCCTTCATCAGTGTAATCAACAAGAAGAAAAGCTTAGCTTTTGCCAAAAAATACCTCCAGAAGCTAGAAGCTTTTTTTTCCGGAAAGTCATTTGGTCAGATGGGTCCGAATTGAACTCAGATGGGAGAGTGATGGTGTGAAGAAAGCCATCAGAAGAATTTAAAGAGGAGTATCTGCAACCCGCCGTGACACATGGAGGAGGCAACATTAAAGTCTGGGGGTGCATGGCAGCTTTGGGTGTTGGTGAACTTGTACTAACAGAAGGCAACATAAATGGAAAAAATGTACAGGGATATTCTACAGGGGAAAACAAGGGTAGCTGGTGGAAAAAAAGTGGACTAAATGAAAGACTGGCCCCCACAGTCACTAGACCTCAATCCCATTGAATATTTGTGCAATTAACTAGGTTCCAGGATGAAGGGAAGAACTGTTAAATCTAAGGATGAACTATGGAAAAACCTGCCGGAAACATGGAACCGCACTGAACCAAACGTTTGCACGTTGGTGTGTAGCATGACACAAATATTGCAAGCTGTTATTAAAGCAAAGTGAGGTCCCACTATACTGAAAATGTAAATAATAATAAAATAAATAAAAGATAAATAAATATTTAGTTGCCTCGATAATTGTTTGAGCAAATCTGGCATAATACCTTTGTTTAGAAAATGTATTATAGGAGAAAAAGCGCTTGAATTTGATTTCAACAAGTTGCCTGAATATATACTATATACAAAGAAGTACTGTAGCTTTCTTTGCAACATTCAAATACAATCTAAAAGATTACCAACAAAAATAGGGAAATGTGGTCTGTACTGAATGTATTTTTTCAGATAGAGACTCAAATTAAGCTAGTTTAAATACTGTAGGCAATTTAGATTTTGTATAAATTCTCAGAAATTGACAGTTAAGCCAACACAAATCAATAAAAAAAAAAAAAAAAAAAAAAAATACTTGCTGATGGTTTACTTGCCAATGCCTTCAAAATCCAAAGTGCAGCCAGAAGAGTAGAAAAGAGGGAAACTCGGTGAGCAATGATTTTAAAAACAGAAATTTAAAAGTACAAAGAGAATCTTCACTTTCACCATTGATTTCTCACGTTATGCTAATATATTCACAGCAAAGCTAGAAAAACCTTGGATATCCAACATGAATCATCAGCCTTCACCTTCAAATGTATAGTACAGCGATGCAAAGCCAGTCAAATTATTTCCAGATTGTGCAGGGAATTACAGGAAACTCCCACTATTTACAGGACACATTAAGAATTAAAAGGTGCATTTTTTTTCCTCTACTGAACATTCCTTTCCAGTCCAGTTCTAAATAAAGGCACAATGCCCTCATCAGAAGCAGGATCTCAAAATGAAATACCTTTTCAACAAAGTATTTTGGAAGCTGTAGTTTTACTTTTCATTCCCATAGTCCCTTCAGTGCAAGGCATTTTATGTTCAGGAGCATACAGCAGCCACTGGTGATACAGACAGTTTATGCTAAACACAACTCAATAATACTGTACTATCTTCTGCATTTAAATACCTCTATGGGGAAATTGGAGAATGTCACATCATAGAAAATATTATACATGTAAATTTAAAAAAAAATGATGAAGTACAAAAATATTAGGCTATATTTTTTAGGCAAAACAAAAGCCTCGACATTTGGCAGTGAACACTTACAGTAGTCAATGTTATTGTCAGTCATGTTCCACTTCCCCAAGCCTTTCTACTGTACAGAGAACATTTTTGCTGTTTTAAGGAGACTATCAGGCCTTTAAAGGGCTGCATTGTAACTAAAATACACCATAATGTCTAATTAGATTGGTGGGTGCCAGGTTAATTCATCCTATACACAATGCAGGGCACATTAGTAGTCTGTGCAGGTAAAACTGGCCTTGCCATGCAAAAAGAAAAGAGTGCTGGAAAGTCTTTTAAATCCTCTTACTGTAGCTTCAACCACCAAAACAGTGATAGTGGGTACAAATAACTGTCAATCTAAAACTGCAGACTCAATCTGGCAGCATGCACTCTTAGGAAAAGCTTAAATAAAAACAAAGTTTTTTTTATACACACACACTGCTGTGAAAACATCTTAGACATGTTGCATTTTCTACTGTGATGCATTATAAGCATCAACAATTTATTCAAAGCCTCCACTAGTGTTTTCTACTATTATCAACCTTGACTTGCATAAAGAAGGAAAAACATTGAGTGAAATAGCTTGCATCACTTGATTTTCAAGGTGTGGTATCCAAAGCATAATCAACAAGTACAGAGAAACATCATCTGTAATTGACAAACCCAGGACTGGAAGACCCAAAAAGCTGTCTAACAAGGATGAGCAATACTTGAAGATAATCTCCTTAAGGAATAGAAAGACAACAAGCGTTGAATTGACAACAGAACTGGCAAAAGGCACAGGTGTCCATCAACAGTCCAAAGCACCTTTGAAAATTGTTCCATAGTCCAATTTCTGTATTTTTGTGCATATTGTAGCCTTTTAGTCTTGTTCCCCTTTAACAGAGGTATTCTTACTGCAACACATCTTTTAAGTCCGGATTTCAAGAGTGACCTTTGTACTGTTGATTTGATGGATGGACAGACACCTGTGCCTACAATGGAAAAAAAAGTACTTTCCATTGCATATGTATACAGATATTTTAACTCGGCATTCAAGTAAAAAACAATGGAAATTAAAAACAAAAAACTATGTTTTAAGTGACAGTAAGAATTGACAGTGGGAAATTGTCAGGTAAGACCGCCACTGCGATCCTACTTCACCCATGTTCTGACAAGGCTTTCCAACACACACTGTTTAACTGCTACAGTAGGTGGGTTCACTTCACCACTGGGCAGGTCAGTGGGTTGCTGAGGATTCAAAAGTTCTCTGAAACAGTTCAATACAGTAGATATCCTTTAGAAGTTTTAAAGAGTCACTGTCATTTGTGATTAAAACCAAAACAACTTTAGTAATGACTGTTGACTGTGTGACATTTGTTCAATCTCTTAATTTTTTTGTAAAGTATTCTAGTGAAATCACATACTGTTCATTATGAACAACATTACACAACTATGTGTAATTTCCAATACAAAGATGACCATTCTGTTACTGTACACAAGATTCATTAAGTGCTTTTCTCTTGCACCCCATTTTGAAATCATACTAGTAAATGTTACCGTATACCTAAAGCAAAAGCTTATGTACACCTTAACTCGCTAATTTCAAAGTAGGCGCTATGAATGACAGGCGCTGTAGCTGGCAAATGACAGCATTCTAGCACTGTTCCAGTCAACAAGATCTGTCAGAACAGAATAAAACTACAGTACTAATGGACCACTGAGATGACTGACAACAACCCCTAGCCATTCAGAGCAGAACGGAGACGAGACACACAGCAAGTATAAAAACTAAAACTAGAGAGGATTTAAATGATTATTTTCGGAAAGAAAAGAAATTGTGGTTTTACTGACGTTTATCCTATATATATTTATTTCAGTCAGTCATATTTTTTGGGAATTCAACGTTTAACGAGTTTTACCGATTAATATCGAAAAGTAGCAAGCCTAATTATGTTACATTAAACATGTACTTTTATAATATAGTAACAAAACAGGTGAATTGTAAATCTTATTTCAGCAATAATGAAATATAAGCTTATAGTTTTCCAGGCTTTGATAGCACAAACAATCAGGTTGCCAGAACAGAATTCTGTATTATACCGCTTCTGTTTTCCTTTTAAAATAATCTACCACAGTATTACAGTACATGTTAGCTCTAAGAGCTTTGCTATAAGTCAGCAGCCAATCACAAATCCAAAAGCTGACTCACCATTAGCTTATCTGAAAGGACAGACATTCAAGACTTAAATGACTTATTTCCATCTACTGTAGTAAAGAATATTAGGAATTTAACCCAATAATACAGTAGAATTAATGTCAGATCTTGACCATAGGAAGAGCAGATGAGAACCTGTCGAGGCTAAAATCTAGGCCAACGTATATAATATAAAGAAAAACAACACAGCAGTGCACCCGTAAGGACATGGATTTGTGCTGTTAGTACAAAACAGGTACAGGTAGAGGAGCAGTGTGACACTCCCCAGCTCAAACCCAGTGCTTGAGGGTTAACAAGTCAGTATTCTGCCTCACCCTAATGACAGTCTTGAATATGATTACAGGCATATTGATGTGAAGCGGACAGATCTTCAAAACTCTTTTCTCAGATTACGTCACCTACAGCCATAAGATGATGTTGGATCATTGCTTGCAACCAACTGTACTACAGAGTAAGTAGAATCAATAAACTACCATGCACCTTCCTCTACTGATTTAGTTGTCTGTCAAATCTTAGCAAGCAAGTATATAGTATTACTAACAGGTTATAAAAACCCCTGCCACAGTTTACAGTATACGGAGAAGACAGCCAGACATATCTTTAGAGCATATAAGATTGTAACAATCAATAATGTCATAACCAAGGTGGAAGTTTATTCATTATGGCATCGCCACTATATCCTCATTGCCAGGGATATTGTAATGCATTATTTTACAGCAACTTTTAAACTTTACTTTTCAGGCTTCAGTTTCTCTCTTAAAACAATACATGTGTTATCTTGTAACAATTGTAAGTCGCCCTGTATAAGGGAGTCTGCTAAGAAATAAATAATAATTTGCCCTGGCATTATTTTTTTAAATATCAAATATGGACTACCTACTCATTTTGGAAAAATACCGTTGTTGCATTGTGCCTGAGTTTTTAATTAATTCAGATTCTCATTTTAGCCATTGAAACAAATAAAAACCTACCGATATAAATTAGTGGCAGTTACTGGTGCCATGTTTTGAATGCAGTTTATTCATATGGTCGCTTTACAGTGCTGGCAGGATGCAGCCTGCTTGTTTTTCTCCCGGTCGACTGTATAATTATTGAAAGCAAACTCCACCACCGCAGGTACTTTTAGTGTCCTCTCCATGTCGTCGTTGTTTTGTTTTTTTCGTGTCTGTGACCAAACTAAAAAAATCACTATTTTCCTCAGGATTTTCTGTGATCAAAAATCTGTCTTTGCTTCCCGCCTACACATTTTGATTCCGGGGCTCCCTGCTGCTTGTGACGTTATGATCACAGAACGGTGCTATAGGCTAGAAAGGTGTTTTCTATTTCCATAGCAATGGTCTTAACAACCATGGCAGGAACCTGTTTATGTGCAAAATGACAAGACGACTGCATGTGTGAGAGGGGCTGCATATATTGAAAATGAAATAAGTTTGTTATTGATTTTATCATAAAGACAATGACTCGAGTCAGATGGAGACATTTTTGCGGGGACCCGAGAAGACTTGAGTCAAGTCATTTGATGGCAATGACTCGAGTCACTACAAATTGCGACTTGATTCCGAGTCATTACAACTCTGTTTTACACCATCAATTATTTTCTGCAATTAAATAGTTTCATAGAAAGGCTTAGCTTTGAGCATTACAGTACATTGGGGCAATGTAAAAAAACAACTTTAATGCACAGTCATACTGTAATAGATATAGCATGCTGCAAAGTTATTAGGCTGTATTCAAAAATAAATCGCTTACATACAACTCAGTAACAGGTATACTGTAGTTATGCTTAATATGACCTTTGATCTTGTTACAGTACAGTACATCTCTATGTCTAAACATGATTTATTGGGCTCAAAATACAACACCTGGTTAGTGAATTTTCACCAAGGGTAGCTGGTAACACAGTGCAGGCTGTTGTAAATCAGGCATGAGGTGACTGGTATGAAAACCAAAATGGGTGCCAAATTCCAGTCAGAGTTGTTCCAAGATGGGAAATTTGAAGGACCTTGCAATTTATGAGGAATAAGAGAAGGAGCTTTGCTAACAGGTGCATCAACAGCAGAACATGGCAGACTGACCAGCAATTCCACAATTGTGTGTCTTGGACCTTTCTTCAGTGGAAACATTTGAAAAGGATCATGGTGCAGTTTTTGAAGAGACCTGCAGAATTGGAAATATGGTCCTTAGAATCATGCTCTACCATGTTTCAAAGTAAAATAATTATGTACAGCCCCATATGCATTTCAATCTTAAGGATGGTAAAAAAAACTAAAACACAACTAAAACAAAATGCAACAACTAAATTTGTGGCATGGCAATACCTGAAGTATTAGGCTCAGCCAGTCCAAGATTATTTTTGTACTGTTGGTAGTGGTGAAGAAATCTTCCAAGGTGATAAGGCAATATTAGGGACTTGACTCGTGAATAGTACTATATCAATGAACTACTGAAAATGTTGGTACGAGTTGGATTGTCATGCATTTCACAATATTAATGGCAAACCCTCTCAGAACCTTAAGGAACCATTCATACAGAAATTGGGGCAAACCCACCGTGCAATTCAGCTCAGTTGGCACTGGGCATCATTTGTAGGCAGTCCCAATAAGAGCTACTGTACAGGAGGCCCAGCACTGGATGAACATAAAGTTCAGGCTAAACGTTTTCCCTCATCTTTTTGTGTCCAGGTAGGTAGGGCAGTATACAGGTGTTCATTATAGAGAAAAACAGCAATGCCAGGCTGTAGGAGAAACAGAGAATACTCCGCAGTAAAATATCCAATACTATACATCCCATGCAATGGTTGCAAATACAAATTTCAAAAAATCAGTATTATGAAAAAGTGAATCTTCAAAACCTATAGCACATAAACACAGGGCATCCAGGACACAAGGGTTAGATACCAACAACACGCTCATAAAAAAATTGTGTTGTTTTGGGTCTCTGTCCTATGCCTGAGATTATCCTGTTGCAATGCAGCAACATCTAATGTTAAAAATTGCACATATTCTGTACTTAGAAGGACGACTTCAGCGGATTATCTTGAAGTTCTACAAATATGTGAAGTGGTAAATGGAGATGAAATAGTCGCTCTACGATGGCCTGCTCTTGGTCTGATCTACAGATCCGGTCTGGGATTTCTGTTAGAGCCTTGAAAAGGTGGCATGAGTTCTTGCAAGTGTCACTCTTTTTAAGCATTCCAATTCTGTCTCTTATCCAGCAACAGGTGGGGCATTGAAGTATTTAGATATATTGGGGCACTTAATGTAGTCTAATGATTTTTTATAATAAAAATATTGAATACAAAAGTTATTATAATATACCAAACATTACTAAAATTGAAACCTGCCAGAATGCACAAAGTAGTAGAAAATTGGGAAACGACAATACACATCAACTGGAACCCATTTCAATCTTAATCTGGATATGAAAACGTTTAAATTCCAGCGATACGTGTACAGATAAACATTAAAACACTGACACAGTAATATAAATGTTCATTAAAATTATATTAGGATCTCAACAACTCTATTCTCCATATGAACATTTTAGAAAATGCACAGCTTACAGCACAACATGATTGTTAGTTCCCACTGACAGCTTACTTACTGTTCTTTATCAGGTGGGAAATCTCTAAAATTAGGCCTACTGTAGACATTCAGGATTTACAGTCTAAGTTATGTCAGAAAGGTTGATCGATGTGTGTTCATAAAATAATTTGTACCTGGGTACCTGTTTTTTTTTGTGGTCAAAATCGCACACACACAAAAAAATGAGGTAATAAAACGCCATGCAATACTTTATTTGGTGCATTAAAAAAAAAAAAAAGTTTAAGATTTGAATCTTTTGTAATTATTCCTGGCAATAGACCAAAAACAGTCCAACATGTTTCCGTTCACTGGCTTCGTGCTAAACAAAGCTACAGAAAGACTTTAAATGTAATACTGCCAAGTCACAATTAGCAGACAATTGTAAAAAGAGGCTCCATAAAATAAAACTAGATTTTGCTGCTTGCTTATTTGAAATAATTTTAAGATACATGATGCAATATGTTGGTCAACCCTCTTATCATTCATTTTGTAACACATAACAGAAAAGATACAATCCTCCTAAATTTTAAAAGATACAAGGTTACAGAAAACTTCAAGAATGAGGTCTCAGTTTAAGTAGTACAGCGTGAAATGGCTATAAAATGCATATTTGGGCATTCTGTATACAGTCGATCTGCTTACACTCTTAATATCATTGCACCCGCTGTACTGTACCCAAAACACAATACTTACAAGCATTGTAAGAATAAACAGTAAGACAGCTGATATTCAAATATCAGTTGCAAATGATGTACATGACAATGCACAGCGGGCCCTTTGTTTAAAAAATGTGTTAATAAATGTTGGATAGAAATACCAAGACATCCCGCAATGATATAATGCTGCTACTTTTTTTTACAGGTAATCCACTACCAGTTATTAACACACACACACACACACAACCACAACCGTGGTGCCACCAATGGCTCTTAAGTAGAAACCCAAACTGCGAAACAGTAGTGCAGACACTGATCAGTCATAAATATGTACACATACCGTAAAAAGGCGAATTAATTGTAATATTCGAATGGATAAACTTTTTAATCAATCGACGGGCGTTTTCTGATGCTTCATCCACCCATCGCAACATAAGGCAACATATTTAGAATAAAATACTCTATATATTTTAACAGTTTATTGCTGCATATTTTTTTTTCTAATGGTCATAAATAAACATGGCCTTCGTATGTCAACTTTACCAAAATAAACCACAACCGCAGCTGTCAAAATTATGTAAAAGGGGCCTTTCGCATTAAATATACCCAAATATCTACCTGAACAAAACGGTCAGACCCAAATACTAGTAGAACAGATAAATAAAATGCATTACCAAGTAGTACCCAAGGCAAATAAACAGATACTGAAAACCACTTTAAAATAAATGTTAAGTGTTAAAAAAAACGCACACCTACCAGTTTGATATTTTCCCATTGCATTAGAAAACAAAATCACGAACGAGTGACCGAAAAAAATAATGAAGTTTTTATTCAGTCTGCGAACTGAGGTCTGTTTCCTCAGAAATGTCTCCAGCCAGGGCCAAAGCTGAGACACAGGGAGAAGAGAGGGCTGTGTTGCTAGTAAGATGAAGAAGCAGGAGACGAGAGAAAAGAGGGGCTTTCTGCATTTCTCCCTAATTTAAATGTCTAAGGCCCTTCGCTCCCATTTTTCATGCCCCGATTTTGTTCCTGGAAGGTTAAGGTTTGAGATACGGCAGGTTTGAGCTGGTTAAAATGAGGTTCTGGCCCTTTAAAAATAAAAATAAGACGCTTCCCCATCAGCTGCTGCTTCTGGCTCGCTCTCTGGGATTGTTGGGCTAGAAAGATGGAGCTCCTCATCGCGCCTGCGCCGCAGCCGCCTGGAGTAGAAGGGGTGTCCCGGCGTGCAAGGCGACGGAGCAGGAAGCTAGGGGTGAAACTTGAGGAAGTCGCTGCAGATTGCCCTGAGGTTGGAAGTGAGAGTTGAGAGGTGAAAGGTGTTACTGTGGATAACTGTCTCTTTAATCAGAATGGGAGTGTAAAACTGTGGGTGATTAGCAGAAAGTTTGAAACTGGAGCGTGGTAAATAGCTGAAAGTTATTCATGATCTAGTATGTTCCTAAATACATTGATTATACCATACACTTACTGTACATGTTATTGTTATCTCGCGCATTGTCGGGATGTCTTTAATCGTAGGTTTGATTGTCATTCCACGAGTACTGCATAGGGATTTGTTTTGTGTTATGGCATTTATTAAGTGGGGTTATGTACGTAACTAGTAAAAAAACATCCAATGTGTTTACTACCGGCTGTGCTGGATAGATCATCAAACTTTATATGTTTTTTTTTATCGTAGTGACAAAAGTTGGGCAGGTACTGTAGGAAATATCGCTGATACTGAGCAACTAATACCTGATATATACTATTTACAGTTAGTGTGTGAGTAGTCCAACATATGTGGGAAGGACTTGTTTGCGCAGGTTATTGGCTCCTGTTATCCGAACAGTCCCTCTTGGCCTATTTTTTTTTTAACTCCAAGTATTGAAGAAACAAATATCTGAAGATTTCTTATACAGCCCCCAGGAACTGAGTGGGCTAAAATCATGAGCAAGGGAAAGTCTAAAGAAACCTGCTTAACACATGGAGAGTGTATTTCACAGGTCTGTATATATCTTCTGTAAATATTTGAATAAAATTGTTATTGTTATGATTATGATGATGATGATGCTGCTGCTGCCGATCATCTTTATACTAGAACGTGATCATTTTGTAACTTCATAAAAAAATTACACCAAAAAAAAAAAAAATACAATGCAAAAATGTAGTGTTTAACTTGGTGCAAACACGATTGGAGCCACGCTCAGGTGACCGTACTCCAAACAGTAGTGTTTTTATTCGGCAAGCCACGAGGATACCACTTGGGATGACATTTGATCTTGACCTCTGACCTAGTATATCGAGCATATTGCAATTTTTCAACCTTTGTAGCTTTTTAGATCTTGATAAAGACCAAGAGCACTAGGATACTGACTTGCAATTTTGATACACAACTGTAATATAATTAATATGCTGTCATGGCTCCTATAGGTGATGTTGGCAAATAGAGTTCAGGAAAAAAAGCACACAAAATAACGAAACACTGTTAAAATAGCAGCATTTATTGGATAAAACTTTTACTATAAATGTTTTGCTGCAGGACCATTGCTGCTACTCTGAGAGACTATTTGGCTATTTATTAGACTTGAAATATAGTTACAGAAGAATATTCAGTAACAAGATGCCAAACATGAGCTGCCCAGTATTATTATTTTGCAATGCCTTACTCTTCTGCTTATAAATATTGCATTATTAATAAAAGCCTGCAAGACAGAGGTGTGTGATTTTATTTTATGCATGTTTTATAAACTGTAGCAGTCTAAAGTTTTGTATGGGCTCCACATTTTCCTTCCAGAAACAAATAGCCTACAATTCAAGCTGTTTGCATGTGTTAACTTGCTTTAAAGCTTTTTGTTTGTTTGTTTCCTTGTTTTGTTTTTTTTTTCTGCTAGGCTCAGAGAATGTTACGGGAAAGATTTTGTCACCAGAAGATTCCTGGTAAACCATTTGGAGTTGAATCCCAGCACAAGTATGTGCCTTAATTAATATCAATGAAAGTTACTTAAGCTTCCACCCAAGGTAAATTATTCAGAGGCTTCATTTAGACAGCTCGCCAAAAATGCTCTTGAATTTGTATGACCTACTTCATTGCACAATTGTTAAAATACTGTTGCCACTAAGCTCTTTTGTTGGTGATCTAAACAGGACAAAGCTAAATACAGCAGCCCTTTAACTCTGTATTTATCTTGCAAGTGATTTGAAGGGTGACTTATTATTGACCCCTTTTATTAACATACAATGAACATTGGTTTAGGACAGAAGTACATGTTTCCTTTTATAGGAATACAAGTGAAATTATTGAAATGAACTTTGTTTCATGATATGTGGTATTGGGATAAAGGTTTTTACCTGACCAAAACCATGACAAAACAGCTTGTACTCCACCAAATACTGTAGCTCTTGAATTTTGTTTTACAATTGCGTGGAAATAATGGTTTACATTCATTTAAATAAATGCAGGTGCAGTAGAAAATTGCTCGTTCAATTGATACAACTTGGTTACAGCTTGACTGGATAATTAAGATATATTTTACATATATATTTACTTTTTCACTCTGCTTCACAAACTCAAAATGTTGATAATATAAATGTATTATATTATAATATATTTATAATTAACCCATATACCGTAGTATATATTTTATTTTATCCAATAAGGTGATGCAGGGATTTTTTAATGTAAAAAAATAAATAAATAAATACTTAAACAAATTAATGCTTAGTAGGTTATATGTCTAATACATTTAGTTTAACCAAACAGCTTCAGTACTATGAAGGTAGGTTGTTAAAACATTGTTCTTGCTTTGTTATGTGGCATACAGTGTTAGGATCAATTGTTAGATTCTTTTAAAGAAATTAGGCATTATAAAAACGAAGTTGTGTGTGTGGGGATTTTTCGATTAATTAGTTATGAAGATATTAACCAATTAATTTCATAGTGGATCACCATCACAAAGCGCTTTACAGAGGTAGGCTGTGAACTGTGCATTATATGCAGAGTCACTTACAATAGGACATTGATTTAACATCTCATCCACAGGATAGATCACAAGGAGGTTAAGTGACTTCCTCAGGGTCACACACAGGGAGTCAGTCAGTGGCAGAGGTGGTATTTGAACCTTCTGGTTTCAAGCCCTGGACTTTAACCACTGGACCACACTGCCTCCATTGTATAAATAATTTGATTAGACCAGTTGTTACCTGCATACCTTGCTGAGCTATGTGACTAATTTGTGAGCTTAAATGTTGTTGTTGTGAAGTTAATGCATTTAAGCATCTCTTATACAATAGGTTTACAAAGCAAGACTGCTTCAACAGTATTTCGATGTTGTGTCCTAATCAATTCTAAAAGTGAACACAACAGATCATCTCAGCATCATTGCAGCTTTATTCCTTCCAATAAACTGATAACTGCTTCCTAACCATCTGCGGAAGTATCTGTAGTATATTAAAGTACAAAGCAAGGCAAACAACCCAACGCTGTGGATACAGTATTATACAAGGGAATTCATTCTTCTCCATGGATCTTTGTTTGCAGTACGTGCTTTATTTCTATTTTGTACTGCAGCATCAACCTGCCAGCTGTTGTTTATTTGTAATTAACAAGATTTAAGCCCAGTGTAAACTTTTCTTCTTTTCTGTGTATGAGTATTCAGAATAATAATGGGATATTAGCCTGCATGTAATGTATGTGGGATCTGACATCAAAGCTATGGTACTTCATCTGATGCGATATGACTGCTTTGCCTTATCATAAAGTATCTAAGCTAAGGACCTCTTGAATTAGGACGGAAATGATGCCTGTATGTATAAAGAAGTATACAGTATTAGTTTGTTTGTTAAAATATGCTTGTGGTGTTATTCTGGGTTGGGGTTAAGGCTGGGTTATTTAGTCTCAAGTGTTTCTTCCTTGCGAAAGGGCTCTTGAGTTTCAACTCTGTGGAGCCCAATTCGGAGTGGGCATTGTGGTGCAGACAGTGCACTTACAGCACACTAAGTTGAGTCAGCTTGAATTTATTTTAGTGCAGATGTGAAGAACCCTTATGATGAGTCACTTCAGTCTCAGCTATGATTTTGTGAGCTGCCCTAGATAAAACCCCTACATAGAGCCCTGACTAAATCTATTCAAGCGTTTGCAGTAGATATGCACTCATATTTTTCCATTTGCTGGAGAGCAATAAAGAATAAGATTTACAATCGTCTTCAGTTTAGGGAAAAGCAGTCAAAAATAAGTCTTGTTATAAAAATCATTTTATATTAGTGTACAGTTTTTTATTTTTGTTTTGTTTAAGTTGCTAAATGGTAGGACAGGGTTCTCCCCAGGAATTCTGTACAGCCAGGTGGCAGATCTTAAATATACAATACGACAAAGAATTTGAATAATGTTTTGTCTTTTGCAGACTATCTGGTTGCACTGTTTTATGTTCTACATTTTTTTTTTATTATGGTAAATTACCGTGCTTATTTAGGCACTCTACGATTTGACTGGGAAAAGATAACGTAGGGTTATTGGAGTTCACAAAAAAAAACCATAACCTTTTCACTTCCTTTTTAGCTTAATTATTGAGCTTATTGCTTCATTTAAATTGTTTTCTTTCGTCGGCTTATTTTGAGCCCCTGCATTCATTGTCACTATTTTTGCTTTGAAAACAATTAGTTCTTTTTTTAGCAGTCATTTTTAACGTTTTAGCCTGTCGAAGTGCTTAACACAGAAAACCTGCCCCTTCAACTCTCTGATTGGTTAAATGTTGTGTCAAAACGTAACACAGCTGTCATGTGGTTCCAAGATTTTTTTTTCACCCAGCAACGTGCAGCTGATTTAGTATGCTAGAAGTGAAATCAATCCGTATTGTGAAAGGCACAGTAGACGGGCAGATAGGGTTTTTTTCAGCCGGGCGGCGACAGCCATTTTGCCGGGTGGCCCGTCCAGCTGAAAAGGCCTGGGGAGAACCTTGGGGTTGGATGATAATGACATTTTCAGCTACTGATTATCGTCTGTAAATTATCATAATAATCGTGATTATCGGCTGAATAAATAACATATTTAAAATTCTTGTAATTTATCAAATATATGTTTGAAAAGCATGACAAAACAAAACTAGACAGTATATGTACCAAGTTTTTAAATTTCTGGTGGGTGGCCAGAACCAACCTGAGTATAAAAATACACCTATTGTAATTTGTATATTAATAAATTATGTAGTTTTCCTATAAACTATTGCATAATTGTTTTAAATTATTCAAACATTTATGTTAATTCGATAAAATGTATTAATATAACAAAACAAAATTGCTAAGGTTACCTGGAAGCATATGTTTTCTTTACTTGTGGGGCGAATCTACCATTAAGAGAATCAAACTAGGTTTTAAAAACAAAAATGTTATTAGGAACATACTGAGTTGCATATGGCTGCTTGTATGCAGAAAGTTTAATAAAATATACTGCCTATCCTTCCATTAAAAGTGAACTCTCTTCTATTTAGGCAACTACCTTTTTTTACAAGAGCATCGCCATAGGGACATGTGACAGGGAGACCCCACCCCCATGCAAATTATATATATTTAATATTGTTTTGATTTGGCAAGGAGAGGGTTAACTTCCTCTCCCTGCCTTCATGTGTGGAATGCAGGTGGTCAGGAGATAATTGATAATCAATTGTCTCATTAGCTCCTGACCACCTGCTATAAAAGGCCTCATCAGGGGCCGGCTGTACTAAACAGATCCGACCCTGGATCCTTGCTCCGATCTTGATCCTATGATGTACTGGGTTGCCCTAAAAGGATCAGCACTGATCTTGAACTCAGTTTCGGCTCAAAATCTGATCCTATTTCGATCTTGCTTCAGACCAAGATCAGAATCGGGTCAGAGCTTGATCGAACATTTGTAAAATGGACCATGCATCATCAAAATACATAACTGAAACCTCTGTTAAAAAAAAAAAAAGAAAATCACAAAAATATTTAAATAAGCACTATACTGAATTTGGATAATTTTAACGATAACGTAATAAACTTTAAAACCGGCTTGCAGGGATATTCAAAAATATTTCCTTGAGATTGAAACGGAGATCATTTAACGTTTTAGAAAACATTAAGCAACAATGCATTTAAAAGCAGCGGTAACCGTACTGTATTAAGATAATATCAATTTGAACAAAAGCTTTGTACAATATTAGTTTAGTTGTGTTTCGCTATATCTGACATTTCTGTTTTCGTCGAGTAGCCACAAAAAAAAAAGACCTGACTGCGTAATGAGGTTTCATAAATATTATTTCTACGTTTTGTGTGTTGACATAGTCATACTGGCGTTATCATGTTATCGATTACAATTAAATCATTTATTTAAATATTATTTCTATGTTTTGTGTGTTGACATATTAAATCATTGATTTAATTGGATTTAACGTTGTAGTTTTTTTAATGCATAAGGCAATCAATTTTTTCCAATTCCTTTTTTCTCAATAACTTAAGCTTTTTGACAACCTCAATCTTCAGCACTTGATTACATTTGCTCAAAATGTGTTGATAATCTGCCCTGAACCAACGCTGCAGCTAGCTGTTTGTGTGTCTGGTGGCTATACCGCTGTAAAATAATATTTGTGTGTCCATCAGAAAATATACATGACCGTGATTACGGTAATATTTATTAAAAGATTTTCAGAAGTTAAAAAATAAAACAAAAACAGGTACCGGTATTAGTATACTCAATCTGTTTTTATAGAATTGTTTTAAATTATACACGTAAAGTAGTTGCTTCTGATTTATGTTGTTTAAATTAAGTGCACTTAATTTTCTGACATTCAGAATCTTCAATATCTGCTCCACGCATATTCGCATGGAAGATGACAGTAATGCTAATGTGCTAGTTCCTTCACATGACAAAGCTATTCTGGGTACACCAGCTGTCATATTTGCCTTGCATTGTGTTACAGCGCAGCAGGTTGTTGGTGCCGCTTGTTACAGAAGTGAAGCTGGATTATGTTTCTCACTGCAGACTGGCTGCTGTTTTTCCCAGAATGCTTTTCTAAGTTGAAAGGTGCAGGCTGGAGAGATCTAAAACCTTTTTTTTTTTTGTTTTTTTTGGTTTAATAATCACAGACATTTGCTAGAGCTACTGAAGAGGACAGCTGTCCGTGGAGAGAGTAACTCTGTCCTTATCGTTGGTCCCAGGGGTGCTGGAAAGACAATGGTATGAATCTCTGGAACCAGTTCTTCTATGAATTGTTTCCTTACTTACTTTTCCAAATAGTTTGACTGTAAACAGCAGTATCCTTAGATTGAGGTTTAGTTCAAGTAGAGAGTGTTACAGCAGCTGCTACATTGTGTTCCTGACATTTTAAGACCTTCTGTTTCCCATTTGAAACTTGATGAGTGGATTGCTCCAAGCCTGTCAGGATTAAAGCAACATGACCGCCTTATTCTAATAGACAAAATGATTCTACAGCTCTGTCGGTAACTAATCGCTGCTTTCCTGTGAATCACTCTTTTCAGTTCCAAATGTGTTCCTTTATGATTGGAAGTGCAGCTGTATTTTAGAAACAGAAGGTTGACACTTTTTTGTTCACTAATTGCTGTAAAAAACTATTCAAACAGACGTTTAGTATAATATGTACATGTTTCATATAGAGGTCTACAAAGTGATGGTAATACATAGGTAAAATGTACTGGAATTACTTGGTTTATGTTGTAGATCTGTCCCTGAATTACTGATGTACACCCCTGGTCACCCCCAGTGATCAATTCTTATAGCCCACATTACAGAAATACTGTCGTGTTCAGACTTGCTCAGGGACAGATCCAAAGATAGAAAATCAGGTGACTTTATTAAACATACTAAATAACCATGTGTTAATAAAAAAAAACATCTCATGAGATAATAAACATTTAAAAATAATGAAAAATAAATATAATGTGAAATTTAGATAGTGTACTATAGACAATATATAGAAGTACTCCTGTAAGTCTTGCATTTTGTTCAGTTGTTTCATGTGTTCAATGAGGTTAAAGATGTATTTGTTTTGGCTCTTCTGTGTATTTCATGCATTGGCCATTGGTTATGGTGTCTTACCTGAGCTTGTGCTGTTCAAATTAAGTCAAAATGCTCACAGTTGTATCTTCATCTTGTGGACCAGACTGCGCAGCATCCGCTGCAAGGATAGTGCAACCACTCTGTTAGAATGACCAACACTGAAATGCACAGAGCTGACAGACTAATCCCAGTGCCCTGACCTTCACAGAGCCTGTTCATGAACTCAATCGAATATGCATGCAATTGTCTGGAACAGCAACTTAGTTGCTGGAGACTACTGCTTGAATAATACACAGGTTAAACTAATTAATCAAAGACATGCAGAATATTTCAAATTGTGCTTTTCAATGAGCCACAACTGCAGTCTTGAGTGAATGTGACCCTTAATTTGCAATTGTGAGAATGAATACATTGTGTATGATTAAACTCGGCAAATGCCATTTTTGTAGGATTTAGAAAGCTTTTGTGCACTTTCTCATGAAGGGAAAGGCAGCTTGTGAAGTGTATACATTTTTACATTCAATCTCAGCTGTGCTTTTCAGATTCATATACTCTTCACTGATGAAAATGTCCAGTTGTCCAACAAACAACTGCTGTACCAGCAACACTTAATGACAACCAGTTTCTTATTTTAACATGTGGTCCAGTGTTACTATGGCTGAATATGTGTGTACTGTATAACTAAGTTGAAAGTCAAATAATTATGCATAATGCATTTTGCTGTGTGCAAATACAGATTCAACTGCCATTAACTCCCTGTATTACAAAAGTGCATGGCTAATTTGCATACCATGCTGAAGAGAGCATAAATAAAGAATGGTAGTCTTCCTTAACATGCAGCACTTTGCTCTATACCATTATAATAATCAATTGGAAATGAAACACTCAGTCTAATGACTTCTAAAGATCTGGTGTTTGTCTCTGGATCTCCTCTTGTAACACTTCAAGACCCTATTTTCTGCATCAGTCAGGTGGTGTCTAATAGTAAAATAGCAGATCACTCATACGTTACTACATATTTCAAATAATAAGTCAAATAATGCACATATCATTCCTGCTTAAAGATTTTACTTGCGTTAGTTTTTCTTCTTGAAATAAAACTGTTAATATGCATACAAATACAATGCTGTAAATCATGAGAGTTGACAAAGTTAACCTTATCCAATACTTGAAGAGCAGTACAGAAACCAGTACCAGAGGACACTGTTGGAAATTAAGTGGAGCCAGACAGACCACACACAATGGTGGGGGTATGGAATGGGTTACCTAGTCATGTTGTTGAGGCTGAATCACATGGATCCTTTAAAACTCAACTTGACAAAGTTTTGAGATCAGTCTGCTGCTTGGAACCAGACGAGCATAAATGGGCAGAATGGCCTCCTCGTTCGTACATTTTCTTTTTTTTCACATCTTGTTACTCGCATCTGACACCTTGTGGTTTTGGAGCAGTGTAACAGCTACACATGTATTTTTTTTTCATATTTTAAAAAGGGGTTGTACTTTCACCCTTGTGTGAATCAATACTTCCCCTGCCTTTGAGTTGGTTCTGCATTCACAGAAGAATTATGAGATTTAATTGAGGATTTTTGTCAAGGTACTAGACCTAAAAATCATGCAATTCAGTGTTTTAAACTTATTTGAGTTTAATAAAAATGACTTCAATCAGAAGTGCTAAAGGAACATGATTTTTTTTTCATGTTTTATAGATTTTGTCAGTATGGTGAACCATGTAATGTATTCCTACAGTAACACTCATATAGAAATACCTAGTACCTCACTGCCTGTCTGCTCTTGTTTTTGTCGACCTGCTCTCTTTGCAGCTGCTGTGTCTTGAATGAGCTGCTGGAAGTGAAACACGTGCAGGAGAATGTTTTACAGGCTCAATTAAATGGCAAGTTTCTGAAAAAAAAAAATAGCGGTCATGGGGGTCTGTTTGGTACATTTATGTTTGTAAAACCCCAGGGGTGGGCTCTGATTAAATGAAGTAAATGACTGCAGTATTAAGATCTGCTACCATTTAGATTAACTGAATACACCATACAACAAACAAACCTATACCCCTTTTTAATTTTAAATGCATGTAATGTTATTTTTTTTTCTGTTGTAGGTTTATTACAGACTGATGACAGAATTGCTCTGAAAGAAATTACTAGGCAGCTGCATCTGGAAAATGTTGTTGGGGACAAAGTTTTTGTAAGTTGGTAGTATTCTGTAATGTATGTAATTGTGTGTGTGTGTGTGTGTATATATATATATACTGTATATATATATATATACTGTATATATATATATATATATATATATATATATATATATATATATATATATATATATATATATATATATATATATGTCTATAGAATATGACAAATAATTGTTTTTCTATTTATCCCCGTACATGATGTATGTAGGTCAGCAGAAGCTTTGTGATACTCAATGTTCTACCTTTGTTTGTCTCTGTATTGTTTACCATTGAAAGCCTTGTTGTTCTATTAAATTATGTAGGTCATGTCTAAGAGCATCTGCTCCACCACACTATGCCCGTTATAAATACGGTATAAGCAATATTCACCAAACCCTTCATATTGTACAGTATTAGATGGCATTAAGAACTAAACATTCAATATCCAAGCATACCAAGCTCTTCTAACTAGGTAGTACAAACATAATGCTAATTTACAGGAATGGTCCCTTTATTTTTGCATGTTCATCAAGGTTAATACCACTGCTCTTATCTGCAAGTGAGCAATGGGACATTTTTATGTATACACAAATAATAAATATCCGAAATTCAATTACACTTTAATTTTTTTTTAGGGGAGCTTTGCAGAGAATCTTGCCTTTCTTCTTGAAGCTTTGAAAAAAAGTAAAGTCAAGTAATCCAAATCATTTGGGAGCAGACCCTGTTCAGATTAGTGATTAAAGTATTGGTAGTAATCGGTACCATACTGCAAATGCGTGGTCTAATCTTTGTTTTTTTAAATATTCTCCTAACTTACATTTCATTAAACCTTTTGAGGGAAAAAAAAGTCGACTGTAAATGTTTCCATTGATAACCTGTGCTGCTCTATCTATACATGTAATATGTATAGTCACCTGTGTGGACATTCAGTTTCAACAGCTGCTATCACCATTTCATTATCATAACGTGGTTCGGATTAATGGCCAGTTCAGCCTAATGGGGTCCACATTACTGAGAGTCTACAGGTGCCAGTGTGACCTACAAATTCTACTGTATTGTCACTAACTGACAGCTACATTACTTCAGCCTTTTCCATGATCAGAAATTAGGTCTCAAGTCAATTTTTTTTTGTTGTATGTTTAAACTAGCAGTCAGAATATTGTTTTCTTGCAGTGACAATGAAAGGAGTTAACCATACCAGAGCTTTGCAGGAGCTGTAGGCTCTTCCCCTACAATGCATCTTAATATTTTGTTTCTGCTAATTTGTTTGTTGTATATGGCAGTAAGCACAACTAATTAACATAACCAGGCCATAGAGTTAAGTAGACAAACCTTTCAGCTAAAACCATCTGTATTTAGCAGTGTTTCTTGTGGTTTTGTAACGGGCCAGACTGCCATTACCTAGGGCTTCAAGCAATTTTAGGTTTTTCTGTGAGCTTAGTTGCACTAAGCCTTTCTATGCCTAATTAACCTCACAGTTAAGCCCCAAATGTATTTGAGAGTATTATCTGGTACCCTAAACCTATATTGTTTGAAAATTGTAAACATGAAGGTGTACTAATGTGTGCTCATGTCTGCGAGAGCGTTGGGAAGCAGCTCATATATTTGTTCTTGTTTTGTGTGTTGTTGTTGTTAGGTGATCGTAGCAGCAGTCGCCCAGTCCTCTTCATTCTGGATGAATTTGATCTGTTTGCTCACCACAAGAACCAGACTCTTCTTTACAACCTGTTTGACGTCTCCCAGTCAGCCCAGACTCCTGTTGCTGTGATTGGACTCACTTGTCGACTTGTAATTGTTCCCATTAGCCAGCCATTTATTATTTCCATTGCAATTCCACAGATTTCAGTGGTTGTGTTTATTAAGGACGCCATTGCAGGCACACACTTTATAAGAATTCATAGGTTTAAATTGTACTATGTATTTACATCGACTGACAGGACAGGGAATAAAACTCATTTTACATGCAGTTTGAGCTATTAACCATGTGGTTTTGGAGCAGTGCTATTTTTTCATATTTTAAAAAAATGGTTGTATTTGCACCCTTTTTTTTACTATGAGATTATTAAAGGCAAATCATAGGGAGAAAAAAGTATCTGGTGGGTCTTGTCAAACTCACAGTAAAACCTGCCATGGCTCAAACTGTTAAGCAATGGGGGGCTGAAATAACTGGAGTGTGACCTGTCGTCAAGTCTAGACTTGTGTGAATGTAATAGAAAGTTAACTTATTTGACTGATATTAAGGACAAAAAGAGTGTATACGCCCTGACAAACTTCTCTTGGTGTTGAGTCCACTAGAGGGAGCTATAATGCTTGATGTTTTCACTAGTGAGAGCCAAAGTGAAAAATATGACATCTTTGTGATGACCAACAGTTATCATTTTGTGTATAGTTCGTTCATCTGGGGAACAATGCACCATTAGAATGATTACTGTAACAGTTGAGAATATGCATTTTTGGTGTTTGAGGGCATCAAGCAGTATTGTTTTGAAGAAAACAATACAACAATGTGGGTATGCATTGTTTGCCTTTTGAATTGGAAATAGGCTGGTTATTTTAAAGCAAAAATACAAATAAGTTATCACAAAAATACAGGGAATAAAATAAAATGTCATGTAAACTAACTCCATAACGATGTGTGCCCTCCTCAGGATGTCTTGGAGCTGTTGGAAAAGAGAGTGAAGTCCAGATTCTCCCACAGGCAGATCCATTTACTCAGTTCTTTTAGGTTCAAGCAGTATCTGGAGATTTTCAAGATGCAGTTAAGTTTACCCGAGGACTTTACAGACAGGAGGTTTGCGGAAGAATGGAACCAAAACATTAAGGTGAGTTAACCATACCTGCTGCATTCACAGAAATCATCTTGAATCATTATTTTGTATGCTTCATTTTAAAAAATGCTGATGTTTCTGGATTGAGAAACATTTCACAGCAATAAAAGACATGCATTTGTTTACAACATTTGCATTTATTGTTTCTTTCCCTACAGTCTTTATGTGAAGACAGATCTGTGGAAGACATCTTGCAGAAACATTTTTGTTCCAGTAAAGATTTCCGATCACTGCATATGCTGCTGGTAAGATTATTAGAAGATCTTAGATGATTAATATTCTTTTGGTACTGGTCCTTTGGTTCAGCTTTGTAGAGACAAAGCTGAACCAAAGCTTATTATTAAATTCAATAATAAGCTGTGTCATTTTGCTATGTATTGAATATGTTTGTCAACTAGGATTGTCTGACTACAAAAGATCAGATGTAGTTGCTGTTGAAAGCTGTAAAATTGAATTCATTATATTGTAAAACATGGGCCCCAATGTAGCCACAAGTATATGATAATGAAGTGGTGTTCCTTACTATAACGGCAGGAGCAGGTGCATGTTAAGATCACTGTATCGAAGCACACTCTATTTATTGGAGGAAATCTGTTTTCTAGATGCTTGCTCTGAGTCGAGTGACAGTATCTCACCCAGCCATCAAACCCACAGATTTGCTGGAAGCCAGTCGTCTCTGCACAATGGATTCCAAAGCCAATATTCTACATGGTAAATGAACTTGTGTGTAAAGAAAACACAGACACCTTGTATTGGTGATCTGTAAACCTTCATATGAATCAAAGCCATGAAATGAACAACAAACAAGAAAATCAAGAAACACTGTGTGTATTGCTTTACCGTTTTAAATGTAAAGTAGTTATACAACTTTTCATTTTTTTGGTCCAGGTCTGTCTGTGTTGGAGCTCTGTCTGATTATAGCCATGAAGCACTTAAGTGACATTTATGATGGGGAGCCCTTCAATTTTCAAATGGTCCATAATGGTAAGGAAATCATGCTGTTTCAAAATGTTTCACAGGGATTAGGACATTTTATATAACTGTAAAATCGTTAAGAAATAGTGACGTGAACAATCATCTACACTTTATAGCACTTGTTTATTTTTTTTTTAATTCAATAAAAAATCTGATTGCATAAATCGTTGAGAGAAACATGGGATACAGTTTAGCTTGTTGTGTGTGTGTGTGTGTGTGTGTGTGTGTGTGTGTGTGTGTGTGTGTGTGGAAAATGAGGAAATACTGGTGCATCTACTTCAGCTTACACAATATGTATAGCTGACCAATTAAATCATGACGTCTTACTAGCCTGCAGGGTCTAAAGCACTAGGGCCTGAATTGTTCTCTAATTACAGGGTGTTTAAGTCTGTTGTCAGTCCCCTCTGTTTCTTGCTGTTTACACATATGTCAAATGGTGGGTGCAGCATTGTGAACATTTATGAATAATTTGTGAATAATTTGGCCTTCTGGTTCCTATGGTTCCAGACTTCTGAAATGCCCCAAAACCATATACACCTCTAGGTATTGGTTCTGACCATTTATTCCTGAAATGTATTTGTTCCCTTGCAGAATTCCAAAAATTTATTCAAAGAAAGTCACATTCAGTACATAATTTTGAAAAGCCTGTAGTTATTAAGGTAAGTTATCTTCAAACCCAATTTAACTTGTTATATGGTTCAGGTATACTGTCGAGAACATGTGTATTGCACACTGTTCGTTTTAAATGAATCATTTCAGTATGAAGGCCCAACCTTTTTTATTGAACAGCCTGAATATATACTTGAGATGAGTAAACTGTGTTGTGCTGCCATCTGCTGGTAATTAAGTCACATGCGTTATTGGATTTGACATTTTTGAACTATAGGATAATACTATATACTATACAGCCTTATGTAGAAATAGTTCTCACATTAAAACATTTTTTTACACAAACATAATAATGACATTTGAAAAAAATATAAATTATTTTTGCTCTACTAAGCTTACACTCCAAATATTTTAACAGTTTACCTCAAAATGATAAGGGGGTGAAAATGTTTTGCATCCAAACTATCAGCACCCAAGTATCCTGGTTTTGAAATGTAACCACATTTCTCTGTTTTAAAAATAATTTCACTTGAGCAAAGTATTATACATTTGGCCTATTTTATCTTCAATTGTCAGAAGTACTGTGTTTAAGTAACAGTTGGGCTAAATATGTTTTCCTGTTGTCTGTTAGGCTTTTGAGCACTTGCACCAGCTACAACTAATAAAGCCAATGGAAGGACCCTCTGTAAGAACACAGAAAGACTATCAACTAGTAAAACTGCTGCTGGACAACAGTCAAATCATGGACGCCCTGCAGAAGTACCCACAATGCCCTACTGATGTCAAACAGTGGGCTGCTTCTGCTTTTGGATAAATGCAGCAAAAAGAGTATATAGGAGTTGGGAGTGGCTTGTGAGTTCAGTGTTCTGATTAGTTTATCTATTCCACTATCTTTGAAAGGATTTTGACTTACTTTGCACATGTCCAGTTATTATCTGGGTCTAGTAAAGATGGTGAGTCAGGGGAGGTGTATATCTTTAGGTTTTCATCAAGCAATACATGCTCTTGCGATTGGTATTATTGTGTACATTTGAACAAAATCACTGTAATATAACACAACATTGGAAAGGGGGTGCTGTTGTTTATTTCATGTCGTGTTGTGGCTGGTTCCTCTCCCAACTCCCACTCCACACAGCGTTTCTTCGAACAACTCCTGTTCTGCCTTTTTAAGTGGCATTTCAGTTCAGTACTCTGTACACTCAGAAAACCACTAGACATGTGCAAAGATAACTTTACCAGGATCCTGCAAAAATTGCAAGCAAGATGAAACAAACTGAAATGTTAAACCCACAATCTGTTACTACTTAGTGCTGCTTCTACTTAGTGCTTTATCATAGGCCATTATCTGCCTTTGTTTTGCATTTAAAAAAAAAATAAAAATACATTCCAGGTCAAACATTTTAGTGTTGAAGCTTTTTGTTATTTTTTTTTTTTTTGCTATAAGTACTGCCATGTAGATTTGAACCAAAACATACTGTTGGATAACTGAGAATACTGGAAATAGTACTTAAAGTTCAGGGTCATAGTTTTAAAGGATATATCAATATTTGTACCATGTTATAGTAAATTACAGCTAATTGGATCTGCATAAAAAAAAAAAAAATGGTTTATACTTTTTCATATGTAGAATCTGTCATAAAAAAATAAATGTGTTTAGGACTGAGCAAATCTGACATTTTCTTTTTTTTATGGATCAATTTGTCTTCCTGCGTTTATTGATTGTCATTGCTGTAGTTCTCTTGCTATCTCACTATTGGCTCATAAGCACAATTAAAGGGTACATAAGGACCTTTTTATTTTATTGTTACATGTTCCCATGTGGTGCTACAACTGTTTATGTATGGTGTGTGTATTGTTTTTATTTTATTTTACATTTTGACCACATTTTTAAACTTTTAAATGGCATTCCCTGCCTCAAGATGGCTTCCCATGTACCCACATGGACCTCTCAGAACCTCATTTCCCATCATCCTCCTGCTCATATATGTAACTGAGATGGATTTACCAGTGAGCAGGATTATGATGGGAAATGTAGTTCTGAGAGGTCCATGCTTGACTAGCTTTGTTAAACAATTACTGTACATTCAATATTTGGACAGTCCACATAATAGCATTAAGACACTGAAATCATATTGACGGAGAGTTGTGCCAATTCTGTTTCAATGATGCTTTCTGGAACAGCCAAATGTTGTAGCAATGAATGATACAAACCAAACATTGAGCACTCACTATACTTTATTTTTAAGGGGGATAGCATACAATGTATCTGTACAATATTTAACAATCACTTCCAACCAAGCCTCTGAAATCATTTGTTAAATACTTGCAGAAAACGGCAAGTACACTTTGACAGTAGTACAGTCATTTGTGCCCAAGACGCACAAAACATCGGCAGAGATACATAGAGTAAAGCTAACATACTAGCTTTCTGGCATATTGAGAGGTAATGTGTGTCACATGAACTGAAACTGCATTATAAAACACTGCTGGTCAGATCTGAGGTAAACAATGTTAAGATCCAAGGTGTCAATTGTAGTGTTTTGTCCAAAAGGTAAAAAAATAACCTTATACTGAAAAAACAAGGTGACAATATTTGGGCTTAAAGATAAATGTATACAAATGCATTATTGCAAAAAAAAAAAAAAAAAATTGTACTCGCTACTGCAGGCTATTTCTATATGCTAACTTGAAAAACTCATGCTTATCCACATTCCAGAACAAAATCTATATTTACATAATGTGCATTATCTATAAATTTGGGTGACAATCTTTTGTCAAGGGGTTGGCTTTTATTAATTTCAATAATACCAGAATAAAAGTGTGATTTTATACAAACAATTACAGTAATATGTTTTTCTAAAGCCAGGTCTGCACAATGTAATTTGGAAGTGCAGCTAGTTGTGAGCAGCCCACTTGCACCCCTGCTGTTTGTAAGCAGTGGCACTGAGTAGTGTAGGGTTCTGTCAGCCTGATTGGCTGTTTTCCAGGTGTACTATTTGGCTTGCCCACTACACAATCAGGCAATTGCAGTGTGGACAGTGCTGTTGCTAGCAAACTTGGTTGCGCAATTCTTCACACAACAAAGTTGCTTAGATTAAGAGCCAGCTTTAAAATCTGATGCCTGAGGCTGAAAAAAGGTGACTAAACCACAAACAACTGCAAACAAAACAGTTAAGTGCGCACTCTGATGTATTTAAGATGCCTTTGTTTTTTAATATTATAATGGAGACAAATCACATCCAATAGTACCAGTAACCCAAAATAGGGTAGAGTCACACGGCTACAGTGAATTTCTTTTTTTAGCACAAGGACAAAACAGTGAACAGCACAATGGCAGGTGTAACACATAGGCAATTGCATATATGCCTTCCACCCCTCCCTGCTTGGAGACTGGTGACCTATTATAAATGTTCTCACAGATTTCAGCAGTATATATTTACTTATCATCTTAGTGTAGTGATTTTTTTTTTTCTAAAGCTGCTAATTTGCAATATGCAAAAACATTCACAGTTAGATTATATTTGTTGATACTAAGAAATAACACTTTGTCCCTTTCATTTATCTGAATACTGTTTGAGACAAACGACCCACATTTAAAATATAACCGTCTTCTGTTATTTTATCTGTATGCAAATAAGCACCCCTATCTTCTTATATCCGGGTCTTGTCAAAAAAAAAAAGCAGATATATTATTAGTGTGCATTTACAGTAATGTTGGCACCTGCTCCTCTCAGGCATGGCGATGTTATTGTCTAGAAATAAAGACAACAGCACTTGAAACTCTTATTATTTAAAAATGCTAAAATTTTGTCAAGTTTGCCGAACTGGCAATGTCAGTATGTTGCTGTACCTGCATTGATTGCATATAATTAATTCAGTAAAGCATAGTATTGTATCCCTGAACTTCTTTAAAAAGCAATATAGAACATCTGTGAAAAAAAAAAACTTTAAATACAAAATTTGTATTTTCTGCAAGCATGTCTTAAATTTGATAAAATGCAGTATATTAACTGCTGATGAACATGTTTCTGGATATATTCCTATATTTTCCGTGGGTGGTTGTGTTTTGTTTTTTTTCTACCAGTTTAAAAAGATGAGTTTGACGGTTTCTCTAATAATAGTTTTCAATACACAAGCACACACAAGTGTATTTTCCCCCCCTGGTTCTAGTCCCATCAATTAATGCATCTGTTGTGTATAATTTACTCCACAGATGTTGAATGTTTACTGGCATCAAAATGAGTGCCACAAAGTCACTTGTGGCTCGAAGCAGTGAGAGGGGTTTTAAAAACAAAGCTTCCTGAGGTGTATTTGATACAGTGATACCAGCAGACCTTTAACTGTGAGTCAGGTAAAAGGTAGAGAAAAAGGAACGACAAAAAAACCAAAACATTTAGGAATACCACTGTCACAGCTCACAAGGGATGAAAAGAAAGGCATGCATATATTCACAGATAATATTTTACAGACACAGGAAACCTAAAAAGGAAAGTGCTTTCACAATTTTTTTTAAGTTAAATTGAAGGGAGTTTGAAAATATACTTGACTAAAACAAACACTTAAATGAAATAATCATTTAGAAACAACAGGGCAAATTACTATACAAGAAGCTAAAACAAAAAAGGTAGAAACACTGTTGTATGAATGGCCATTTTCTGTTGGCAAAGAGTATAGCTTACTCTTTTAAAATGGTGAGTTTTTTTTATGCATAAATACCGAACAGAGATCAACTGATATATTCAGATTGTTTTAGTGTTAACAAGATTATTATTCATCAGATGTGGAACTGAGGTATACCTTGTTGAGGGAGGTTTATGGTTATTTAAAGTAATGCTTGGAAGCAAATCCCACCAAATAACCTTAATTATCATTTTTGTTGATATACGTACAGCAGCAGCACACTAAACATTCACAAGCTGTTTCATATTGGCATTACAATAGTCATTTATATAAACACAAAACAGCAAATGCATCAAAAACAAGTTGCCCTTTTTATACTGAAATGAAATGATCTGTGGTGTTTTATTTTTGTTTTGTTTTTTTGTTTTCTTAAAAAATTAGCAGTTGTCCATTTGATGAAGTCTTTTTTAGTCAGATACCAAAAAAATATCTGACAACAGTTCTTTATTTAAATTCCAAGGTCCTTGCAATGCAGGCGATGGCCATGTCTGCCCTCCTTATTTAAAGGATCCTGATTGGATTTCCCCCCTGGTTTACAGCACCCAGGTGTAAGTCTTCAGGCACACAACTGCAAATAAGTTTTTCCGGTGCTATTCCATTGTAGAAAAGTCTCCATTCTTTTTTTCCCCCTCAGTCTGCACTGGCTGAAGTACTGTTCTGCACACAAGAACACAATATTAAGTCATAATGGTAACTGGCTGAGTTAGTTTTGCAGCTCTCGACTAGAGTCTGATTGGTCAGTGTATACTTCTGTTTTGACCACTGCAGCCATCATAGACTGGATTCTTTTGGTGGAAAGTCTACATTTGTCACCATGGTGACCACTGTAACAATGTCCTCTGTGGTAACGGTGTTTGTCAGTCTTTGCATCTGAATGATTCGTTCCTCAACGCAGCCAGAAGATAACCTGGCTTCAGCTTCGTGATCCCAGCACTCCTCAATAGTTTCACACAACATTGCCAATCCCTGAAAAGAAAAAAGAGTAAAGTTGCTATCTGAGACTGCCAAACATTCAGGCTGACTCCTATGGTAATACTGTATCAGATGTCGTGATAGACAATGTTCCAAGCCTCTTTTCTGTGCAGTGTATTAAACAGTTTTCATGTTCTTGCTACTATTATTTCTTCTATTAGCTGTTTATGTAATATTTAACACATATTCCGATTAGTGATCGTTTACAGCGACTTTCATGTTTTGAGAAAATCATTTTTCATTTAAAAATGAGCCCATGGAAAAATACCAAATCTCCCTCGGTATGGCTGCACTTACTTTAGAGAGACTTCATATTTTTGCTCACAGCAGTGGTAATACTGTCCTTCCATTATGGATTTAGATTTATTTTAAACACCACAAACTTGTAGAGCATATGAACCTTAGCTTCAATTTTAAGAAGATTACCTTGGCTTTACAATGAATTACAGTAAACTCACTCACCGCATGCTTCTGCCAACACTCTCTCAATATGGGTCTAATTTTCTTATGAACCACAACCTCCTGCATATCTTCCAGAGATGGGTGCTGGCCCACTTCCTCCTCAAATGGCAACATGTATTCATCAACTGGACCTGTACGCAAAACAACAGAAATTAAATTACAGATGTTATGGCAAACAGACTTATTCACAGGTCACAACATGTAAAAAAAACTTCAAACACATTAATATATGCTTTACATATGAGCAGTATCACACTCCTCTCCAATTTGATTCATTCAGCTTTTGTTCTATTGTTTACAATATTGTACTAACCATCAGCTGCTGTGCATCGTGATGCCAGTTCCCACAGCACCAGACCCACTGCGTACATGTCTATTCTTAGGAAAGAATCCCGTTGAAAGTTTATTGCCCCTTCAAGTACCTCTGGAGCCATATATCGGCGTGTGCCAACCTGAAAAAAACAGAAGAAAAAGTCAAGAAAAGTCTGTACACAAGAGAACAATATGGCTAGTATTCTTAATAAATAGTAGGAATATTATTTTTACAGATTGTTTCAGTTGAGATTTCATTGGTTCAACTTACTAGATAGTTCACACTGAAATCACACACACACACAAAAAAAAAAAAGATTTTGAAGTAGCAGCCCACTTGGATCAACGGTTCTGTAAGGGGCTCTTTGCATTAGCCGGTAAGTAGATAAAGGGTCTCAGTATCTTGCTTTGTTTTGTGCTAGAATAGAAACTATAAAGCTGCTTACCTTCTATCAATCCCATACCTAAATATGATTAACAAGACTGTAAAACTAAAGCTTCATACCTGGCCATGAGTATCACCAGCAGACTTCCCAGCTTCAAACTTCAAAGCCAGCCCAAAGTCAGCGATACAGACTGTCAAGTTGTTTTTCAGCAACACGTTCTTGCTTTTGATGTCCCTATTTTCAGAAGTATAAAAATATTAATCCAAAAGGCGGCTTTACAAATTTAAACAGAAAGTGAAACGGAGAAACAGGATTCAAATGTTCGTTTAAATCAACTTAAAACTCATTTTAAACAAAAAAAAGGGTTATTTTAAGTTATGATCCAAATATTTTGGATTCACCTGCTTTCATAACTCGTTTGAGACATTAAGTTACCCATATTAACAATTATGCCATTTTTACTGAGGTGCATACCTGAAAAACAATTAAATAACTAAAAAAAAATACACTAAAACATGATACTACATGTACTGTACTGTTCAATAAAATTAAATGAAACCATACAAACCATATTAACTATATTAGATTCAAAAGGACTAGTCAATGGTTAGGTACTGTAAACTAAAACATACCTGTGGGCTATGGCTGGCTTGTGCCCTTCTTTTAGGCCTGGTATATCTTCATGAAGATAAGAAAGCCCTCTTGCCATGGATTGAGCAATATTGCACAACTCATTCCAAGTGACAACATTTGCCTTAAGATAATCAGTCAATGAACTCTGTAGGAAGATAACATTATATTATAATTTTTATTATTTTATGTTAAAAAAAATGCAATTGTATGCAGCTATGGATCTCTCATTGACGATGCTCATCGAAATACCATGAGGAAACACTAGGGGGCAGATTTACCCAACCTTTACTGTACTCCAACTTCTGTAGTATGTGTGTGTAGGTATGGTAGATCTGTGTATCTAACCTGCTAATACAAAAATTCAATTTACAAAAATATACATAACTAATATGAAAGATGCATAAGAACAAAGTTTTACTTGGAAAGAAACTAGTCATCTAATGAAAAAAAAACAAAAGTTTGAATCCTACAATCCTTAAAAGAAAAAGCAGGTACAGAAATAGATTATGTGAAAGTATGTGAATTTTTACAATCACAAGACAGCTCTTATGAATGCAAATTAAGTTCTACCTTATGATAAAGGCTACAAATGTGGGTGTTATATATATATATATATATATATATATATATATATATATATATATATATATATATATATATATATATATATATATATATCTGTTGGTATGCTACGGAATTCATTTTACCATGTATTGGAACTAAATTTCCTGTGCCATTAGAGGAAAAACAGCCCCTTGGCCTACAACCATTGAGACAATTCACTTTGGCAGTCAATCTTGGATTGCTATTAACTTTCCTCACAATTCTTCTACTTGTTCTTGGTGAAAGAACCTTCTTTCTTTCAGACAGAGGGAGCGTTGTGACAGTACCATGAGTCTTGTACTTCTTGATAATAGAAACAATATTTGAAATTGGGATATTCACATGCTTGGAAATCTTCTTGTATCCTTCTCCAGCTTCATGACAATAAATAATTTTCTACCTGTGGTCTTCAGATGACGCTTTAGTTTTTCCCATATTGACTTATTGGTAATGACAGCAATCATCCTGTGTCTAACCCTTTTATACTCTTAAGAATGTTCACCTACAATTACCATTTTCTAGACTTTTCTAGAATTAGGTTCTGCATTACCATATTGAAATTCCTAGCACCTTGTTTACAATACTACCAAAGCAGCAAAGTGTATGAATACTTTTGAATTAGCATTTTTGGAGTTTTGCAAAATAATTGCTGAAATAAATAATTGTTGTCTATTTGTTGTAACTTCTTTTCCTCATCCACAAAAGCAAAACCTTTGCTACAAAGATATATATATATATATATATATATATATATATATATATATATATATATATATATATATATATATATGTGGAAACCAGCATGCTTAAATGCTGAGATGACCCCAGACTTTTTAAATTTAAAATCTTTGATCATACATTATTAAAATGCTCAGAGATATGGCACTGCATACAGTATGCACCTTTCATGGTTATTTAATAATTGTGCATCGTACCTTTTCATGAAAAGCTGTTATCAGCCAAAGCTCCACGTCCATGTTAGTGCCTCGCTTTTCTGCACCGATGAAGTGAAGGATATTCTCATGTTTCATTCCAGGCAGGGTGTAGATTTCATATTCATTCTGCCATGACTGTTTATCCTAAAACCACAAAGGAAACACAACACAATTACATTTTGAAGTAAAGCTGGCATGTATCCTGGCCAGCAAGAATGGTACAAACCAGAAATATTATAAATGTGACTTTTTTTAAAGTTCATTTACTTTTTTTTTACAGTAGAATATATTAACAATACAGTATTATGTCACAGAAAAGCAATACGGAGCATGTTTGATATAATAATGAATATACATTGCAATATTTAAATTTTATGTATGAAAATTCCAGTTTTTTTTTTTACTGCTAACGTCAGGGTTCCTAAGCATGTAAATGGCATCTAATTGTGCTCAAGTTACACAAATATGACAATACTAACTGAAAAAGCATTATTGTACCTGAATTGTGAATATTTTGACAGCCACGTATTCACTTAATAGCTGTGCTTTCCAGACACAGCCAAAGCGCCCTCTTGCTTTGATCTCCAGTAACTGCAATGGCTTCTGTCCGAGTATAGGGGATGGAGGTGGTGGCCCAGGATCCTGGAACAGAATAGAAGGATACGTTTAATACAATAAGTTTACTGAAGAAGGGACAGTTTATTAGCAATGGCTGTGGAATCCTAACTAATCTCATAACCTTACAGTACAGTACTTCCCTTGACACTTGAATACAACAACAGAATTTCACTTACATAGCACCTTTCAAACAAGGCCTTCCCAAAGTGATTTACAAATTCATTTTATTTAAAAGCTAAATCAAATACATATTAAGATGAAATTTAAAAACTGACATGGTCTCAGACTCCCTAATAGGCTGTGGCAGGGTTTTCCGGATGCCCTATTGCCTTGTATACACCTCCTGGTTTGGGCTCACATAGCAAACCCATATTCAAGGTCTGAAGAGATCGGGAACACTGGTAGGGTACAACTAGTTGAGAAATGTATGAAGAAGCGAGCCCCTTGATAGTCTTGTAAGTTAAACAGAAATGTATTTCACTGTTTTACGGATTCTGGATGTCAAGAGACAAGTTTAAGTAGCTTTAATAGAATATTTACATGAGGATATCAGTATTATAGGATAATAAATCAGAAAGTCAACCAAAATGATTTTAGATGCATCACTAAGGTATGGAAACACTGCTGGAACAGGCAGCAAAAAACAAACCAGCAAGCAAAAATATATACTTTTAATTGCCCATTATAAAAAGCACCCAGCCAACCACTTAAAATATACTGTAACAGGGTCAATCAGAGGTTCACATCATCTGATATGTGTTAAAACAGTTCTGTAATGAGCCTAGCTACTTGAAAAATGAAAAACAAACTTACCTATATATATATTTATCTTCTAAAGTGCTTGGCAGACAAAAAGCTGCTCTTACACCATGTTACCTTAAGGGAGCTTGCATATGAAAGAGAATTGACCTGTAATTTTACTTATGGTTCTTTATATTCCACATTGCCTGTAGCGCAAGACATCCTATAAACCAGAGATGAAATGCAGCATATTGCAACAGTCGGATGAATCACCAAAATCTTCAAGGGAAAATGTTAATGTGTACCATCCATAGTTTGGGCAGTGGAGAAAGAGAACATGTGTTTTTTTTTTCCTACAAATCTATAAACCAAGTTCTCTCTATTTTCTTATTTATCCATTTATAGACAGTTGCTGGTAGTGTCACACACACATATATGTTTCAATGACTATAATACATGCAATGCCACACAGTGTAACTCATTACAGCAAGAGTGGAGTAGTGGTTAGGGCTCTGGACTCTTGACCGGAGGGTCGTCGGTTCAATCCCAGGTGGGGGGCACTGCTGCTGTACCGTTGAGCAAGGTACTTTACCTAGATTGCTCCAGTTGAAACCCAACTGTATAAATGGGTAATTGTATGTAAAAAATAATGTGATATCTTGTAACAATTGTAAGTCGCTCTGGATAAGGGCGTCTGCTAAGAAATAAATAATAAGTGTAGTTGTCTTTATTTCCAAGACATGTAGCTGCTGTCCTGAAGTCTTAGTGCACAAACACACTACAGGATGCAAGTGGACACATGTAGTGAGTGTTCATAATAAGTTTAAGTCTTCAATACGTTCAGATTAAAAATATTCTTATTCTCGTGACAAGTCTACTATATAACACTGTCCTATATAATAGTATCATAATATACACAGTATCTAGAGTAAAACTGTAACTCAGAGTTCAAATAACTGTTCCACTAGTTAAATGCACACCACTGACCATTAGTTTTGCTAAATAAATAGAAACAGCAAACAGAAAAAAATAATCTATTTGCCTATTTAAATAATAATTCTTTAACAGTATGGAAATAAGATATCCTTTAGGCACAACTTCCACACTATTTAATTAATCAAAGCTGCCTTCAATAAAATAACTCATCAGTTAAAGATTTGTGAATACTCCCCATTAGTCTTTAAAATTCAGATTTCTCTCAAAGATAATAATATCAAATTAAATGTACATGATTTGACCTATGAAGGAAGATTTACAATACAAAACAGCTCTGTTTTATAAAGTTTGGGCAGTGTGGTGGGCTGTGACCTGATCAAAGTTCTTTTTGACAGCAGTGCAAAGTCACTTGCCATGGGAGTAAGCCAAGGCCAGTCCATTGGAAAGATCACAGTCCTGAATAAGCACATTCACTTTAATTTAATAAAGTCTAAACTTCTTTCTCAGCAGGCAGGCTTGCAATGTGAACACTGTTAAAGGCAATTGTTTCTGCATCCGAGGCTCATTAGATATTGCAGAAACCAGAGTTGCACCCGGCTACATTAGTCTTTTCTGATTTACTCCAGGTAGGCAATCAAAATGTCACCAGCCCCCCTTTTTTTTTTATCAAACTGAAACCGTCATGGAACACTGTGTTTTGTCAGTACACACAGGAAATTTAAAAAATATCTATCAACATTTTCCTTTTAATACAGCAGCCTCCCTTCCCCTGAGTAAGGGAGCACGTCACTCCATGCTGCAGTCTCACTGCTTCAAGATGAGCTGCAAGGGGACTATTTATACCCAACATACATACAGTACACATCAGTAGATGTTCATTTAATATATCGTCACCATCCACGGCTTTATGAATAAATACATGGTTGTCAAGTCAATTTAAATTATAAGACTGTAGTAGGACAGCTAAGTTCCAAGTCTTCATAAAACTACTACAGTACCCCGTTTTCTTAATTTCATCAGCAACAGAACAATTTAGTGTGGTATACAACATACACGACTATAAACCATGCTACAAATGTATTGGGCTACAAAGCAGTTTCTGTAGTTCTACATGCATTTTTTAAATTCTGTTTTGCAATCCACTGTACACAGGGTTAACAGAAATCCATGCACAACGAAAAAATGAATTGTTTAAATAAAATGTAAAAGAAAAAATGTCAAATGTAAAGGAGACAGGTCTATAAAGAAAAAAATGGAACAGAAGAAATGCAATGGCCAGGTTATCAAGGCTTCCCAAACCCACTGAAAAGTGTATGAGTTAATTAAACTTATCTTACCTCTATCATTATATGAAAGGCGTGCTTGTAAAAAAGAGGCAAAAGAAATTACTGTTTCAAGTGAGGATGAAATTAAGGTAGATAAAATGGTTTCAGTAGATGATGGATGAGCTGGGTTGGGAAGAGTCTCCGACTGAATCAATTCCAACTCCCTGACCCCAGTTTAGTGTATGAAAAATTGAAACACGATGACAAATATCTCAGCCTCGTTGTAGATGCACAAGGAAAACAGCTTAACATGATGCATGGGAGAAAAAGAATATTGTTAGAAGTGACATACAGAACTGAATGAAAGATGGAGAATAAAGCGTTTTAATCTTATTTTGGAGCAGAGCCATAAATCCATGCTCTTTATCCCTTAAAAAAGGCCATTTATAAACTTGTATGTTGCCTTTATGAAATTCAATGTTTGGAAAGTTGCTTCTAAAAAAATATTATTGGTTGCTGTTTAAAGATTACAAAAAGTATATGTATGCACAATACAAGACAGGCCATTGACCAAACAGATATTCTTCCTTGGAAGTACAGCCTTCCCAGTTACCTGCACTGTGGCCACTTGCTCTTACCAGCCAGTAACCTGTGAAATACTTGTGAATGACAGAGTCACCTTCAATAAGTCGTCACCTGTATTGTGCTGCCACAAAGGTTCAGTCCCTTTGTACTGGTGTAGTGATACACTGAACTTGCAATACAATGCGTATGACGGTATGCAGGTCACGGTGCAATGCGTAACATGATGCAGTGCTTTGAAGGCCCTGATGGACTAGCTTAGAATGATTCGTAGATTCGTACATTCCAGGAATCTAAACCAGTCTAACAGATGGCAAGATGCCAAATGTAATCGGATTCAAAAGAATCTATACCACTGCACTTGGATTTTCACTCAACTTGGGTTACATGCAGGACTCTAGCATCAAACTTCCCACTTTCAAGCTACAATTGGATTCAAATCAGCATGTAAGCAGCATTGCTGTGGAGCCACTAAAGTAATTAAATTAAAGACTTGCTCTGGCTCTTTTTTCCCCAGAAACCCAAGCCCATGGCTTATGATGGACCCTTTTGTATCCAACAATAACATCCCAAAGTGCAGGGTTCATAAAAATAAAACCCCCCACTACTGACCTTTTGCTTAAATAGCCTGTTCTGTACTACACATCCACCCCCTCATGCCAAAGACCATCTGATTTACACTCTCATTTTTAATGTACTGTACTTTGAAATACCCTTCTTTTTTATTTCAAAGGTTGTTGCCATGATTTGTCTGTGTGTTCATAAAATGTACTGAACTGAACGCACAAAAAATGCCTCTACTTTAATAAACACATAAATATCAAAATAACCAGGTATGTGCACAAAAAATTGAATCTTAGTAGAAGTGAGTTAAAAAAGTTCAGTAATGTAAACACTGTAATAAACAACAGGAACTTCAGCTCCACTGATACATTCTGTGATTCTGTGTGAACTACTGGGACGACGGTGTGAAAGCTGTCTTATCTTTGAGAAAACAATCTTTTACAATACACATTTTAAATCTGTTGAAGATTCATATACACAATAAAAATAAAATAAAATAATGAACCGATTACTGCAATTTCCAGAAAACTGAATCTTAAGGCAGAATCTTTCCCATATAATTTGCAATTTCTGCAGTTCAATGCAACACGACTTCACGAGAAAGCTAACTCTATGCTTGGGGTGGTGGTGCTGGTGAATGATCACCAGGATTTCGTTTCGCGGTGGGGTTGGGTTGCTGGTGATGGATTGAGAATCTTTCCTCATGGCTGTTGTTCTTTATTGTCCCATGTTGTTGAATATTTCATTTCGGGGGGATTCAAACACCTAAAACCACCCCCCTAGCTACGCTACTGTCTAGTAGTGTACACAGTTCCCTTATCTTACAGGTATGACACCATTTGATTCTCTACATTTGAAAACTTCATCAGCAGGGGGCAGTAATACATTGTATGCTTAAAGAATATCAATCTGGCAAGCTGTGCAATTCATTCATTACTTCCATTTATTCAGCCAACCTAGTGAATATCTGTCGCTTTAGCAATATCCTGTTTATAGCCACAAAGAATCAAGATACAGGGGAACTTGCTCACAGACCACACTCTATGTGGCTGTTAGAACAGAGTCTGAATATTTTAAGATTAAAGAGATAAGTGAGGCACACTGTATCAAACATTGGCAGCTCTGCCAGGGTTCTTACGTGTAGTTTTATACTCAAAACTCATTTTAAATTCACCATAAATGCTTTCAGAAATTGCAGTGCATTGTAGTAGTTCACTCTGTATGACATGAAGTGCAGTGTAAGTGCTGGTGTGTGTCAGCATGTTGCACTTTTGTGTAGAGCTGGATTTAAAAAAGGATGGTATTATGATAATGTATCTCAACTGTATGTGAAAGTGATCAACAGGTGTCAGTGACTGATTCCGATTGTAGCAGCCTAAACCCAAAGCATGTTAGTTTAAAATAGTTTAAAACCAGCAAAGGTTTTATTTACTATTGGAATAGTAAATAAACTGCTCATATATGCAACAAACAAGTCTCTTGCCAATATTATACTATTTTATTTATTTCACAAATACATGGACGCTACCTAATGAAAAGGACGTTAGGTCTTAAACTACGGTTTCCAGAAGAAGAAAGCGGAGTCACAAATGGGAGGGTGTGACGGGAAGCCCCGCCCCTATGTATATTTGTGCGCTATTTTTATGATTTATTATATTATTTTTGTATTTGTATTATGATTTATATTATGTATGGTGGTGAGAAGCCGTGTTTTGATTTATTTTGGCAGGACGAGCAAGGTGCTGTCTGCCACATTATTTGTTATTAATTATTTTATATTTTAAAAACCTAGTGAGGATGAGTGACTGATCAGCTTCTGATTATTAAACTAGCTGACAGTCACGCATCCTTATTAAACTCTAGTTAACCCCTCAGCCAGAATATAAAAGCCTGCAGCTTTTCTTGTTCGTGTAAAGTGTGTTTGGAGTGGAGAACGAGAGTGGAGACAGGAGGTAACAGAGAGAAACAATTGCTACGTATGCTGGTTTTGCAACCAGCATACTACTTGTTGCTGTTTATTGTTTAGTTGTTTGGCCAACGTGCCTTTTGTTTTATGTAGTTTTGTTTTGTTTAAATCTTTTATTTGTTTAGTTAATAAAACGCAGAGCGCCATAGCGTCTCAGTTTTGCCCCGTCACTACCTGTTTGTTTTGGTTTCATTTCCCTGGTCTGACGTCATCCAACTCACTGAGGGTTGTTTTCAACTTACTTGAAGAACAATATTTTTTGTAGACATGAAATTCTAAAAATACTATTTATAGGCTTCTTTTTAAACCTGTTATGATGAAATAAAGTTTGGTGTTCATTCTTTCTTTCAGCACTAAGTAACTGTAGAAAATGACTACCCTAATTAAATAGTATCAGTGTATTATTCTGAAAAATAAATGCAAAGATACAAACAATATTAGAAAATGAGATTAGTTTAGTGGTCTGTTTTTTTGAGTGGAGTCGTCTTTCCTAGACCTGTATACATGTCTGGAGTAATGTTATTCGTCAAAACAGAAACTGAATTAGATCAAGCTTTGTGGAAAGCTGATGCTGAACTGAACTCTCATATAAATAAAGTAAGGTTGAAGTTAAAAGAACTCAAGGCTCCCCTACCCTCTTTCTGTTCTGAAAAGTGCATATTACACTTCTGTAAAAGTGTTGCTAACAAATAGCTTCTTTGTACATAGTTCTGTAACCTCCATTCTCCCTGGAGCTATTAAAATGTCAGCAGCAACCTACATATTTCACAGCATTAGAGACAGGCTGTTCCCACACCAAACATAATACTGTGTCTTTGTTTAACTAAGCACACACCCTTATAAATGTGCTTATGATCATTTCAAATGAAAATGTAGCTATTGCTACTTTTCAATGCTCTGCATTTTTTAAATGTTTTACTGCAAGTAGTAATATCCATTAATATGGATGTATACACATGCATTAAATAATGTAAATGGTTTGTAAACCATGTATATCCCAATTCTGATCTCATCCGTTTGGTAAGTTAAAACTTTGACTCAGAATTCAGCAAAACATGAAATACTGTTTATCACCTGAATGGTTTGCATGGTCCTCAAAACACAAACAGAAATACATTCTGAGTGCTATTATTGTTGTTTGGCACTGGCATTGTAGTCATCATGTTATCTACCTGAATATTGGAAGTGCAATTATAGTTTACTTACGCTCACATTCAGACACCAGTGACAAGAATATTATTAAACGTATGCTTATGAAAAATGCTAGTGTAAACTGGCAAAGAACCTGATATCACTAACATAACAAACAACTTTAACAGCTTTGGCTGTTAAATTCAATTTGGGTATTAAATGCAACAGTCATTTTAAGTGTTCATCTAATTCAATCATAGCATACTTTACAATTGCAAGGTTCAAACTTAGTTTGAGAAAACAAACAAAAACAAAAAGGCATAGTGTAAATAACTAATAACATCTCATAAACAAGGATTCGCCAGGATGCACATTACAATTCTATTTATTTACTGTGTTCTTCTATGAAATAATTATACTTCTAAGATTGATAATAGGTATTTTTTCCAACTTTTCAATTTAGAACAGAGAACAAAATGCCACAGAGTAAAGCATTATTGTGTTATTAGGCGTAAAACATGCATAAAGATTAGGTTACTATATTTTATACTATGCTTATTTGGTGGAATAAACAAATAATCAGTGCGTCAAACCCATACCTGTCAAGGTCCCAGGACAGTTGACCAGGAGATTTTGTGTAACGGATAGTGTTAAGCGAGTAACAAGGCACAGGGGGGAGGGTGCGGGACTGGGGTAACCACAATTTTTTATAAACTATAGAGGCTCAGAGATGCATTCTGGTGTCTTTTGAGATGAAAATTGGCACCCCTGATTGCTAACGATGATGGTGCTGAATCATGACTGTGTTCTGTGCTGAATCATGGCTGTGTTCTGTGGTGCATGTTATATGCCCAAGTGGCAGACTTGCAGTCTCTCAAGACTCTGTCACTGATGTTGGAATCATAACAGTGGGTCCCAATATTAAGCGGGTCCTGGCCAGGAGATTTGTAATGACCGTGAGATGGGTCCTGAAAACGGGCGGCTCCTGGTCAAAACGGGAGACTTGACAGGTATGCAAACCAAATAGCCTTATACGAATCTACTGATGTAGACAATAACACACAAAAGCCTTTTTGTTCATATTCATAACTAAACAATGCCCTTTTAAAAAATAGTTTGATGGCAAAATAATATTTATTTTAAACTAATGTGCTTCATTATCAATGTTATATGTGTGTCATGTATTATTTGCAGTAAACTGAACACCATTATGTAAAATGAAGCATTAATGCACACAAGACAAATACTTTTTGTTAGGCTTTTTTCCCTTTCTTGGCAGGCTGATGTTCATGTACTTTATTACCAGGAAGTATATTAGTAGAGTTCTTAGATACAGAATGACATGATATTCACTCAGATTTTTACACACAGTATTTTTTCTTAAAATATTTAATGTTAAACATAAATATTTTAAAATTTGAAACTCTAATATTTTTGGTAAAATAAATGTTTGAATAAATAAAAGAGGCACTTACTTGGGTCGGAACAAGTACTGGTGGATACGCCAGTTTGTGATGCCTGTACATCCAGAATGAGAAAATGACAATGACGGCTATCCCCATGATGGGCAACAGTGAATATAGTAGGATGTTAAATAGCTGGGGCTTCCGTGTAACCGGGTTGGATGTTGCTGTAAAAACACAAGGATTTATACAAATTACATTTTTATTCACACAGATATAGAAAATTAATAAACATCTAAATAAAAAACATGATAAAGTATTCTCCACACTTAAAAATATATTCACATTTTTCCTTTAGAGAACAGGAGAATAATAGGACCTTAGTTTACAGTTAAATTCTATATACATATAATACTTTATGCACACAGTATATTAAAATAAACAGTTTATCAACATTTGCATGCTATTCATTTATGGTGTAGCACACACTTTTGAGGTCTGACATAACTGCAATTATTGATGGTCTTTTCCTATATACACACAGAGAATATTCAATGACTCTGGAACCTTCCATCTTGAAAGGTCCACCCTGGAAGTACTGTAATGGCAGGAATAGTACAGACTGTTCTGCAACATCTCACTCATGACCTGAAGCTGTATAAAACCATCAATAACACCACCCCGAAATCTAATTCATGCACTGCTCCATTTGCTGTGCTTTATCTACTGTAGCAGTCACTCGCATTCTACAAATCCCCTTGTGGGTTGTTTCTTTGACCAGTACTGTAACATGCAGATGTTGTTTGCAAATAGTCAGATATCGAAAAAACAATACAAAATAAGCAGCATAAGATATTCTTTTGTAAATGTTCTATGTTTAACACTCAGATTATGGATGTGCTTTGTTGTCACTCACAATGGGATTTATATTTGTTTTATTTCAAATAAAAACAAAACACACCAGTTTGTACAGTATGTTTCCTACACGACTGAAAAAATGTATTTAATGTTAACTTTAAACATCTAGTCCATTAGACATTTAATAATACTCTATATATATATATATATATATATATATATATATATATATATATATATATATATATATACAGTACTGTGCAAAAGTTTTAGGCAGGTGTGAAAAAAATGCTGTAAAGTAAGAATGCTTTCAAAAATAGACATGTTAATAGATTATATTTATCAATTAACTAAATGCAAAGTGAGTGAACAGAAGAAAAATCTAAATCAAATCCATATTTGGTGTGACCACCCTTTGCCTTCAAAACAGCATCAAGCATCAATTCTTCTAGGTACACTTGCACACAGTTTTGAAGGAACTTCGGCAGGTAGGTTGGCCCAAACATCTTGGAGAACTAACCACAGTTCTTCTGTGGATTTAGGCAGCCTCAGTTGCTTCTCTCTCTTCATGTAATCCCAGACAGACTCGATGATGTTGAGATCAGGGCTCTGTGGGGGCCATACCATCACTTCAGGACTCCTTGTTCTTCTTTACGCTGAAGATAGTTCTTAATGACTTTCGCTGTATGTTTGGGGTCGTTGTCATGCTGCAGAATAAATTTGGGGCCAATCAGATGCCTCCCTGATGGTATTGCATGATGGATAAGTATCTGCCTGTACTTCTCAGCATTGAGGAGACCATTAATTCTGACCAAATCCCCAACTCCATTTGCAGAAATGCAGCCCCAGACTTGCAAGGAACCTCCATCATGCTTCACTGTTGCCTGTAGACACTCATTAGGTATGCGCTCTCCAGCCCTTCGGCGAACAAACTGCCTTCTGCTACAGCCAAATATTTCAAATTTTGACTCCTCAGTCCAGAGCACCTGCTGCCATTTTTCTGCACCCCAGTTCCTGTGTTTTCGTGCATAGTTGAGTCGCTTGTCCTTGTTTCCACGTCGGAGGTATGGCTTTTTGGCCGCAAGTCTTCCATGAAGGCCACTTCTGACCAGACTTCTCCGGACAGTAGATGGGTGTACCAGGGTCCCACTGCTTTCTGCCAGTTCTGAGCTGATGGCACTGCTGGACATCTTCCGATTGCGAAGGAAGTAAGCATGATGTGTCTTTCATCTGCTGCAGTAAGTTTCCTTGGCGACCACTGCGTCTATGGTCCTCAACGTTGCCCATTTCTTTGTGCTTCTTCAAAGAGCTTGGACAGCACATCTGGAAACCCCTGTCTGCCTTGAAATTTCTGCCTGGGAGAGACCTTGCTGATGCAGTATAACTACCTTGTGTCTTGTTGCTGTGCTCAGTCTTGCCATGGTGTATGACTTTTGACAGTAAACTGTCTTCAGCAACCTCACCTTGTTAGCTGAGTTTGGCTGTTCCTCACCCAGTTTTATTCCTCCTATACAGCTGTTTCTGTTTCAGTTAATGATTGTGTTTCAACCTACATATTGAATTGATGATCATTAGCACCTGTTTGGTATAATTGTTTAATCATACACCTGACTATATGCCTACAAAATCCCTGACTTTGTGCAAGTGTACCTAGAAGAATTGATGCTGTTTTGAAGGCAAAGGGTTTTCACACCAAATATGGATTTGATTTAGATTTTTCTTCTGTTCACTCACTTTGCATTTAGTTAATTGATAAATATAATCTATTAACATGTCTATTTTTGAAAGCATTCTTACTTTACAGCATTTTTTCACACCTGCCTAAAACTTTTGCACAGTACTGTATATATCATACCACTAATACTTGGCCTAATATTTCAATTAATTTGGTCCTTTAAAATATTTATTTATTTTAAAAACAGAACTGACTATCCCCAGTGAGGCGCATAGCTAAATAATGTAGGCCCAACATTTCCCTCTGATGGTTTATTTCAATACCAGCATGCAAGGTTTGAAATCACTTATTTCCAAGCAATATACTGACACAAGACACTTGGCAACCTGACATTACTACAGAAGGAAGCCAACCAGGCAGATGATAAACTGAAGTCCTGTTAAACTGGAGGGAAGAAACGTTCTATTGTGATGTTAAATCTAGCACTGAGAATGCATTGTATTCAAATATGATGTATTACACATAATCTGGAAGAATGTGTGTCAATAAAATAGTTATAACACAGTGTTAACTTGTTTTTAAGGGCAGTATACCAGGAGTTAAACATTCCAAATTCAAATAAACAATGAGGCCTGATGAGCAGTTTTTTTTAGAATATGGAATGCTTACCTCTGACTTTACTGCACTTAAACAAATCATTGCTGTTATACACCATTATTTTCCAGAAAAGTAACTTAAAATGTATTTGGATTACTTTGTTTTGATTTTTTTTTGTTCGGATACCTGAATAAAGCTAGACATTTTAGGTTTTTACTTTTCTCTGTTCTGTGGTAGTATAAGAGATGCCATCTTCTGCAGCCTGTAGAACCGTGAAGCGAAGCTGACATCTGTACACAGGATAAGAATACTGGAATTTAGGCAAATACTTCACTGTGATTGGTTGATTTCTGAGTCACCAGAAGCTGTAGTGTATCGTGGCATATCCTACAACAATGAAACAATCTGATTGGTTGTAAAGTCTGTGATGTGTATAATAAAGATTAGTGAAGAGAATCATAGGACTGGCTCAGACAAGTGTTATTTACAACACAATTTAAGTGTTGTTTAATTTATCCCAGAAATTTAACTTAGGCATTGGAAACTAAGTTATATCTAAACATAAAAGGAAATTTTTGTGTATCAATGGTAATACAGGACCCAGAGATTTGCTATGAGCTAAAAATAGGATACAATTACATTTCTTATAGCAATAGTTAATCTCCAATAATCTGGTTAAGTGTACGGTTTATATGGGAGTACATTGTATAGTATAAAAGTGATTATATTTGCAGCAGTTACAATTATGCAATCTACAGTATATGACAAATCAATCTGTTCTTCACATCAAGAATGGGTTTTAAGAGTTTCAGAACACAATTACATTATTTTATTCCAGATTGGCTTCGAGACACATTTTTATTGAGAAATTGGTGCATATCTTCTCTACGCTTGTTTTGCTAACTGGATTTGTAAACAGGCAGTTAAGTAATTGAGTTTATGTTTTCATATTTGCCAGCTTTGGAAAGAGGCCAAGTCTGCAACAATCCAGCAGATTGCAGCTTCAGTTGAAGTGGAGATTATTTTGGTCTGGCATTATTTACAGCAATGTGGGCTGTCAACCATTTGCTGAAACTAACTCTAAGACACTCTACCTGTATGGAGTACTAATACAGTAGTCAAGAGGCAGTTAAAAAAAAAAAAAACACAATACAAAATCAGTTTCAATGTTTACTATAAAATAAAAAAAAAACACATTTGATTAATCATGCAGCTTCCTATATCAAAAAACTAATTGGTAGCCCTCTGGTAATTCAATCACATTAAACTACTCTATATACAATGGGTGACACCTAAAATGACTGCCTGCACAAGTCTGTATGAAGTAAACTAATATTATTAGCATATCAGCTTTTTTTCTCTTAATGTAATTTCAGAAATTTCTAGAGGCCAACAAGGTAGCACCAATGGTCTGCAATCTTTTTACAGAATGGTGTTCAGTACATGCTACCTGTCTGCACCCTAGATAAGAAAGACAATGTTAGGCGATTTATGCTATTAATCAAATTGGGAAGAGGACTAATTAACATATAACAATATATTTACAGTATATGAAATCTATATTATTAATATTATGCATCAAAGGTATAATGCATGTAACTGAACTGCATTCATGAAAAACAAAAAAAATAAACTACATTTGTGAAAAATACAAAACTACAGGATCAAGTTACTCATTTTACATCATAAATATACCTTAGAGATATTTAATGATTAATGGCATCATAAATCAGTCACCGTTTTTATGCAAACTGAAGGGCACTTCTTTGGAATTCATGAAAATTATCCATAATTGATGGAAAAGTCATATTTTATGCACAGTGGAGTTTTATTCATATTTAAATTATTTGGATTAAGACATTAATTGATAAGAATCCCTTCAAGGGCAGTGGAGTCAGCATTTTTAAAATATTCTCATATACACAGCAGAATGTTAGCTCTATTTAAAACGATCCCATTCCCACATCAAACCAGAACAGTAATTTGATTTTCCTTACAGGCGAAAATCAGCAATAAAGGTTCTAAAAAACAAACAACAACATGAAGGTGTTTTGGGTGAGGAAAAAGCCACTGTTTAGAATTATTAGAAAAATATCCCAATGATTGGTTCAGCGTTTTATTATTATTATTATTAGTTTATTTAGCAGACGCCTTTATCCAAGGCGACTTACAGAGACTAGGGTGTGTGAACTATGCATCAGCTGCAGAGTCACTTACAACTACGTCTCACCCGAAAGACAGAGCACAAGGAGGTTAAGTGACTTGCTCAGGGTCACACAATGAGTCAGTGGCTGAGGTGGAATTTGAACCGGGGACCTCCTGGTTACAAGCCCCTTTTCTTTAACCACTGGACCACACGCCTCCTTATTAGGTCTTTTTGCAAGAAAGTATGGCACCTCATTGAACTAACAGTCCCAGCAACATTATTACTAAGACTAGGATTTAAGTCTTAGTTGTAACAAACTGAGATATGACGCTGTTCTGAGGGATGAGATTTAGGATCTACAGAAGCAGCCTGAAAATCCCTCGTTCCAGTTAAATTAAACGAGCAATCACCTGGTGATTAAAAAATACATCTTATATACAGTATGCTGATACTGTAATCGTCACTGGAGGATCTTACATTTCAGCCCAGATATGAATCTACATATTTCTTCAAATTGCATTTTGAGATGGAATAAAAAAATAAATAAAAAATAAATAACTACTCATATTGTGCACCTTACAGCATTTCTAATATGTTAATACCTGAAATGGCAGGTGTGTGAATTTAGGTCAGGTTCTTCATAATCCACAAAATGTTCCTGATCAATGAAAACTTCTTAACACTGTCACAGTGTTTGCTCCAGAACTTACAGACAGAGGGTCAATGTGGTCCCCTCTCAAAATTTTAGGGGGACATTTTCTTGAGTGAGGGGGTCCATATGTTTGATGATTCAGAACCAACCACCATTTCTTATTTTTGTTTGTTTTAAATATGCCAACAGAGTTTATTGACCGTTTGTTTCTGAAGAACAAAAAAAAACTAAAGCTGTAGATACAACCAAGGTGTCTCTACAATACTCACTGTCACTTTTGGGGAAAAATATTGGGAAATGTGTCACAGTGATGCTGGTGTACCACTGAGTAGAGGATATTCATTGTACTAAATCACATTAGAACAGGGGTTTTCAATCTTTTTAAGCTCCATACCCCTTTCCAAAAAATGTAGTCCACTGCGTACCCCCATCTGAGATAGTCATAATAAAATGAAAACAGAAAAAAAGGTCTGTACAATAACATGATACAACAAAACGCACAAGCCTTGGAGTGTGTGAGGGATACAATTATAAAAGTATTTATAATGGAAAAAATATATATTATATTTACATTTGGATAAAAAATTAGTCCCTCAAACAGGTTTCTAGTTGTTGGAAACATCAACATCATTTTATTGTAATTACTAATGAATTAAAATCAACGAAGCCTCCATGATAGCCTCAATCACTCAGAAATGACATAGGACTATTCCGTGATAGCAAATGGCAATCATGTATTTTTATTGATAATAAAATTCCAGAAAAGAAGGCAAAGAAAAGTTCACTATCCACAAATCTCTACTGACCTCATTACAAAAACATATTATTGGCATTTTTTAATTCTTTGTGACTAAAACGTACAGTACTAATGCTTATTAAAAAATATAATAAAACGCTTACCTAGTATCAGTGTGATGGATGTCCCTGCTTGTTACCACACAAATCACTGATGATGGCAGGGAAATTGGAGAGAGCTTCAGTCACAAGATATTTTTGGCGTTTTTAATCTCTGACGGTATTTTGTCTTGATTGCCCTTTGCTAGTAATGTACTAGTATTGAGCCAACAATCCATATTTTTTCACTTGATTGAAAGCTAAAACCTCTTACCTCGCACACCAGACGTAACGGCTTGTCAAATTAGGCCGCATCGGTTTGTGATTGGCCATACATTCTGTATTATGAAATGAAACGATAGTACTTAAGTTACAATAAACTTTAATCGGGTCACTGAAAAAAATAAATATCGATTTGCAGGCACAAATGCACACAGGAAATAAAATGAGTTAAAGACTAGGCTAGTTTTTTAAAATATGTATATATATATATATATTTATCCCAAAGACAGACTGCAGTAACCGCCCAACTGTTTATATGACAATATTTAAAATGTATATTTAATATGTAAATTACTCATGTGTGCACTTACACTCAGATGTGTCACAGCACATCAGTCTGGTGTTAGCGATTAAATGTTGATTACATGACAAAAGTTTGCAGTAGATGGGCAAGTGGTACTAAATAAAATGCGTTGTCCGCCACTTCAGAATTTTTCTTGCGTACCCCAGTTTGAAAACCGCTGCATTAGAAGAAACCACATTACCAACAGATCCAGTTTAATAGTAGTATTTAAATGCCATTGTCCTGACTGGTAAATTCTTACCTTCAAGCTGCCTGTTTATTTTGACAATTTCTATATCAAAAATGGCATATTTTTTCTTGACATTTTTCATTCTTAGCCCCCAAGTAAATATGTTGGACAGTTTTCAAAACAATTTTTGCTTTATTTTTACAACACACGTTGATGTTGTTGATATGATAAATGCATATATCTGCCTCAGGTACTGTATTTAATTTTTTTTAAAGGTTAAACAATGGCCAGTGTTACACAGAACACTACAAATAAAATGTCAAATATACAATATGTATTTTGTAGGTTTTGTGGATTTGCTATATTTTAACATACTTTAATACTGCACATAAAGCTATTATTTTACTTACCAAAACCTTGACTGCATGTGAACTGATTACATAATACCTTCCTTTATTCCGATTCCAGTGGTGTTTTCTCAATGTAAGATGTATTGTAGGCATATATACAGTGCTGTATAAAATCACATACACTCTCTATATATTTTTTATCATGCCATTATAGGTCTACTGGCGAAATGGCCAAGAGACAGTTGGTGCTTAACACATACTGAATTATTTTGGCCCTGAATTTTAGAATTTTTTGTCATAGAAAAGACAAATTTCACATATTTTATAACATTACTATAGATTACTTTTTTTTTTTTAATGAATGACGCGGTTTTCGTTTCACAAATCTATTGCACTTTGTCTATAAACTGTACTGAGTACACAGAAGTACACATTTCTCCCATTCACTTGCTAGGTCACTCCATATCTCAAAACATCAGACATATATTTTGTCTAGCAAATAGATAAGTTTACAGCGGATGAATTTCACAGTATTTTTAAGCACAAATATAATAGCCTACATTTCAACAGCCACTGCAGAAGCTGATTACTTATTCTTTCAGAAGTAATGGTCGGGTGTAACAGGGATACAAGGTGATATTTACGTCAGGCCATGTTGTCGTCCAGGCTTTACTGTGAAACTGACAGTAACCAGGGAGGGTGTGAGCGCATTCTACTGGACTGGAGAATAATGGCACGGGGAGTTTAATTATGAAAACGCAAGTGTAAACAAACAAGTAAAAAAGATTAGCCTGTCGTCAGATATGTCACGTTAATACAAAATGCTTTCATTTACTGTGTATTGGTATTTCGTCTGGTCTGGGAAGGGGGACACACGGGCGCGTTAAGAGAAATTCAGCGGGACATTTTTTATTTTAGTGGGGCATTGGCGCAATGGCGCGGCCTAGCGCGAACACTGCTGTCAGTGTAATGAAGCTCTACAATTGCTATGAGAATGTTTTAATCTGCTCTGGGTTGTTACCGTTTTCCCCTCGCTGTCATTGTGATTACTGCAGTTTTAACTAAGGGTTTTGTGTGCTGCTTTCTAAGCAAGAAAGCAATCAGTCAAATATGAAAACAAATAATAATAATGCATTTGTTAAAAGTGAACTTGACAGTAGAATACTAAGATGGAACTAGGTAACATCAGAAAAGTGCACTTTTTTCTTAAATCTAAACCTAGGATTAAACTGAATGTGCCATTATAATAATGTACCGTACAAGTGACTGAATGCAAAGTGAAACCAACTATTAAGACATCATTACTAAAACCAGAAAGGCCAGGAAAATGTCACAAGCCAAAATATTCAACAGTCTAGAAAATGTATTTTGCTGAATTGTTGGAAAATCAATAACTAACCTTGTACTGTAAATAATTGTTTACTTTTTTATTTTATTTTTTATATATGAGCAAGATACTGCAGGTACACAAAAATAACAACCAAACAACATTGATATAGATATATTGGACATAAAGCTTGCACTAACAAATCCCCTAAGATGAGAAAACACAAAATAAATAAAGTAAACAATGAATATATCGTTTTAATCATGGACGGTAATGTCAGCTACAATGACTATAATAGGATTGTATAAAGAAAGTACTGATTTATGAAATATGCTGCAGAGTAAATCAGCAGTGAAAGCAAATGGACTGCATTGGCAATACAAAGCACTTTATGGTAATTATCTTAAAGGCAGACTTGGCAACATTACAAAAAATATTTGCATAAATCTATTAGTACTGTAGCGTGTCGGCAAGGCAGAAGAAAATCAGCAGAGACACTCTTTTATTTATGCCATTCTTGCAGGCAGTTTCAGAGTCCACAGCTCTGACAGCAATTTGCTTCCAGGAACAAAGACCCAAACTGGCACAGACCCTTTTTATTCCCTCGGTCCCACCCCCTTATATGCAAATGAGGGTCCGGAACCCCACACCCTACACTTGAACGTGACCCAATCAGAACAGGCAATTTAACAGCCAATCACATCACAGCAAGCCAGAGCGTCAGTACAACACAGTGAACGTTACAGTACAGTAGTGGTTTCACTGATAAGAATCAAAATATCTACTTTTCAGATAATAATAATAATAATAATAATAATAATAATAATAATAATAATAATAATAATAATCTTTTTTTTAATATAGCGCCTACAGAAGTAGGCTGTGAACGGTGCATTATATGCAGAGTCATTTACAATAGGACATTATAATGTAAATTGTGCCAAATTCATGTTTATTTTTACATAATTTAAAAGGTTGTAATATCGGACAAGTAGAGTTTTTTTATAGAAAAGTTATCAGTACAGTATTTTTAAATACTGTCTAATTCTCTTGAAGTTATGGGAAAAAACAGAGCAAGTGAGTAGAATGTATTGATCCACAACTGTTGAAATCATGTTACTGTAGGTATACAACACGTCTTTCTTAAGGGGTGCTAAAATAACCATGCAGTTTGACGTAACAGATGATTATGAAATAAGAGAATTTGAAACTTACGTTGAGTGCCCAGAGTTTCTGGGGTATAAAAAAACCTCTCATTACACATGTTGCCTTCACAGCAGCAGAAAAAAACATCTGGACTTTCTTTCTTTTCCACACAGTCATTTCTGTAAAAGTTTAAGAGATGTAATTAATCAGTACTCAGATGATTACCCAAAAACAGACTACTGGTACTAATTTATTTTTTGCAAAATACATTTCAAATGTTCTTTTGCTACAAATATATTGTTGGAATAAAAAGGTTCCAGTAGTGCGATCAGTTTCTTGCTTTCCTGCTTCAGGATCTAATAAAGTTCTTGAACAACTAGCACTTCACACGGATATTTAGAAAAAACAACAATATACTTTTCCTTCATGGACGTTGTTGGACAGACACCCCTCTGCTAACCATAGGAAATTATAAAACTAACATTAAATCCATCAACATGTTAAGCTACCGAAGTGACACTTGAGAAAATACTTTAAACCTATGTTTTTTTTGTAATGTTTATATACTAAACCACAAAAATGTGTTCCAAGTCCTACAGTTGTACAACTGTACTGGTAGCAAAGCAATGCATCTGCTTGAAGATGTTTAGTGATATTTACCAACATTTTCTATTTTTGGCTCTATATGAAGAATTCTGCTGAAAGAAAAGGAAGGCTGAACTACTTCCATAACAAACTAAAAAGATTTTCTATTTCAAATTCCATCCTATCCAATTGTACCCAACTGCTTAATGGTAAATGTGTACCTCCAGCCTGTATGTTAAGTTTACGAAAAGCAATAGATTAATTGGACTACATAAAACATTGTTTAGAAATAGACAAAACTATTTACAACATTTACCATTGATGGAAAAAACTGTACCAAGCCTATAAAATATATTATTACTGTGCTTACTTCACATCTAATTCAATGCACTTTTAAGCAGTTTAAAACGTTTGCTCAAACTTACAGTAACCAGATATAGTATTTCATTAATAAGACAAAAAATGTCTACTTAGCTACATGCAATAAAAAATGAACCTGTCATAGCAGTTGATGTCATCCAGCCAGCAGCCTTGCTTGACGATCTCAATAGATCCAGAAATGTTTTTCCATGTAGCAAAACAGTGTCGTCTTTTATCTTTCTCTCCAAAACAAGGTTCAATGCCGCTGCGATTTGTTCTGTCCTTCTCCCAGTTGGCATTGTGGAAAATACACTCTTGTGTCTCTGATCGACCAAGGATTGCACCTACAAGCAAGGAGAAAAAATGGTAGAAATGTAAACATTAAAATGTTTTGTTTTTCAAGTGACTCGTGCATTATTCTGTCCCTTTGACTGGTTAACTAAACATGACACCAATAATGGGCCTGATACAAGATACTGTACCAAGAATTGGCAGACTCGTATCATCTGGTGTTATTTAGGTTATATTTTGATTGAGGTAAATTGTAGGCTACATAATGTAAAAACTACAGTACTACAGTATACAGTAATTTGTTTTTTTATTATTTTAAATTGTGCTCCATAACAATATGCAAAACAAAATGTCACAGTGATGTACAGTACATGTTTAAAATTATGAATTAGTAAGCACCTCAGTAATATGAAACAATAAACAATCACCCACAGAGAAATGTTGTCAAATGTTGTTTTTAAGCTACGCTCTATATTATTGTACAGAGTTGCATTTCATTGTATTTGAGTTTTACTTTGAACACACCCTGGAAGTTGTTTTTTAGTCTGACAGTAAAGTACAGTACAGCTGTGACCCACGAATGGGAAGTACAGGAAAATCCAATCAAAAAATGAATGAACGAACAAATGCAAATAGTGTGTTATCTGGAAGCAAGTCTTGTCAATAAATGGTAAGAAAGATTATAAATCAAAATAGTACGTTTGTGGTGCAATCTTTTGGGAAATGCTACAACTAAATATTTTAATAAGTCATTTTTTTACAAAAATAATGTACAGTAAATGACTTGTTTGTTTACCTTTCTGTAACTTTACACTTGGCTATCTTTATTGTAAGTCAACCCTCATTTAAGACAACTGATTTCAGAAATTGAAATTTAATTAATTCAAGCACTGAAGAGACTAATGTGCACTTCCATATAGACTAAAATAGGGCTATCTTTATTGTAAGTCAACCCTCATATAAGACAACTGATTTCAGAAATCGAAATTTAATTAATTCAAGCACTGAAGAGACTAATGTGCACTTCCATATAGCCTAAAATAAGGGCACACCAAAATACTAGTGTACAGTTTTTTTTATTATTATTATTATGCATGCTTTACTGGTCATACGTGCCAACTATATTTGATCTTAATGTACAGCACCATGTCCCAGCATGCATGCTTTCCACTATATTCACATGGCCTGCCTTTCTGAATCAAAACGCCTTCATCTGTCCAGCTGACACTGCTATGAACTGAAGCCAAACACACCCTCTGGCACTGATCCCAGAAACAGTTCCACTGTGGTTAAGATGTGTCACACGCTACAGCACAACACGTACAGGACAAGGTCCATCAGTAATCATTAATAGAAAATATTTCCTATCCTGCTCCACAGAGCTGATGACTGTGTACTGTAATTAACTCTTGGTTGCAAAAGAGTAGTAATTCTGGGTGCTGCTTAATAAACGGATCAGTCAACATTTGTACAGTAGTTCTTCTTGAGATAATCCACATGGACTGTATAAGACTCCATGAATTCTACAACACTGCAACAAAATCGCAGCAGCCTTGATATTTGTATTAATCAATTGGGGCATTACTGCCAAAATCATTTCTTATGTAGCACATGTAGAAAATCTGCAGTTTCCCTTTAAAACATCTGAATACATGTTTGTGTCTGTAAATTGAAGTTCAGTGGCTGTGTTTCAACACTGTAACATGATGAACAGCATTACTTTTATAGGGACATTGCCTTTTTATCATGGTACGGTACTGTACTGTTAATTAAAAGGATTGTAGAATAAACCCCCTGATCCTTGACCTAGAGATCATATACCAAGATAACAAGGCCTCAGTAAAAAGCATACTCTATTTAAAGCACTTAATGTCATGGTACCATAGGTCCATACTGTAAGATAGAGTGCATTTTTCAGTATTTTTGTAAATATTACTGACTGCCATAAAGTACCCATTATTTTGACACACAAATTTATACTGGCCTAATTGATACTGTACGAGTGGGGTTCGTTTTTAAATAGAAAATTCAAGTACAGTAGATGTGGGTAAATACAAACAATTAGCATTATTGTAGATACTGTACTGAAACACAGGCCTACTATATCACTAATAAACGGTATGGTTTGCTAATTGTATATGATTTGAGCTGAACACTTCTACATACATTTAACAAATACTGTGTAATACATTTCATTAAAAAAATCACTTTTTAAAAATATTCTCTGTCGAGAAGCATAAACATAAACACAGCTGACCCACATCATACTGTAAACAGCACTACTGTAAATAAGGAAAAACAGACTTGCTGCACAGTAAATACATTTTAATTGGCCATTGGTCTCTAGATACCAATTAAAAATAGTCCATCAGAAAAGTTGCACACACTTGCACAAGTATTCACTCAAGCGATGTTTTCGACCCTCTAAATCACCTGTGTGCCCTGCTTTGGCCTGGATCCTTTCCTGCAAAATGGAACTCAAAGCCTGCACACATTTCTGGCACCAATCCATAACCAGCCTGCCCCAATCCTGGCTTTAGCAACAGCCAGGGCTCTGCACTAACTTTTTTTTTTCAAGTTGCCCTGCAGGGCAATTTAGGCTGCCCGAAAAAATTAAATAAATAAACATTGCTATTTTCTTAAAATGTATTATTTATTTACCAAGCAGACACCCTTATCCAGGCCAACAAACATTGAACATTTCATTGTGATATACAGCATCACTTTCAGGTCACAGACATACATTGCATCAGTTTATCATATAGTCTGGCCGACGAGTCCTTTCATGAATATGAACATAAATTTTGAAAGCATGTCGACTGAAAGTGAAGACCTCCAGTCACTTTTCACTTGCTTCATACAACTGAATCCTCTCTCACATGTCGCTGTGGAGAGAGGGATCACCAGTGAAAGTTCTATTAGGTGTAGCATGTTGGAAAATCGATTCTGCAGAATAGGGGCAGCAAACATGTCCTTCCACACATTGCACCACTGGGATCTGGGTGTGTCAATAATGTGCACTTTTTTTTATAAGATATATAAGATTGCTTTGGGCTTAGCACTGGCCACTCTCAATGAAAAACATGGTGTTTTTGGACATTTTGTTTTCTAAAATATTCAGTTCAGATCAAGAAAGGACCTCCAGTCTCTGCCAATGTAGGATAGCTTCGACACATGTTGCAGAACGTTTTGTTATCGTCCTCATTGTACCCAAGCCTACTCTTTCCACTTAACCTGGAATTTGTGTTGCTGTTTCTCCCTCATACGAAATCGCGCATCCCCTTTACCGGCAGCCTGTGGCACAGCAGAGACTGATGAAGTCAAGGGGATACAGTCCTCTTGTTGATTGCCGCTTTCCTTCGTTTTTTTGGAAGGGGTGAACCCAATTTGGAAAAGCCTCTTCTTACTCATTTTTTTTTTTACATACACGGTTATACTGGGGCAAACCGGACAGTTGATACAGATAACGGTGAGAATGTTGTGTTTCCGTCAACGTCATGCACGTGTAATCGAATCAGATTATCAGATCGTCCATGTGGGGAGCAAGAGAGGAGCAGCAGAAGTCAGTTTAAGTTGAAATAGCTGTTTAACGGGCATTAATACACAGTAGATGCTTGCTGGAACATCACTGCATCACTTGTGAATCAAATTTAAAATCAATCCGCGCAAGCACTGGCTTTTTCATTTTGACTTGCTTCGTTTTTAAGCTTACAGCAGGTCACATCTATTGGACAGCAAATACTAAACAAAGACACAATTGGTCCAAATGTAGTTTATTATTCACAAAGTCAGCCAATCACAGCCTGCCAGGTAGACTGGAGCTCAGACACAGCACCTTTCAACAACAACAAACCAATACACGAAACCGAGCCTTCATGACGGGCACTATTCATACAATCTGGCAAGGTTCAGATAAACTATAAACAGCTCTGTCAAGTAAAAACAGTTTAATTATTTTTAGTTATTTTGTCCCCTGTAATTATGTGTGATTCTTCATAAAAAATGTTGGGACTATTTTCCTAAAACTTTTCTCAGTGGAAGGGTATTATTATTATTATTTATTTCTTAGCAGACACCCTTATCCAAGGCGACTTACAGTCGTAAACAAATACATTAAGAATCACAGTACAAGTAATAATACAATTAAGAGCATAAATACAATAATGGAGCAAATAAATACAATAATGGAGCAAATAACAGTGTCAGTGATAGTTGCATCAGGATATAATTGAATACAAAATACTACAGACTAAATAACACTTGACACATTACAGTACTCTAAAGAACAGGATTAAATGCAGTAAAATAGGGGGCAGATAAGTGCAAGTAAAGCGCATTTAAGGAAGAGTGATTAGTGTCCAGGAAGGGTTCCCTGACAAATCATTACAATTTCAAGGTAAATGTAGGTTTTAAAGTTTGTTTGTTTTTTTTTGTTTTTGAAAGAAAACAATGAGAAAAATCGCCAAAGGCGAGGGCGCTAATGAAAGTCGAGGTCAACTACCGTATGGTAGAGCCTTCATCAACGGGCACTATCACTTAAATAATGCCACTGTATAGTACATTTTGTACTTTATACTCACACTCCTGTAATAGTGTTGACACAACCATGGTAAAAAAAAAAAAAACTATGAAAAACCTATTTAAATTCACAAGTTGAGACAAGCCTATCTAAAGAAAACCTATCTGATGATTTCATTCTTGTTTTGCCGTTTAAAAAAAAACACAAACACAAAATACCAAATACTGTAGGCTTTCAGACTTATAATGTATAATAAATACACCAAGGATCATTCTACTTATTGTGTACTGTACCGCCTTAAGCAACTATGGTACTGTAAATCCCTGCAATTTGAATTGGTATTGTGGTTAGCCAAAACAACAGTTTAAAAGAATGCATTTACTATATAACAAAACACATATCACGCTAGATCGAGGTTATGACGCAAACATTTAGATTAGCAATTATACAATTTGCAGTTATCATTTTGCCTTAATGTAGAGTAATCCTTTAATTCTGCTCTATAATGTGGGGGTGGGGTGGGGATGAACTCGGTCACTGTAAAGACAAAAGGCATAAAGTACATTTTACTTGCAAATTCCAGTCTTTAAAACACTACAAATTATCCACCAGTTGAAGGCAACTGAACTTAATTTGCAACAGTACCTAAAGTATATTTAACACATGATACAATCAGTAAACAGCATCTGCTGGTAAACAAAAAAGGTGTTGATTTCTTTCTTTACAGCTTTAGGTTTACTCTCTGCTGGTCATACAGTAATAATACTACTATTACAATTGATAGCACGGTTACAGTATATTCAGATGCGTAAAAAGACACCAATTAAACTTTTCTATCCTGTAATGCAGACATACATTACCACAGGATTTTCAGCACTGCATCTGCATAGGTGCTGGCTACAGCATTTTTAAATATTTATATGGCTGGCCTCTGCCAGAAACGTCCTGCAAGGATCTCAGTTGGTCTTATTGTTATACTTCGATTTCTAGTCTCTCTTGTGTGAGACTGTCTGGCTACCTTCAAAAGAGCAATCGGAAAAGTCTAATTTTTCATGTGCATAGTGCATTAAAAAATTCCTTCAATATTTGGGTAACACGGCACATTGAATTTTGGTTAAGATGAAGTATTAATATTAGTGCATGATAAAAGTGCTACAAGGTTTTATGAAAATGTTACAACTGTGAAACTGTGCAGTAAACAGAAGTACAACAGGAAACAAAACTGATTCCCCTCACTGAACACACACACACACACACACACACAAAAAAAAACTTTCTATACAGAATATTATACTGAATATACAAATCGTCCTACAGTACCGTAGTAAGGCTAACAGACCATGACCGTTCTAAGAAGCATATTTTTATAGATTTCCTTCCACTATAAAAAACACTCATTCATATATATTTTTTTCAATGCCCTAAAACAAACACTACTGCTGAAAATATTAATATGTATTTGGGTTGTGAAAATGCTTCACAGCTGCCACAAATGTCTAAAAGCTATAAAGGCATTCGAGACTGACAGGACAATGACATGGACTCCACAGAATCTAGACTTGGCAGACTTACCCCACAGTTCCTGCCATTAATGCTACATGCTCATTTGCTGTATTGCTGCCAAATGCGATGGAGGGAGGTGGTAATCGCATTTACAAGCCGAAACAACAGTGATGTAACTGGCAACAGCACAAAGCTGACCAGAAGTTACAGAAATACACAACTTAGAATAGTGCATCGAAAAATCTTTTTACAGCTGTCATGACATGTGTTAGCATTAAAACAATGGGGTCTATTCAACTGATCTAAACAGTGACTGATCTAAATACCGCCACTGTTTAAATAATGAATGAAGTGCCCAAGGCGATGGACATTATCCAACAGCATGTATTAGTCCTTTGGTTTATTGATGTCTGTAAAAATCTGAAAAAAAAAGGTTCATATTTTACTGCCCATTTTAATGGTGATTGCAGTATTTAGATCGGCCACTGTTTAGATCGATGGAAGTGAACCCAGTGTGTGTTTCATTTTAGGTCTGAGTGCGACAAAAGTATAGTACTTACAGTATCTCTATAAAGTAATTGGTTTATAAACACAACAAAACTAATTATTACAAGTACAGTACCGTACACTTGATGACTAAATGATTACTGGTAATGGCCACTGCTGTAAAATGATACTGGACTGTGCGCATTATGTTCTTGTGGATGTATTCTACTATACTGTAGTTCTATCATATTTTCTATCAATGCAACACTTTCTTTCAAGATTAAATATGACCTGACCATTTATTAAAATACTGTTGTATGGAAATGTGCTGCCAAAATATTTTGGCAATAAATAAATAAATAAATAAATAAATAAATAAATAATTCATATGCCCTACTTTTTTTTGTCAACACTGCAATCTTTTACTCTACCCTGCAGTTACAAATTTAGTATTTTATTGTCCCTGTCACCATCAATTAGCAGTTATAGTTTAATTTATTTGTACGCTATGAGTCACTCGTACTTAGTTTCTGAACTGAAATACATCAATATTTATTGCAAGAACTCACCATCTGCATGTTCCACTCAAGAATCCTCAGTTTCATACCCTGGCTCTATTCACTTTATTTGTATTTACTGCACTGCCAATCATTGAGAAATGGCTCTGTCAGTATCTAACTTACAGGAAGAAATTTACTGTAGAAAATAAATCCATGCCCAACAACATAGACAGACATGTAGGGCCTATTCTGTTTCATTGTTTTGTTTTCCTTTCCTTCATCACATCATGTTTATATTCTACTGTACATTACAGTCTGTACAGTAAAGATCTGCGATACTATCCTTTAATGAATGAAATTCAGATTCTGCCCAAGGCATATTCAGAAAGGGTTGCAGCTTGGATACACTGCGCAATTTACAAAGATATTTGTGAAGCTCTGTAAGCCATTTTAAAACATATTGTGAATGAAGATGCTGCTGCAGGGACACAATAGATCAGGAGGTCACTGGATAAAGCTACTGTACTGTACTGTACAATGTCACCTCCAGGCTCATTAGAACTCTGACTGCATTACAATAAACAATGTATCGTAAGGTTTCCTACAGAAATCCTAATTAACCGTATAAAGAAAAAAAGTATGATGCACATTTTTTATTATATATTAATCTACAATATTAAGGAACGCTATCTGGTTATCCCTACAGTACAATGTTCATGGGCTTGAAAATGTTGTCTTTAGTAGGTATAAAAACAAAGACTCGTGTCTTGAACACATATTCAATATGTATTAAGCCTTTATCATATACTGTACAGTACTGTACACACATGCTGCACACATATCTTTTCCAGTACACAAAGAGAAAGTTGGCTAACAGTACTCATAATATGTAACATTTTAATATTTGAAACAGGTTTATTAGTAAACTTCAAAGGTTAAGGAAATTAATCACAATCTACACCCCTACAGAACATTACTGCCAACGGAAACTGACAAAGCATTTGTTTTCAAAGAAAAAATAACGTCTGATACTGCTAACTGATGTCTCTGTAAACTTGACTGAATCTGCTATGACAGAAAGTGCATCAGGGATTTATTTCCCTTACCATCCTGTCACTGCAGATACTGTAGTGGAGTTTTATACAATAGGATTTGTCATTGCTGTCAGTTCTTTAAAAGTAAACTAATACAATTTATATAACAGAACAAGTTTACTTGTCTCAGATAGGTCTAACAAGAAACCCAGTGCCTGGACAGCTTTGAATAATAGTATACTTTTACAGAGTATGATTTGCTTTGTAAACACACACAAATATACAATATCTAGGTCTATAGGTTGATTGGCGGATACAGTATATTAAGGAACTAAAAATGTATAAGAGGTAGAGATTACGGGCCGGAAGCAAAGAGGCTATGAAAAAAAAAGAAATCCAGTGAATCCCACACAGTTGAATGTACAGATTCTCCTCGGGCTTGCTCTCTAGAAATGATAAAGAGCACCACTGCTCTTTTCCAAAGTATCCCATGTACAGTACTTCAAGCAGCCAACTTTTCATGTACAGCATCGTCTTTGAAATACTAGGCCTACAAGCCAAAGTATAAAATACAAACAAAGAACCAAAAGATCTTCAAAAGAAGAAAATGAGGGGCAGTGATAAAACTGCTGGTCCTAATACGGTCTAAGAAAACAGATTTCTAAACGTTGGTTAAGACTTAAAGGGGAGAGAAAGAGCCCCAGTCTTACCAAAGCTTGCTCATTGGGTGTTTTTACACTGTACTTTACAGTGGTAAGGCTTGTGGAAACAAAAAATGAACAGTTATTGAATTGGCAAGCTTTGTGAGACCTAAAACCAGGAGTCTAAAGCCCGCCGCACACAGCCCCGACTCATCTCATCTCAACTTGCCGTACAGAGTTAGTATGAATCGTATCACTGTGCGTGCCCTTAAAACCAAGATTATGCAGATTGCAGTCGGGATGTCTTCAGATTTGAAGATTGAACATGTTTCGTTCAGATTGACGCAGTTTCGTTCAGATGTCATCAGTCTGTCTGTGTGTGGCGGTTGCCGACCAAGACTGACTGAGACCGATTAGTCATAAGGGTGTCAACCAATGGTGAAGCAGACGTAGCTTGTCATGTAACTTGTCCTACAAGATGGCGGAATATTGACAGCTTTAGTTCCACAGATAAAAATACATTAGTCTTGAATTGCTCCGAGTGTCCCGAATTAAAAAATACCAGATATTTGCACATATTGATATTTGAATAGTTTTGTTTAGGCGTACTAATCAAAGGTAAATTATCAATTTACCTTTTTATTATCAATCTACTGGCATATTTTCTTACTGCGCTAAAACAGAAGTAACCGGTGTGTCGATCTCCAATAGGTCACATATCACAAGCCCCTAGATCCACACGCTGAGAAAAAAAACGTCAAATAAAAATCAACAGGTTGGATTTTATTTACCACAGGCTAAAGTGTAGTAGACAAACTATATAAAAAGTCAAACACTGCCTGAAACGTTTGTACGGTGTAAATGGTCAATTAATTAATAGGCTAAGCGCTTCCTTTGGTTGCCTCGCAGCACTGTCTCCGCCATCTAATCAGCATGCGATGCCATGCATAATATGAGGGTCACTATGCTGGGCTAAGTTAATACAAAAAATGTGTACAGGGCAGTATTAATTAAATCTGCATACATAGTAATCACCAGTATCTAGTTGTGATCAGTCTAATACAGTCTTAGCAGTGTGCGACACCCAGTCGGGAAAAACTCAATTGTGACGTCAAACCAAAACTGAGCACAACTGATCGCAGAATCTGTGCATACTCAGATGAGATGAGTCGGGATGGCTTGAGTCGGGCTGTGTGCGGCGGGCTTAATTTTGTTCCACTTACTGTAGTTTATTACTGTGTCCAACTTCATCTTTAGGACATTTTCCATAAATGCATTCTAACAATAGAATGCTGGAATGGAAACTGATACTTTAATCAGTGGTGGAATGTTTAGCAGTCCATCAGTCTCCATTTATATTAGTTTCATCCAAGTTGATACTGTAATCAATAACTAAGTCTATTTTATTTTTTACTGTCCAAAACACTTGAAATTCAAAAATGGGAAAAAATAAATAAAACATATGAGCACACAAAATACAGACCAAAGTTAAAAGTCTTGTGAAACTTAAAATAAGAACATGATAAATGTATGATGACCAGTTTTAATCAAGGATCAAAGCAGGAGTTGAGCGCAGCCACACTGTCTAGACTGGAGTCTACTTCAGGAAGCCTCTGTAGCATATAAAACAACATCTGCAAGGCACACTAATCACACTTAGTCCTTTCTTCTGGGTCTCCTGTACATTAGGAAACTTTCACTAAAATGTATTAAGTCGTCATAGTTTATGACAAGTACTGTACACCATTCAAAAGAAAATACTATTACTTGTAAAAGACAGTAAAAAACAGGTACTGAAAAGTTACTGGATTTGGGGAAGCATGGAAGCATATGCACCTTTACAATATGGAGCACTTGCATGCTTCAAACTGAATTTGTTTGAAAACATGATCTGTTGTCTAACATCATTTTCCAGTGCATACTGTACAGGTGTGGTGATTTTTCATAATGTTTTGAAATTTGAAAGCCTAATATAAATTAAACAAAATTAATAACTGTTTGCAAAATATATTTTACAACTGCTAATTCTTATGATACATTGCTATGATAAACAGCACAGTATGTCAAATCTTGTAAGGTACAATACTGTTGTATAGAGTATTATCACAGTACAATAAAACCCTTCACCAGTATTGCTCACATTTTGTAACACAACCACAAGATAAACATACTCAATCACTCCAATTTTAAACAATATTTCATTTGAAGCACTCAAAGTGTGCTGCCTGCTCTAGTGGAAAATACAACAGTTTAATGTACTGCACTGTTGAATACACAAGAAAAAGACCTTACCTGTGTTGGCTTTTTCCATACATTTTGAAATTGTCAAATTGTTTACAAAAGCATGCCTGTCAGGTGAAGAACAGTATGGCTGCCACAGTTTTGACAAATGCAGTAGGCTGTATTACACTAGATTGCAATCATTTTTTGATGGCAACAGCAACACAGTTCTAGGTCTATGGATTAAGCTTTAGCAACCACAAAGGAAATTACACGCTGGTGAAAATAACTCAGTGACAAAATCTATGTTAGTGTAAACAAATTCAGAGTTGGAGCCAGCTTCTATAAACAAATAGGAAGTACCATTATAAACTTTCTCACGCAGGCAGCAATTACTGTACAGTTTTGGTCCTTATAATACGGTCCCTGGAGACCGAAAATGCAACCCCATGCTCTCCAGGAAAATAGAATCCTTGCTGTTAAACCTACTTTGCAAATCTCCACCCCCATCTCAGTCGCCACTTTAACCAGTCTACAAAGCTGAAGCATGTGACCAACATGACTGCTACTGTAAAGGAGCAGTTTGAGCCAAGATTCAGTTAATGCCAAGGTTCCTGACACCTCATCTCTACAAAACAAATAGATACTGTAAATGCTCAAAATACTGTAAGAGCATCTGATAAAAATTACAATTAAGAATACAGTATACGTATTGTATTGTGCTTTACCTTGCTCTCTTAAAACTCACTGTGAAATGTTAGACTGGGTTCAGAAGCTGGAAGACACATTAACATGTGGATCGATTCACCCATAATCAGATTCAGTTCCACTCCCCTATGAGCTTTACTTCACATTTATTATTTAGAGAGAAAATATGCTGAGTAAAACTGGAACAAATCTATGGCCTGCTTCCAGAGTTCTTTGCATTGTAAGCATGGGGGTGAAACCGTTAATTTTTTTTACTTGAAAACACCCTGTGATGGGGTACCTCGCCCGTGTGTGTGTATTATTTTGTATTTGTTATCTTATTATTTAAAACGTATTGTTTGATTTGTATAAAACACAATGTTTTGTTATTGTTGTTTTTGCAGCATGGATGGGGTTAAACTTCCCCATCCATGCTGAACCCATTCAGAATGTGACCATCTCCAGATTGATTGATTAATTTATTAGTAATTTGGAGACGGTCACATGTATATAAACCCACAGCTTTGGCTGATTGGGGAGTGTGTACAGAGGCGGAACGAGACGTGAGCGAAAGAGAAACTAAAATAAATCATTACACTTGCTATTCATGCTGGGTTTATACTGGCACAATACGTGTGTGTTCCATGTCTGTTTTGGCCAACCTGCCTTTTTGTTATGTATAAGTACAATTTAACTATTTTTTGTATTAATAAAATGTGCTGCAGCGCCTTCATTCTCCAGTGCTGTCTCTGTGTGTGCTACTCCTTCCTGGCCTGATGTCACCACACAAGTCAGCTGGTTCACACACCCATAATAAAACTGAATTGAGGGAATTATATAATGCAGCTGTGTATCTAATATGAAGACTTCATATTATTCCATTTTGTCACAGGCTAATGCCAAGGTTTTTCACACATTAACCTGCAGTGTACAGCCCTGTAGATATAAAGTCAGTTCTGTACATCCCATGGTCTCCATGAAATGAGAATATGACAGTGTAAATATGTTGTATTAATTATGAAGGCACATCTCTTATGGCATACAAGATAGTATACGAGCTGTTGTGGCAGCAGTAACAAGTAACAATTAACAAAACATCCCAGTACATGATTTCCATTACATGAGAGTAGATGTTAATTCTTCATGCTGATTTGAACTCAGATCTCGCAAAGATAAGCACCAACTGAGACGTAGCTTTACAGTAAACTAATGTGATCCATCTGCATCTCCATTCATTTGCACTTCTTTCCATCTGATGATGCAGACATCCTTCTGCATGGTGTTGGTGGCTGAAATGTAATGCTGGCTCCAGGGATGAGCTTATTTTGCCTCTCCCGCGCATCAGTAGACCCAACGGCTGCGATGCTGGCTCCGGGGATCAACCACAGTGCAGTCTCCCCAGCGCATCAGAATGACAACCGTCTGGATTGAGCTAAGTAGGGTACATCTCGGGTCTTCAAGTGGGCACCTTCCGTTTTCTGTGTTTCGTCAGCTAGCCCACGACACCTCAAGAGGGCTCAACAGTGATTTTGGCATCCCAACATCACCCCCCTCCATCCCCCACTCAACTCAGCCCAGCTTATTTACCCATACATCAGCGTTGCTTTCTTTCTATTGTGCTTGAGATCCCCAGCCAGAATCTTTCCGTCTCAACCACAGCCAGTTGCTGCTCCTTTCTGCTGCTTCAGATAAGTTCTTCACTGAGCAACCCAACTCTTGGTCACTGAACCGACATCTCTGAGAAACTGTGTTGTAGAGTGTGCAACAAATCCTCGACAACCCACCTCCACTGCGTAAACCCATACTCTCCATCCTTACTGTTCCACTTCAGCAGCTAGTTGAGCATACCAAAGTTTCTTCCTCTCATATGCCTCATCCACAGCATCCTCCCATGGCGCTGATAACTCTAACAGATGAACAAGGCGTGCTGATCCAGAACACAAGACAATGTCTGGTCGAAGGTTAGTGGTGGCAATCTCAGGTGGAAAAATAAGCCGTTGACCAACATCTGTCAGCATTTTCCAGTCTCTAGCAGCTTCCAGTTGTCCTGGGCGAGGCTTTTGTTTTGCTTTTCTTGGTGGTTGCTCTACTGGTCAGAGGGATATTGTCTTTTGTGTGTAATTCTTTGATGGAACTGGTGGCAACTTATTGATCAAACATCGCAGCACCTGGTCATGGCGCCAAGTAAACCGTACATCCTGTCAAAATGTGCTTTAATGTTGCAGGTGATGAACACAAAGGACATGAGGGATCCTCACCCACCCAGAGGTTTAGGTTCTGTGGTGATGGGAGAACATCATATGTTGATCTGATGAGGAAACTGATCCTGGTCTGTTCCATTGTCCATAGGTCTTGCCAGCCGATCTTGCGTTGTTCCACACTCTCCCAACTCATCCATGCTCCCTGCTTGGCCTGGGAAACGGCCTTTACACACCTCATCCTCTCCTCCTGCTTTTGCACCTCGTTGACTACCAGCTTCCTCCATTGAGCTGGGGTTGCCTTGTGCCATGTAGGAGGAGCTGAACTGAGACCAAGACCCTCTTCCATACTGGACTTGCCCCTTAAAATGCTTATCAGTTACTGCAAACGTAGGGTATTAAATGCAGACCCAGCAAGTCTTGCACTTACAGAGAAACAGGTATTCCTGACTCTATGGAGGCTGACATTCGTTTTCTATTTCTTTTTGTTGTAAATCCTGAAGATCTAATATGTAATCACGATGCTGATCTTTCCACCTCATACTGTACTTCAACCACAACTTTAATTACAGTACTGTAAAGTACACAGCCCTGTCCCCATTGTTTTGTGCTTATGTAACCGTCTGCATATTTGTGTAATACAGAATGTTGGAGGGGACAGGCACTACTAAATAAGGAGAAACAACAACTTTCCCAACATACACTTATACAGTTGTATGTATTAGGTTTTGCAATCAAAATCACAAATTTGCAATAACTGATGAAGGGTTATATTAATTTACTGTAGGATGGACTACTACAGTATATTATGAGAATAACAGTTATTCTAGTCTTTAAAGCTCAACTGCATGTAGGCCAGATAAAGTGAAAATCATTCTAGTTGCTAAAGCACTGTTTTACTATCCAGGAGAGATGAGGGGGATTTCAGCTTTATAATTCAATACAATCTAAATTAACATTTACAGTAGCAGGATCCATTCAGTATGGTACAGCTTTTTTATTTAAAAAGGCCAGCTGTTCCCCAGTACCAAGGTGTGGGGTTTGTACTTAAAAAAAACAAAAAAAAAACTACAACATAGTTTTCCCCAGATACAATCATAGAAACAAAACAGTGTTTCCAGACCATACTGCAGTCATTCAACTGTATAATGTTTGTGTAGTACAATTTAATAAAAAAATTATACGTAATAGTAAATGTTTTGTGTTCATCTTTATTGTTGCAATAAAGCCACAGAATTAATTAATAATACTGTAGTTTTCTTATTAAAGACTTGCAGGTTTCCTAACTCACAATTGTGTTGCAGCTTATTTTTTTCTGGTGAAGTGAATTTGACTTTCCTTTTAAGAGAAAAATTCTACAGTAACAAAACATGTCAGATAACTCATTACATTATGCCTAAAGTGTAAGATGATTTAATCATAGTAAACATTTCAACAAGTTATTTTTTCATGTTTATTTTTTTTAATTGACAAATCTATAAATATTAGTCATGGATAGTTATAGATTTTGCAGATTACAGTAAAACACATCAGGTTTATTTTAACTTATTATTAAAAGAAAAGGTAATAGCGCTCACTGAACTGAAGCATTAGGCCGTGACTAATTTAGTTGTCACTAAATACAAATACAGTAGCTGCCCCATTGGATCATTAATCATTCCTTTCCTTCTCAACTTGTGTTTTTTTTTAGATAATTAGCTATATTTTTATGCTAACTCCCAGTATTCTGGCTTTCAAAAGTATCAAAGCAAATGATGAAGAAAGCACAACAGCACAGGGTCTTCCTGCCCTGCCATCTGCCCAAAGGGCTGGAGCCAACCAACAAAAAGGTCAGGATCTGTTGAAAAATTTACATAAAATGTAGACTGAAGGCATGTCTCTTTTTAAATGCAGCCCACAGTCTACGGTTTATTTAGAAAAATCACTTGTGGAGACAGGTTTGGTGCTAGTCTATAGATGTGATTATTAATGCTCTCTTGTCTGTGATTTCTATAGCATGTGACAAGCATGACTCTTTCCTGTATAAAGAAAACTTTTACCACCAAATCTTTAAAGAATGTAATTGAGCAGTTTATGACAGATGGTAGCTGTGACCAGATACAGATCTCCTTCATGATAGGACTCTCAATGGTGAGAGCTGATACAATATCATGTAGGCTACTCAAACAAGTGCTCTTATTTTCCTAAAAAGTAATGTATGACAAAGCCATCTGCCAAGCGGAAAACATTTTGAACATTTGTAGAATTGTCACACACCATATTTGGCAGTCTTCTGCTTTTAGGAAGCCAAATCGTCATCAAAACCCATCTACAGTAATGTTTCAAGAAACAGTCCAAAATTAAACACACAAACAGGGTTGTGATCAATTCCAATTCCATTTCAATTTTTTTAAATCAATTCCCAATTCCAATTCATCATTGATCTAAATTGCAATTAGCAGTATTCTGTTAAAACAAGCTTCTCACAGTGGCAACGCATTACTTAAATTTAAAGAGTAAGCATAGCTTTATACGTCACACGTTGCTGTAATTTTCTTTTCATTGTTAACATCCTGACAACTTTTTACACGTTAAAGTCCGTTTAAAGCTCTTTTTGAAATGAACAATCGTAACAATTATTAGGTCTCTAAAATATAAATTCAAATTTATCCGAAGGAGTTTGAATTTGAATTGGAAATTGATTTTAAAAAGGAATTGGAAATGGAACTGGAATTGAAAAACATGAATTGATCCCAACTCGGCACACACAACTACTGCAAGACTGTACATTTGCTGGCTGTATCTGGCATGCAAATAAAACCAGGAATCATGCCAAAGGGATGTGTGATCTAGCACTATTTTAAAATAAATATTTAATACATTAACATGTTAATACCGTACACTCTTAAAACATTACACTACCTTCCCATAAAGCATTCAAATAACTCAAGGTCTCTTCAGCTCATTTTACAATAAGGTCACTCAAAATAAAGAAAGACAGAGAAAGAAATTCATACAAAATAAAAAGCATGCTCTCAGGTTTGGGTGTTTTTTTCCTGGAAAAACCTAAACAGCCTTCAGTTGAGCAGCTTCGTATTAAGCAGGTGCATTCTTGTTTTTTTGCAGAACTTTGTACAAAAAAAAAAAAAAAAAATCCCAAGAGAAACCACTGAAACCATTCCCACCATTACAAAAAAAAATAATGTGGTCTATTCAATTGATCCAAACGGTGGCAAATTACTGCGTCTTTCAAAAAACTCAAAATGATTGTTATGACTGAGAAAATACTGTACTACTACAGTATTTTCTTGCATGCATTGCAAGATGTTCACAACCTTGTTACACAAATTTAAATTGTCTGTATTTACAGCCACTGCTTTTTAGATCAATTGAATATACCTCAATTGAGAGTTATTACTGTACAGCTACAATACGATGTTAGATTCCTTTTACAGTAGTTTGCAGCTAATGCATTCCAGATCTGCCAGAAGTATAAACCTTATGAAATCTCTCTCAGCAACATAGTTGACTTATAATGGAAATACATGTGACATTTGTGTTCACAGCACTTGCCAATTTGGGAAACACTATTCAACCATAACCAGAAAGTAGTCAATGCTCTATAGTAAATGGCTTACCCACAATACAGCAGCAATACAAAGTCCAACTGACCTTAAAATCTGAGCACCTTGTATGTTTAACTACTACCATTTTTGTATAATACAGAATCCTACATCTTTGGCTGAATTGGAGCATTAGGATGATTGTCCTGAGGATTTACTCAACCACAGTTACAATACTTTAGCCAAGACATATGTTGTGGTAACCTCCCTGGCCTAAGCTTTAAGATAGTGACAACTGGCTTTAGACTTTCATTCACCTTCCCTGATGGGCACATTTCAGGATTCATTGTTCATCGTCCAGTTTTTCTTTAAAACATAAATATGTGCTCTTTGATTGTAATTTTCTTACACAAACCAAGCGTGTGTATAGTACGCACTGATATCAAGAGTTTGAGGGGGTAGAACTACTGTACCACTAGCATTTCTTACAAACAATCCAGTTGCACAACTGAACTTACAGAACAGTAGAATTGGCATATCTCATGAACAATTTAGAGACATAACACACTTGTTCATATTTTTTTAATAATACAATTGTGCTTCAATGAAGCTTTAGTGTCTTCAAATACTGCTCTGCAGTGTACAGCTGGCATTTAAAATAGTGCTTTCTCAAGGGGTACAATAAACTTAGAAACTAATAACAGAAACAAAACAAAAAGTCTAGTTTTGAACATGCGTTAATTCATTTTGTGTTTAGCCTGACTTCCGGTATGCTTTTTATCAAGTCTTTTTCATCTTACACATCAAGGTTTGGTGAGTAACTAATTAAATATAAAATATACTAAAGATTTGGTTTAAAAAAAAAAAAATCAAAATATACTGCTAAATGAACTAAACAAATAAAAACAACTCCCATTTATGATATTAACTACACCCTTCCAATAGAGTTTGACCCTAGAGCAAAATGCAGCTCAAAGATAAGTGGTACTGGGCCTTGACTTCTAAGGACAACTCTGACTGACCAATTTAGTAGCAGATTTAAAAGGGAAAGATATACAAGATTAGCACATCAGCTTGCAACTCAAACTGGGGTAAACTGCACAATTCTAAAAACTGTCAATCATCATTAAGCACTTAACAATGAGTTAGCATCAAGTGCCACGTTTGCACCCTAAAATACTATAACCCAGTATGGTAATTAAAAAAAAATAAAATAAAAAACCCTAATGCTAAATGTACAGTACATGTTCTGTACCATTTTCTATAAAAAATGGTGCATTACTGTATTTCTTACTGTAACAAAAACAAAAAGATTACAAATATATTTTATTTATTTTTGTAGTACACAAGGGTTTATATTACAAAACTATTACAAAAACAACATTAATTTTATAGACTTGTGTGTATTATTATCTAGTACAAAAGGTAATACTGTAACCTCTATTTAAAATGGAACAACTTACTTTATTTTGTATGTATGTTTGCAGTCAACATCCCTATATTATTCGTTGCACCTGAGTATTCTCAACAGTATTTATATCCCAATTATCATGGTTTTATTTGTGTGATTGTTTAAACAGGCAAATTCATTGGAGGGCTCCATTTTAAGGAACAACATTGACATACATTTGTAAAGAGTCAACATTAGATGTGGACCCTGTAGCAGAAATCATAATGTTCAGGGTGTTAAACCACCAGCCAGTCCTCAGAGTCTGTCTACTATAACATTCTTCAGGTACAGGTTTGGTAGAACTTCAGAAAGCATATTACTTACTGTCAAGTAACAGCCCCTAGGTGAACAAGAGTAACGAAATTAATGTGTATATGTTATTTAGCCTATGTATACTTTTCAGGGCCAGAATGATCAAAACTGATATGTAATAATAATAATAATAATAATAATAATAATAATAATAATAATAAGACATAAAGCAATACATCTACCGTGGCTACATGACGCTGTGATTTTTCTCGGTATTAATCATGCTAACTACAATACAGTGCCATGTACTGTAATGCCTCCTGATTTAAAATACTGTTATCATACAATCGAGTATTTGTTTTCCTCCATTAACATAACATTTCAATGTTTAATGCATATGCTTCAGGGTTTATCATGGGGCCTTTCTGATCGGTCCAACACAATGAAATAGCTCTTCGGTGACATTTCAGAATATCACATTGTTTTCATTATATACGTAAAAATCACAAAATTAAATATATATCAGTTTTTATAAATTCATTATTAAGGAGCAAATTGTATTATTTTCTACCAAAGTAATTTCCAGATAGTCTTAACATGTTTTTCTTTTTTTTTTTTCTGCCTCATACTTTTAGCTCTGAATTACTGTGTGCCTTAATATACATTGGGATTTAGTCGACGTCAAAATGCTCACGCATGATTAACATTAAGGTCCCGCATCACCGCTGTGTACTTTCACGAGACATTAACGTCAGTGTGATCAAAATACATTTTTACCATGAGACTCCACCGTCCTTCAGTAGTGCGTGTTTTTATTGGCTAACCTGTGCTCGCCATTTCACTGCATACTGCTGTGGCCGTTGTTTATGTAAGGGCAGCTCCCCATTTCTGAAAATTTTAAACACAGCATTTAACACAAACCGAAACCTAAAATGCAATTAGAAAAGACCACCGAAAAATGGTATACTCGTGTTTGTTTTTGCTTCTTACTAGCCTGAAATGGCAACTTCTCACCACAGTGCACTTGAAACCTGCATTTTTCATCAATGGCTCAACACATATATATATATATATATATATATATACTATATATATATATATATATATATATATATATATATATATATATATATATATATATATATATATATATATATATATATATATATATATCTCAAAGACTTAAAAACAAGTAAAATACACTGTGGGGCATAAGTCTGAGGTCAGATAAGTATTTAGCTTTATCGATTTTGTTTTTACAGCATAATGTAAAACAAAGCGCATTCTACCGAACACTGAAGGCTAATTAACAGTTACGGTTATTGCAATATGCACAATACTGTTAAGCAGTTTTGTATTGACATAATTTGATTGGTGTTCCTGATAAAAACAAAAAAAAAATTCCGGTAAACAAAATAAACAAACTTTATCTTTAAATAGACGTATAAAAATTGCAGTTTACGAAACATTTTAACTCTTTCAAGGTTTATCTGCACACCATCTGAAATCAAAGCCCCGAGAGAGATGGTTGCATTCCAATGGTAAATTCGATCGTCACTTTGTTAACTGTACAGTGAAATAAATGACCAGGTGTATTAAATATATAACACACGCTGCGGGCTGCACAACAGAAAACAAATGTTGCATGTGCAATATATATATACATATTTTTTTAAAAACTCAGGACCCAACTACAGCAAAAAATGAAGCTGCACCCACCTGAGGAACACGAGATGAGAAACACTGCAAAGGCTAGTTTTGTAGCTGCTCCCATCTTCAAGCTGGTACAAATCCTTGTTTTAAAATCCTGAAAATGATATCACCTTCAAAAGCCAAGGATGTCCATCTGCATTCAATGCCTTTTTATTTCAATTTAACTGGATACATCTGTTCTTTATGCAAATGTCACACTTAGAATCCACAAATCCAAACAATGCTAAGAAAAAAAATATTTTGACAAATAAGTTGACGATGGCAAAAGCCCAGGTCCTTGCAAGAAAGGCCCGCTTCTGGATTCTCTGCACAGAAATGAACTCAAAATACATGTGTCATTTGGCTGGATGAATGCATTAGCATATTTTGGGCATATTGTAAAATATCCTCAGATATACACTTGTTGAAGATCCCACCTTTCAAATTACAAGATGTTGACAAATCCACAGATTCAAAATACATGTACACTACCTAGATAGAATCGTTTGCAGAAAACATCGTAGCTTGTTGCATCCAACGTTTACAAATAGACAAAATCGATGATACAACCGAGAGAAAAAAACACGTTCAAAATATGCCACAACACACCTTATTCAGTGATTGTTTTATTGCATTAACAAACAAACAAAAAAATGTTGTTTTTTTTCTATTTTGTTTTTGTTTTTTGTCTTGAATTAATTCCAGCAGCAATCAAAAAGATCCGTACAGTTCGGTGGCATTTTAGGATTTGCATTTCATCGCCCGAGTTCCTAATGGATTCTGACACTCGTATAACATCAACATTTTATTCAAAGGTAAGGTAATAACAACACACATTCAAATTTATCAATTATGGATACACTTCTTGTGTAAATAAATGTCTGGAAGAGATTACTTTCAAAATCCACTTTATCCGTGTCACGAGTGGTGGTCCTGGGAAACGTTTCTTTCTGCTAAGTCCGCAATTTCACATTACGATTAAAAAAAAAAAAAAAAAAAAAAAAAAAATTTGCAATAATTGCAAACCAAAGGGTTCGTAGTTTTAAAACAAGAAATGTGGTTTTCCTTTGTTGTGGTAGAAGATAAACATTAAAAAAACGCACAGTCCTGTTGTCGCTGCCTCGTCTCGGCTTTTTTTGGTTGTCAAGTCCCAATTAATGCTTCAAGCTCCACTCTCAATAACTTTATTCTTCTTGAGACAACACACTGCACAATATAAATACTCAAAAAGTGGACGCTTTGAATACGAGGTTGTTTTGTTTTTGAATGGGAAGTTGATGAACGCTACAGCTGTCATCTCCTTGGCTGTGTTACAGTTTCTTATTCCTCATGTCTTTTTTTTCTCTCATTCAGTGAAACTGACTAGATTCAAGATGGCGGTCAGCACGGATTGTTTTTGTTTATTATGTCTCCTCCTCCACTTCTCCTCTCCCCCCCTTCCACGCGGATAGCACACTGTAATCCTGCAGGCGAACACCCTTGACTGACATCACTGCACGTCAAATCGAAAGGCAGGAAAACCACACCAGCCGCCAGAACGCCTGGAAACACAACCAATCGCACAAAGGACATGTTTAGAAAGCACCGAGGCTTTAAATGTCACTCAAAGACAATTTCTGATTGATAGGCGCAATGTCCTATCACAAGCAAAATGACAGTCACTGCTTTGTATGATCTGTCGTGTGATATGCCAGCTTTCTGATTAACTCAATGAGAATGTGTGATGTGGATAGTAGTACTACGATGTTATTATTATTATTATGTTGTTGTTGTTGTTGTTGATGATGATGATTTCACTTTTTAGTTTGAGATTGATGCAATAAAGCCACAGCTCACTCCATACAAAATGATATTTTTAAACCAATTTAAACTCCTTATCAATTCCCGCAGTTAAACTCGATTAAGAATTGTAGGTTAAAAACAAATGTTCTATGATTAGTGCTTTACTCAGCTTAATATGATTAGCCTATTAATTGTGCCTCAGTAGTACACTTCATGCGACACTTAAAACAGTTGTATAGAATTTAGGTCTGAACAACTGAGATAAAATGTACTTTCTGTCAGTGAGGGTAAAGCCACTGTTGTCAGTTCGTCCTTTCATTGTTTAACAAGATGCCTAAATAATCATGATCTAACACAAACAGTCCCCAATTCTTTTTTCCCCCAATTTATTGGAAAATGTGACAAATGTGAGAAGGTGAGCGAGAAAAAAAATCTGTGAAGTAAAAAAAAGAAATTGTCCATGTACTTAAACACTTACTTTTAAAAAAACCTCTTAATAAAATACTGTTTCGTATTATCAAGTGCTTTATCATCTTATTCTAAACAGGTTTCACACCAGTCTAACCTTTAAATAAATCATCTGATGGAGGGTTGTGTTTTTTTTTTCTTTTTGGATGAAATTCAAACCAAACAGGTGAAATGTGAGCACAATACAACATTTAATCCTATTGCCACCTCAGCATTTTATTTATTAGCAACTGCTTCTGTAACGATCATATTACTCCATTAGCATTTCTTGTATATGCATTAGGACTGATCGAAGGGCTCACGTTTCAAAATTGTTTTGTTCCGAGGTCTTTAGCCCATACCCCACTGCTGTCATTGGATTTACCTTTTACTGAAGTTTACATTAATTTTTTATCCTGCTCTTTACCAGTACGTGAAAAATATGTCAGGTGACATGTATTATCCCCAACAAAAGTGGATCAGGCTGGATTAGTTTGTCTAGGAATTGATAATGATTTGTTTTAGTTACATTAATATAGGCCTGTTAAATAGCTTAGATAGTTTGTTTATTTATTTTTTTAACAGGCAACAGTTTCAAAGCAAAATTTAAAATGAAAATGTATTGTTTCTCTGCGAATACGCTACAATACTGTAGCGTGCACGGGGGTAGGCAGCAGCAGGGCTGGTAGGTGACGTAATCACAAACGAAGACATAAGCCCGATATACGCTCCTTGCAAAAGAGCCCGCTCTTTTCTACAGCGGCATCAGCGCTGTGCTTGCTCTGTTTGATGCGCCTGCCTGCGTTAACCGAGATCACTACAATACTTTCTGATGCTGGTTGAGAGACAAGCGAAATCTTGTCTGTGACAGGACACCGTAATGAAGGCTCAATTCGCAGCTACTGGACAGAAAATCAACAGGAAAGACACGATTGGTCCACAATTCTGTCATCAGCTGGATCCAAACAACACCCTCCCTCAAAACCAGCCAGTCAATCTGCCAACCCTGTTTCAGTTCTTTACGCATAGGTTTTAAAGTTTTTTTTAAAGAGAAAATAAATAAATAAATACATCGTTTTCTAAAGGCGATAGAGCCGTCTCAATGCGTAGATGACCATGACTTTACTTAGCGCCCTCACAGTAGGGAGGCAGTATTTTTCAGTCATGATCGGGGGTCGGCACCATGTCGAGCGGTGAAGGACATTAAAAAAAAAAAAAAAAAAAAGAAGATTTTGGCCACGACGTTATATACAATTACATGCGTGTGTGTCAGACGTATTCACTGCCATGGACACTGATAACTCTTGCCCAGACATGCGTGTTCATGTTCATGACATTTGTGGTGACAGCGGGATAAAAATGACCCTATAAAATGTATTTTTATTTAGCATCTTACACCTGACTATCTGACACTTAGCCAATTCCAATTACAGATTCTTTAGCTGTCTACAAAATAGATCAATATTTTATAAAATGACTAAAGTGGTTTTACATAATATACTATCTGTTTGAAAACTGGAAAAGTAAAATGACAGCACAAATACTTCTGAAGAAAGCCTCAGCTGTTCTTCTCTTAGCGATCCCTAGGAACTGCATACAGTACATCTATGAGAAATAATCTTTTTTTTTTTTTCAGTGCTCAAGGCCTAGTTTATATGCTCTTGAATCAATGGAATGCAGTAAATAGACACCATGGAATTATGCATGGCTATCGCTACTCAACAAGGAAGACGGCTAAAAAAAAAATATCTGTTGTCAGAACAAAAGCCTGTTTGTATGCCATGAAAAAACATTGTAGAAAAAAAAGTATTACAGAAGAGAAAAAAAAAACGAATTAATAAACATTTATCATAAAGTGGAAAGGTAAGGCTGTATGTCTATCTTGGTTATATATGTTTAACTGCATGTACCAGTATAAACATCATATCCATGTATGTGTAGGTTGAATATAAATGATATAGCATCAGTATTGTGTGCATTGCATATTTGAATGAATCCCAAAGAATATACTGTATATTTGTGTAACAATTTGTATATTGAAGTGAACTGTTACTTAATATTTTATTTTACATTATGTTACACGCACAGTGCCAGCGCTAGGATTTACTGGGCCCTGGTGCAAGACTGTGAAGTGGACCCCCAAAAAAAAAACTACAGCCTAACCAACCATTTGAAAATAAGCTTGTTCAGCTTGTTCGATGTGGAAATGGAACAGGTTTTAGCCTTTTCGCTAAATCATTTATTTCCATATCTGTTCTAGCATCATGGCTGACAGCGATTTGGGGATGCTGTTTGTGCATTGTGATGTTTTTTTTTTCAGGCAGAAAGTTCCAAGCAGTAGTTATCATATGTACTAAACTATCATGGAGCAAGTTAAGCATGGAAGAGGGAGTCTTGGTCTCAGTTCAGCTCCTCCTACATGGCACAAGGCAACCCGAGCTCAACGGAGAAGCAGGAGGAGAGGATGAGATGGGAGAGTGGAACAACGCAAGATCAGCTGGCAAGACCTATGGACAATGGAACACAGAAGGATCAGTTTCCTCATCAGGTCAACATATGATATTCTCCCATCACCACATCCTAAACCTCTGGGTAGGAGAGGATCCCTCATGTCCTTTGTGTTCATCACCTGCAACATTAAGGCACATTTTGACAGGATGTAAGGTGGGTCTTAGCCAAGGATGGTTTACTTGGCGCCATGACCAGGTGCTGCGATGTTTGGCCTTTGCATTCGAAGATAAGCGTAACATGACCAATAAGTTGCCACCAGTTCCATTAAACATTACACACAAAAGAATGTGAGACAATTAAAAAAATGTGACATTTGGAAATCCAATATGAAATACTGTACTATTATTATGCGGCCTTCCGGTATACTTTCGTGACATCGTTCTGTGGTTTCTTTGATTACATATTAAATAAAGCATCTAAATGATGTTATTATTTTTTTTTTAATTGTCTCAATCCAAAAAAAGAATTCATGATTTTCACGATTTCTGGGTTTTTTTCACAGGTGTATATTAATTCCGTGTCTAGCAGAATGCTCGTGCACCACAGTACCACAGGATATATAGTAAATATATCTTTATATTGGTACAGTATCTCAGCCCTTAGTGAGTTTTTTTTTTTTTAAGTTTCATATAGTGTGAAAGAAAGACCTGATTTTGTGCATTTGTTCCTTTGTCATTGTCAGAGTAAAAGATTTGCAAAAGAGTGGCTTTGACAAGTATATTGTGTAAACCCAGATGAGTTGAGCAACAGACAGAGAGTGTTCAATACTAGGAACACAAGACTGTGAACTACATCTTTAGTTGAATTTAATAAATAGGAAAGTTTATAAATGGCTGTAAACGGCATAAATGGCATGTTTATAAATGGCTGTAAACGTTGGTATAGTAACGTCTGTAATCCCTGCTCATAATAAACGCTTTGGTAAAAAACAACAACTACTACCGTGGCGGATTTCCCCCAATCAATCCCATAATGCAATGGATGTTTACATGTGTGACGTCATAGTGGCATTGGTCTTTTGCAGTAGATGGCACCGCTGTATTTTTTACGTCTAGTCATTAAAGTTTGTTCACACCTTGCACCCCTCCCTGACGCCAGCCCTGTCTGTACATGCTGTATACCTGTCTGTACATGCTGTGTACTGCTTAGCAGTCGTTTTCTTTCACACATGTTCAATTAATGGCTCATTATGTTTCAGAAGCTATAAAAAATATACCTACACTTAATGTATGCACCATTGTTGTGTCAGTCTGATTGAACTGTGCTAGCTATTCAAATTATTTCTATAACACTTTCAAATTAAAGTTAGTTAAGACACTTTCAGTCATTTGCTATTAAGAAAAATAGAATGATGCTTGACATAACCCACAAGCTTACTGTTTTCAATGTATTCTATCACCTGTTAATTAACAGAGTCCATTGCATACAAAGTAAACATTAACCCAACCCTAAAAAGAGCATTAAATGTTAGCTATGCATTTCTGTTCCATGCACTTTCAGACCTGGCGTCATTTGAAAGCTGGTACTTTTGCAGGGATGTAATATGATAACTCCAGTGGGGATCTCATTAATGTCTAAAAGAGGAGACTCTGTAGGGGAAATGTATCTCAGGCAAGTAAAGTATTTAATGGAGTGTATTGATAATATACAGTATATATGTAGTATACTGCATTAAACTTTATATATGACATAAAATAGTAAAAAGCCTTCTGGCATTCCTTAATGAAAATCCGAGTTAGTAAATACATAAGCTGAGCTTGCAATTATTATGCATTATTCATCTGCATAACCTTTTCCTCACAGTGTATATTATCCTCAGTCAATGTATCTCTCAGAGCAATGATTACCAAATTAGTCCAATTTTTTGTGGTTTTGTGATGTATAGTGTTCTGAAGCAAGCCTGCTTATCTCAACTTTAAAGTGGCCATTCAGAGCCATTAGAGCAACATGATTTAGTCTTTTCAGTCTCTAGCAATTTTTTACTGATGGGCCCTTCTATTTTTTCCTTCCTGTGATAATTCCAAAAGCAGTGGCTTGCCACACAGCAGCCCCATAACAGGCTGAAAGGAAAGAATAGAGCTGCAGGTTTATGTATTCATGACTCCTATTCATGATTAGAAAGGTGCTGTAATGGAATGGGCTGCAAATTAGTTTAAATATTTGATAAAGGTCACTATTAAAAGTCTAGATTTGACCGCCGGACAAGGGAGGCATATGATACAGAAAATGATATTATTATCCAATGGACATCCTCATCCTTACAGATCAACATCTCCTCTCTTAAAAGAGCCAGACTCCATGTTAAAGGGGTACTTTTCACCACTTACATTTTCATAATATTTCATTTCTTACATGTTTAATATACTATTATGAATGAAGTGGTTTTAGAAATGACCACTAGATGTGTGCAACTGTGAGATAGTAAATAGAAATTTGTTCCACAAAATCATTGAAATTATTGCTGAATACTCTTAGTGGTCATTTTTCAAACCATCTCACTTAAAAAATTCAGCTTTAAGAAGCAGACCCAGTGTTTGAAAAAGTTCATGTTTACTGTACTGGTTATTAGTCAGTAAGGTAAGTGACAATCTAAGCAGGAACACAAATAGAGAACATGCATAATAAATAAGAAATTAAATGTTCTGAACATTTAGATTATATTTTTTAAAAATCACTTTAAGTGGGGTTGAGGTGTTTTCTGATTTGATTTATTCATGCGAAAAAAGTGTTTTGTTGAACGGAGGTTTAAGCTGCCTATGGTAGTCCACTTTGCTTTTCATCTCAGTTGTTTTAGTTTTATTTAGTTTGTTTATTTATTTAGTTTGTTTAATAAGGGGAGTGTTAGGATGTGTTGGTATAGTTAGCATGTAGTGTCACAATAGATCAAGGTTCAGTTTGTTCACATATTTTAAGGTTTATTTGTTTATTTGTTTTTAATGAAAATGTTCACTGGGATTTGAGTGATAAGGATTAATATCACTTAATAATTTCCCCAGAAAAATCCCCTTTTGTATGATGTTTGATGCTAGAAGCTTGTATTCCACCTCAACACAAGCATACTGTTGAGGTTTGAATGTTTGTCTATCAGTAGGGACCAACCCCTGTGGTTTTTTTAAGGCCTTAACGTCACACCAAACCAACACAAATATGTGAACATGCACACAGATTTGAAAACATCAGCAGATCTCAAGAACAGATTTGCACTAGTTGACCTTTTTATTACTGTACTGTACTGCTATGCATATGTAAAAAGTACTACTTTTTACATATGAATAAAATAAGTACATGTTGGAATGATTGTACCCTCAACCATAGCCATGAGACATCACTTGTCAGTTACATTTTAAATTCTTTGGCTTCTTTACATTGTTTTTCCAAACTACGCTACATCCATTCGTAAACCTTTAATCAAAGTTCTAAAAGTCCTGAAGATTATCAAGATGGGTTTCAAAGAATACTTAAGCTTCCACAACAGTTGTCAAAAGGCAGACAGGCCACCTGTTTAAACTTGTTCCCGCTTTCTGCCATTTCTTGTCCTTGAATTGGCACGCAAGTGGTATTTCCAAATGCAGTTTAATTTCACTTTATATCTTGCCTCTCATTAATCTGGTCCTTGCAGCATTTAAGAGAGTCACTGCACTACACAGCTGTGTAGAACTCCATTTAGCATGATAGTGGTGTTCCAAATGTGTTACCAAAATATAAAATAGCAGTATTCTAGTCTCCACGTCTTCTGTAAATCCAAACTAACTTTCTCTAAATAATTATATAAATAAAATGATATAAAACAATTTAGTGTTCATTTTCAACAATAAAATAGTTAGCAGCAAACAGCCAACAAATCACACGTTATATATTAACAGAAAAGTATATAAACAAATCCATTTAAAGGAACATTTTATTAAGATCAAATACTGCAATATACAGTATACTGTAGTAAATCTGTTATCCAAAGTAATTGCAGTACAGCAGAAAAGCATTGCATAGAGCAGCATTTTCTTGGCTCAGTGGATACAGTTGATTACAATATTAGCTGGCACTGTTTAGTGCTTTAGAGAAAGTGAATGTTAGTGCTTTGTGAAGAACATTCATTCCACATAGAACATTCCCCTATCACTGCGTCAATGGAAACTGTTCTAGAGAGCCAAAATGCTTAGATGCAGTGTGGTTAAATGAGACAATGCTCAACCTGACGTGGAGGTATTGGTTATCCTAAATCACAAATGTCTTACAACCCTTACATAACAGTAAAACAGGCTGCAATCAAAATGTTCACAGTCACATTTCTAATGTTTCTGTTGTTATTGTTGTTTTTTGTTCATGGGTACTAGTTTGTTACATTTTCCTTTCTTTGGTGGAATGTTAAGATATGGTACTGTAAAGCAGTATGCCTTGTCTAGCACCCAGGTTGTCCAGAGTCAGACAACACAACATTAGAGATTCTGCCACTGAAAATGAAGAAACAGGCCAGCATGCACATAGCTAAGTAATTTGAAGGAAGGTAATTTGGGTTAATTTACACTAGATAAGTGGGGGACTGTGCCAAAGGATTAGGTTCTAGGGCTAAGTGCCAGTCCAGAGGCAATACCACAACACTGATAGTTCCCATTTATTTTAGAGCCCATTTAAACAGTTCAAAATGCATAAGAAATGAGTATCTGAGTAAAAGGGTAGAACCCCCCCACTGTGAGGGGATCTAAATTTACATAATTCGCATTTTACCCTGTCCAAGGTGGAGACTACCTCTGTGCTTGGGACGTTTCCATGGACCACAGCCAGCATGAAACCAAAAAATATACTTGAATACTACACACTATATGTACAATACAGGAGGTCGTTTAGATATAATTGTCATGCCTATAATCTGTAAAAACCATGGTTACAGTCTAGCAGTGATTGACTAATTCTAGCATGATAAGTTTGTCATCCTGACCTGAACAGATGGACAAATAGCTGCAGGATTGGGTGTGGGGGGAGGGGAGCAAGAATAATAATTTTGAGGACCCCCGGGGATATGCTCACATCAAAACATGAGTTTGTAACTTCTGCTTTAGAGGTTTCCATATATTTCGAGAACCATTCATCGTATTGTTACAGACTCTGGTGATATACAGGTAGAGGAATTTGTTTGTCTGTCTGTAAGTATGTCAGACTTAGCTCTAATTTTATATGTATAGCTGTGACAAGGAATGTTTTTATTTTAAAGTTACCCAAAATATTTTTGGGTCTAGCATGCAGAAGCCATTAAATATATCAGTATATATGAGTTTATTAATCATACGCAGTGGATATTTTAGTACTGGGACCTATAGTGCATTTAGGCCTCACGTACTCAGGACCAAAAAGCTACTGGTGAAATGAAAATCACACTGAGGAGGTTATAGATGGATGAGACTATGAATAGTTTCAAAAAACGCACTGGACAAAAGTCATATACAGATGTTTGGGAATCACCCTTTATTGCTATACATATACATATACCGTTACATGTTCAAAACCCTGTCACAGTTTCCGGTACTGTAAGATATAAACTCATAGAGCTGCGTAAATCGAACCACATCCTTTCCCTCTACGTCTGTTTCTCTAAATACTGAACCACATTTTGCTCATTTCTCTGGTTTCAACTCCTCTCTTTTAATCAAGCATTCTGGTTAAGCTCCAGTAAATCATACTACAACAGCCTGATCTCTTAAATCACATTAATGTTAATGCTTGGCACAGTGTGTATGTATCCTTTCATTCACGGAGTACCAAATAATGTATTGACTGCTACTTTGTCTAATGATTTCTTGCACTCTTAGTAAAATAAATGAATCCCTGCTTCTAACCTTTAGAAAAGAAAATGTAAGCTATACGGCAAAAGACTTTCAAGTAAGTTCCAGAGGGTCTTATAATTCAGCCTTATGGCATCTACTAATCAACATTTTTGGAATGCTCTCTCATTTCTTATATTACACACTCCAATTGAAAGAAAACACATCTGTTGTAATCGCATTCCAAGTAGATGAAAGAGAGCCGACAGTAAAAGTTACCAACATGGTAAAGTTGCACAGTTCGATGCTTAGCATGCATCCCTACACATAGATGTGTTTTCATGCTTCTAGTACAGTCCTTTACTGAGATACATGATTTTTAATGGAAATCAATACGATCCTAAAGTCGAATCATACTACCTTTGTAATTTGTGCATTTACCACCTTGTTGACTAGTTTTTGTAATACAGTAATACGAGTTTTGTTTATTACAATGGAGCTACCTACAAATGACCTCTTACTTACATTTCCATTCATTTAACATTAACATTAATTTATGTTGCACTCCACACTAATACATATTAAACCCCAAATATTCAAAAGCCCACTTACAGCTTATTTGAAAGCTTCCTTTTTTCAATTTGTAATGGAACTTAAAATTAAGCGTGAACAATTAGTTTTCCACATTCCATCGTTTCCCAGTGAACTTTGCTTTAAATGGTTGTGGCCCTTGCTTTCATTTGCAGTGGTTAATAGAATACAAAGCATAGTTGTCCTTTGAACTTGTGGTACCATTTGAATTATTCATTTAAAAAATAAAAATAATAATAATTTAGAGCTAGCAACTGTATGCGTCTGAATCTCCCAAACAGGACCATTCCACTTGTCAATTTAAATAATTCTACTGCTGCAGTTTTGCATGCATTAAACATCCTTAAATAACACAACATCTGCTGGCATGTCCTTGGGGTCTGCTTTGCCAGTAATGTCAAATGATGTCATAATTTAGTAATATACAGTATAATTTGAATGAACTGAGAGAAACAAGAAGCAGGCACATTCATCGCTTTGAAGTATGTAAGGAGGGTTACTTAAAGAACTGATATTATTTAAATGAAGACATTGTTAAAAATCAATCTGGCAATACTCCCAATAAACATCCACAGTATGTCTAACAAATTGAATGTGCCACAGTGATATATGAAGTCCTTGTGCATTTTGCATATCAAAAATCCAAAGCTACAGGGAAGATGAGAAGAAATATTGACCAGCATGCCCTGGCCAGATTTATGCCAAGAAATTTCTCTTATAAAAATACCTTTCCTTACCTTGCTAAGGACCAAGTGTTAACTCCTATTTTTGAAAAATCTTTAAAAAGTGCTGTCAAGACCTTGAAGTATATCACTTAGTTGTTTAGTTCTAGTTTTGAAGTTTTTCTAAATGCTTTACAAATATGTCCCAGTGCCTCTAAAAGTGCTATCCTGTTAAACTTGCTATGGCATCAAAAGTCCTGCTTAACAGCATGGGTACAAAAATAAGCTATTAAGCAGAATCTGATATTTTGGACCCTGTATTTCAAATGAATTGTACTTCAGGTTCATTATGTGTTGCACAGATTGATTTATCTAACACCTGCATAGCCTCAGGATTAAGTCCATGATAAACTTGACACATCAGGCTTCACAGTATCAAGTTTTCTGGTATTACGCCTGGATAAAACCGGATGTTCAATAGTATGTCTCTTTACCCCTCAGGCTCAGGATTACATTCCAATTGCCTACACAGAAAATGTAATTTATTATTTTTTTTATTTTTTGGTTGATTACATAGAATAATATATGTATTTTATCTTTTGACCCATAAAAGTGTGCACATAAATTCAATTTCTTTGAATTATATGGCAATGTATTCCGTTTAAAAGTAATAAAATAATAATAACATGAGTTTAAGCCCTCCAGTTCTATTTATTTTGCATGCCTTTATTAAGTGGTTGGTTGGCACGATGCCTATATTTACAGCTAATGGGCTGGGCCAGATTTACTGTGAAATGTGTACCATTGTTTTGAAAAATAAAATTGTTTACAAAAATAGTAATAAGAAAGTCAGAAGGTTCATTAAGGTCTCACAAGCAAGCATACATTGTAGTCGACAGTGGATAGTGGGGTGTAGCTTACCTAAATAATTTAATCTTCTATGAAAATAGCTAGCAAAAGAGACAATAATAGTAAAGCATAATGGACACAAACATTCCAATGGCTTTTAAACAATAATCAAAATATAAAAAAACAGGAAGTGCTGTATACATTTGGCCAGGTAAAACCAAGCTTTTTTTAAAAAACAAATATAAGCCATATTTGATGTTGTTTTTCTGCAACATGGTAAAATATGTCAAACACATGACCCACAAGAAGGTGTGTTATTTTTCACTTGGGCTCTTGCAACAATCATCCCTGTAATCACCTCCTGTCTTAGTCATGCAAAGGAGACAGCAAAAGCTTGCAAACCTGCCTAACTTAATGGTGTTAATCTCAAGATACTGAAAAAGGCCTGGCCAGAACGTAATCCCCATTTAGTGTAAAAGTGCACACTAAAACAGTTACTGTTTAGTGTACTGTACATGTGCTTGCCTAGTGTACTGTACTGCCCTGTAACACCTGTAAGTCACCTTGGATAAAGGCATCTTCCAAATAAATAAATACTTAATAATTCTAATAATAAACCATTGCATTACAAAATACAAATTAACATCATTAGGCATGAAACAGAAACTGAACATAACACATTTGGATTTCTAGAATGTAAATGTGGTTTGTTCCACTTCTCTAAAGACAATAACCCACACTGAATGTGTATATGAGCTAGAAAAACTGACAAGGATAAATTGCTGTTGCCCCTAGCTAAGAGAAACCAGTGTAGATGAACAACTTGGAAAGACCAAGGTCTAAAAACCACACAAAAAAACCCACAAAAAAAACCACTGACATACCACAATCTAGTTATCTCTGCTGTATATATATATATACAGCTCTGGAAAAAATTAAGAGACCACTGCAAAATTATCAGTTTCTCTGGTTTTACTATTTATAGGTATGTGTTTGGGTAAAATGAACATTTTTGTTTTATACTATAAACTACTGACAACATTTCTCCCAAATTCCAAATAAAAATATTGTCATTTAGAGCATTTATTTGCAGAAAATGACAACTGGTCAAAATAACAAAAAAGATGCAGTGTTGTCAGACCTCAAATAATGCAAAGAAAATAAGTTCATATTCATTTTAAACAACACAATACTAATGTTTTAACTTAGGAAGAGTTCAGAAATCAATATTTGGTGGAATAACCCTGATTTTCAAGCACAGCTTTCATGCGTCTTGGCATGCTCTCCACCAGTCTTTCACATTGATGTTGGGTGACTTTATGCCACTCCTGGCTAAAAATTCAAGCAGCTTCGGCTTTGTTTGATGGCTTGTGACCATCCATCTTCCTCTTGATCACATTCCAGAGGTTTTCAATGGGGTTCAGGTCTGGAGATTGGGCTGGCCATGACAGGGTCTTGATCTGGTGGTGCTCCATCCACACCTTGATTGACCTGGCTGTGTGGCATGGAGCATTGTCCTGCTGGAAAACCAATCCTCAGAGTTGGGGAACATTGTCAGAGCAGAAGGAAGCAAGTTTTCTTCCAGGACAACCTTGTACTTGGCTTGATTCATGCCAAAGCTGCCCGATTCCAGCCTTGCTGAAGCACCCCAGATCATCACCGATCCTCCACCACATTTCACAGTGGGTGCGAGACACTGTGGCTTGTAGGCCTCTCCAGGTCTCCGTCCAACCATTAGATGACCAGGTGTTGGGCAAAGCTGAAAATTGGACTCATCTGGGGGTGCTTCAGCAAGGCTGGAATCGGGCAGATTTGTCTTTGTGACGGACGCATGAATCAAGCCAAGTACAAGGTTGTCCTGGAAGAAAACTTGCTTCCTTCTGCTCTGACAATGTTCCCCAACTCTGAGGATTGGTTTTTCCAGCAGGACAATGCTCCATGCCACACAGCCAGGTCAATCAAGGTGTGGATGGAGCACCACCAGATCAAGACCCTGTCATGGCCAGCCCAATCTCCAGACCTGAACCCCATTGAAAACCTCTGGAATGTGATCAAGAGGAAGATGGATGGTCACAAGCCATCAAACAAAGCCGAGCTGCTTGAATTTTTGCGCCAGGAGTGGCATAAAGTCACCCAACATCAATGTGAAAGACTGGTGGAGAGCATGCCAAGACGCATGAAAGCTGTGTTAAAACATTAGTATTGTGTTGTTTAAAAATGAATATGAACTTATTTTCTTTGCATTATTCGAGGTCTGACAACACTGCATCTTTTTTGTTATTTTGACCAGTTGTCATTTTCTGCAAATAAATGCTCTAAATGACAATATTTTTATTTGGAATTTGGGAGAAATGTTGTCAGTAGTTTATAGAATAAAACAAAAATGTTCATTTTACCCAAACACATACCTATAAATAGTAAAACCAGAGAAACTGATAATTTTGCAGTGGTCTCTTAATTTTTTCCAGAGCTGTATATATATACATATTTTGTTTATTTGTTTTATACTTTGTGGCATGGTATTGTTTATATTGTGTGTTTTTTATGTTTTGAACCGGATTGATTAATACGAAATCTGATATTGCTTGAATCATATTTCAATCTATGCCTTCAATAGAGATTGTCTTTAAAAAAAATGTAAATAGGTGGTGCTACAAGCCTCCCAATGAGAATTAGGTTTAGGATTTATATATTTATACCAGCAGGGAGTCACTGTTTACTTTGCATATGCTTAATCAGAAGGACATTGCGAAGGGTATGCAGTATGAACTCGTTGTCAGAACAGCAGCTGAAAGCACTGCTTCCTGGAGTAGTTTGAGCTGAATCAATAAGTGCATTGGTGTTGAACATTAATATAGCAGTTTAAGTGTTAAATATCATTGTCCTGTATAGGCTTCTAGATTCTTAACATGTGTAATGAAATAAATATGTGTGCAACTTTCCTGTGAAGGTGTGACTTCACTGACTTGTGCGTGTTTAAAATGTGTAAAATGGAATTTAACAATAACTCCTTTCTCCTTGCTGAAATTACGTGTTGATACTCAAATGGCTTGTATTTCCAATCAATATGGCATCAGGTCACGGCAGACAGGGAATAACAAGTTTACATGATGTCATTGAATGCCCTGTGTTGACCCTACATTGCTCACATTGTATATCAATCAGTACCACATGTACTCCAGTTTACAGGCAACTAAAAAAGCATGATACAAACCAAACAGCATTTTATTTTTAAAACATTCAATAAAATATGACTTCACAATGTCAGCCATGAATAAAGATTGTTACAAAATTGACATTCTCATTTCTGCTGAGAATGTTGATTAAGTTTAATGATTAAAAATATTTTGTGAAAATACATGAGCTAACAGGATTCTGATTTAAATGTATAATAAAACACAATACTTCAAAGGAGGAAAAAAGTAGCAGTAATTTAATTTTAAATTGAGATACAGATACTGAAGTCTTGCAATTGCTTTATGGTAAGCCAGGAGCCTAGCAACCACTTAAACAAATATTAAAATGTTCTTTGATGGCAAACCTTGGAACAAGTATAAACTTAATAAAGCTCAAGGCTATAATTTCATTAAATGTAAAAAATGTAAAATAGCTATACTTAAAATGTGTTTTAAAAAATGGCAGGTTTCTCTTCAAATTACTGTTACAGTTAACCTATAAATATTATAAGTAAAAAATAAAAATCTACATTAGTGACCTTAATAATTGCACTATTGAACATTATACAATAAAGCAGCAGTATGCATTGACCGCAGGAAAATCCTTGGTTTGATTGTGAAAAGAACATAAAAATACAATATAGTATTAATAGTCTATTTTATTGATCAACAGTAAACAGTGGTGGACATAAACTCTGCTGCCCTTGAACTCATAAACCTGCTCCATTACATGCCTCATCCCACTGTAATGTTATTGTTTTTAGCAATGTTAATAAGTGGGTCAATCAATCACCCCTGGGAGCAAACACAAGTGGGATTAATATAAAGATAAGGGATGTAGTACGATCAATAACATTTGCTGTATAAAAAAAAAGCAAAATCAGATATCAGCATATGTGTTTAACTGCAGTGATAATGTGTTATATTTGTGTTATATTTGATAATAAAATAAGAGAAACCAAAAGTTTTATTGTAAGTAGGGCATGATCTAACAACGTTTTACTTTCAAGGTATTTCATTTAAAGTAGCTGAGAAAACTATGACTGAAGGATTGCATTCCTGTTCAAACAAAGATTTTGTTTAAATGTGTTTTGTGAAAAAATAAAACCTTAGCATGATCTCCAGTATTTACCTTTTGAATGAGGTTTCATGTCAATACTGGGAATTTAATTTGTTTGGGAGAGAAGAAAAAAACGTAAACTCCCACAATGCACTGCTCTGACTTTGATTGGCTTAGCATCACACATGTTAGAAACACAAAGGGCCCTAGTTAGCAACGTTCGCAAACTCCTAAGGCAATCACAAAAACACGTTTGTGAACAGTTAGTGCACCAGAATCAGGAGCACGTGTGGGCAAACAGTCTTTGCCCACATATGTGATTTAGCAACCGTGTTTTAGTGCCCACCCAGCATGTCGGTGTTAGCGCTGGACATGGGCTGAACTTTAGGGGAGTGCCTCATTTACATACAAATGTATAGCAAACCATCAACAGTGTTAGCGTTTGCGTTTCAGATGACATGTGAGAACCAGGTCTAAGCTGTGTGCAAATTGCATCGACTATAAATACCAGTGAAACTACCAGGAAAGCTGGCAACGAAAAGAGAGAGAAAAAAGGATAAATAAAAAAATATGGAGTGCGCACTGGATTAATGTGATACTATGTACTGTGATTTTGTAACAATTGTAAGTCGCACTGGATAAGGGTGTCTGCTAATTAATAATAATAATAATAATAATAATAATAATAATAATAATAATAATAATAATTTCTACGTGGCCAGACAAAGAGGAGGAGCAGATGTTCAAAAATATTCAGAAGTGATCTGTCTTTTTTGAGCCTGTCTGACACACAATGTATGCAGCAATTTCGCCTCAACAGACAAACAATCACTGACATCTGCCAACTGCTTCAGGCTGACCTGGAAGGAGACATTGCGGAGAGCACACTGTTTGCTTATAGCACTAACGCGCACCAACACAGAATAGGCACCTCTACGTAAATCGTAATGGTACCTATTCTGTCAACATGCAAGTAGTGTATGATTTGTGATGCCAACAACTACATCACAAACGTGTATGTAAACTATTGTTCCGCTAATGACTTGTTTATCCTCTCTAATTCACAGGTGGCAGCTGGATGACAGCCTGAGAGGCTGTTGATAGGGGACAACGGGTATGCACTGAAGCGGTGGTTACTGACACCGCAGCTCAAACCCCACAACCCCTGTCGAAGTACAACCGTACATTTAAATGTGCTCGTACTGTAATTGAGCGAACATTTGGAATCCTCAAAATGTGATTCCGATGTTTGGTTGTCTCTGGGGGGAACACTGCAGTACACTCCTCAGGTTAGCAATGTTATCCTGGGGTCTTGTGTTTTACACAACACAGCTCTGCGTAATGGATGTTGAACTTACAGAGGAAAGCAGACATAATTATTGTTGTTTTGTTTTTTTTTAAGAGGAAAGCATTTATAATAAAGGCAGCGACGGTGGTCACAGTTCGAAGGCGAGCTATACATGCCTAACTTAAGGAAAACTCCTGATTAAAGTTTTGCCCCCCACCCTAGTGATAGCGGCTGCACCCATATTTGCTAAATAGGGCCCAAAGTGTTCCCGATACAGACTTAGATGATAACGTGGAAAAGAAGTGTTAACAATTTGCCACCAGTCCTGATAACATCAACTTTCCTGATAACAAAGAATTAACAGTGGAAGGATGCCTTTGCATATTTCTGTAAAAGGGAGTACATATTTGAATAAGTTAAGTAATAGAGTAGTAGTATTATCTCAATTATTGCTCATTAAGACATATTCTAATATTTCCGCTGCTTTAGGCTAAACTGCTATACCAGGGTTCAGTTAAATGTCACCATCTCCCGTTTTCTTTGATCAGGAATGTATGTCGTTTGAATTGTCTATTTGCTGCAAGTTGTTAAACAGGTTCCGAAAATAGTTATGCCAAAGCATCTGTAATAGGCTTATTAACCACAACTTTTGAAGATTGTACACACAATTAGATAATCATTTAAGCAGAGACAATGTTCCAACAAATACTATTTAACCACGTGCAAAACCACAATTGTTTTAGTTATCAGGTGTAAAAGAGATTGTGCCAAGACCTTGTAAAGTAAAATATGCTATTTCCATATTAAACCTCAGATAATGCACTCAGACACTGCCAGTCCACAATAGCAAAGGGAGGTCCAGGGTGTAGTTGCAGGGGGTAGTCTATTAATTCAGTTGGAACCATAACCTCATTTTGTAAATAGAATAGATATCTTATTGACCCGTTTTTAGAATGCGCACATTCATTGATAATGCAATACAATGACCACCAAAGTGACAAAGTAAATACAATAGAGAGCTGGTCCTAATATTTGTGTTATTATTAAATGAGAGAGAGAGCGATCTTCAGAAAATGTTAGCCATTGATGGAGGGTGGACTTAATTGTGAGTAAGAATGTTATTTATGTCTGTTTGTCATGACGTCGACTTTCTAGACAGAGAATAAGGGATTCTGGCAAGAGAGATAATGTATGTCCTTGATTACATTCAAGGGCAAGCATTTTCGTAATGGAGAGAGAATGTAATGAACTCCCCCCTGGTGGTTGATAAATATCATGACGGGTTTGTTACTTTAAATGTTTCGAATCCAAAACTAAATCTTTAACTGACAGAGCTGCTGTGTCTCTGGTTTTAACCTATTCAATTCTCTTTCATGTTTTATTTAAAAACAAACAACAAATTGAAATAAAGAAAATTCTAGTAACATTGTCCTAAACTACACCTCCAATGCATTGTAATGCTTATTAGAGGAGATGAGATAGAATGATGTAATCCTAACTCTAAACCTAAATCAAAACCCTAAGGCCCTTGCCCAGCTCTTCCTGTGTCTACCCACCAAATTTGGCAACTTGCAGCGAGCAGGGTTTGAACCAAGCTGGCATAACTCCCTCTCTACTTCAAACTGCTTTGCATGTTCTAGGTGGACACTTGGGAACCTAATTCTGTATGTCTGATTGTCATTATCTTTGTATGTACAGTACTTTGTGCTGGCAGTTGATAATGTATTCATTACGTTTCCTTTTATCGTTAAAAATGCAGTTTGAGCATGTATACATACATACTGTATCTGCAATTGATTTACAGACCATGGATCTGTTCCTCTATACAGGTAATTATATACAAAAATACATGCTTATCATATGAACATACATGTTTACATTTTGGTCAGGGTTATGTATTTTTATTTGAGCTATGGAATTATATCCTTGTAATGTTATGGTATGCCGGTACAAGCACAATGACTATCCTGGTTTGCAAAATTCAACTGGTAAGTTACTTGAACTACAAGAAACTGAAGTTAAACCCACTGAAGTTTTGCCCCCAATGAAGTGTTTAAAATCTTGTTTTTGTCAGGGCACAGCCTAAATAACGTTCTGTGTGTGCGCAGGGGTGATAGATTCCAGTTTGATACGTGTTTATGTGCAGGATCTATCAAAGATTCCAGAATCGCAACTCCAACTCTTGAGCTGCAATTGGATTAGTGTGAATGTGAATGTAACTAATGTACTCGCACATGATCAGCAGTGGTAATCCACTTCCCCTACAGCTTTCAGGGGAGGGTATGTTAGAGTTAATTCCATCAGCAAATAAACACAAAGTTCTGTAATGAATCAGGATTAATTGCATGGTTAATAAGAATATTTCAAACAAGGTCCTCACAAAACTGGGCAGTGGCATTCTAGAAAAAAAATACATAAAATGAACAGTCAGGAGGGTGTCTTTAAAGAGGACAGAAACCAACTGGATGAGATTGGGCAGATCTGTGTACATCCTTCCAGCTCTCATTAAAGCTCACTAATTGAATGGTAAAGAAGTCTGTTACAAACTTTATCTAAACAAAGGCAAGTAAAACCATTCAGTGAATTCAATGTATCTCCCGTAATTCTCATTGGAGATACTGGACAGCTGCGCCAGTTATTATTAGACGCTACTTATGGACTGGTATCTTCTTTCATTTAACAATCACAGATGGTGGTGTGCCTTTCAGAGTGTGATCTTGCACGCCAATTTGGACTTTATTCTGTGGGGCCAGGTGAAGGGATGCATGTGGCCATTCCCACTTTAGTATGAAGAACTAAATAAAAAAACCTGGACTTTTTACTGTGTGAAAACTAGAACATATATGTATGCATCTCTGAACTAGATACATAGGACAAACATGCACCATCGGGAAACCACTTGTCCATACTGCTATATATGGAAAATCCTGGCATCTCTCTGTACAGTATATATGTATCTTCCAGAAACTATGCTACCAATCAGGCTTATAAAAAATAAAAAAAAATAAAAAAAAAAAATCATCTGAAAGATGTCTTTCAGATGATGTTAGAATTGTGGTTTTAGTGACAAAGAAAACCACCCACGTATTTGAGGTCTGACCTTATGCTACTGTGAACCACAGGCATGGATTTACAGTATATTTGACACTAGTGGTTGATTCTGAATGTGAAAGTTCTCCAGGAACTGTGTATTACACAGCCACACACACATATGCTTCCTCACTACAATTTGAACTGCATTATTCATGGTTAAAGGCATCAGCTTTTGAAAGATCTTGAACAGCATAGTGTACAACAGGCCGAGAACATATCCTACTGGATTGCTTAAATAGATAGCTGACATTATGCAACACATTATGTTAAATTGGCACAGCCATTTTACAGTTCACCATGTATTTCCATGGTCAATCTTTTATCATTTTTGGCTATGCTTTACGGTGCTTTTTACTTTACATGGCTTTGCTATTCTTTTAGACAGATAGTACACTAAAATATATTGTTAAAATAGCCATTGCACAATGCAATTATGTACACTGATTTTTTTAAAATACCTTTTTAGGATCCAGTTGTATGTACTTTAAATGTCCCACTTACCATAAAAACATGTTTCTTAATCCCCAATCCCCAATAGGGATAAAACCCTTTTCTCCTTTCAGGGTGAGTTGTGTTATATTACTGTACTTCTACGTATAGCTATCTAGGAATATGTTGTATTTATGTAAAAAAAAAAAAAAAATCAGACAATGGGTGAAGTTCCTTCATTATCAAGTGGGGAGCTGTACATGGATCATTTAATCCAACGTTTTTCAAGAATGACCTTGTAAATGCTATTGATTCCTGTTGGTCTCACATGCTGGTCTGGGAGTAGGTGTGCAAGCATAAAATGGCATGAGCAACTGTCACTAAATATAATATAACAATAATTACATTACAAAAGAATACAGTATACATTCTGCACATTATTTATATAAACCCACTTGCCAGATTAAATAATATTGATTAAGCAATTAATCTGAGTAGATGTTAAATGCATTCACTATGAAGTATTAAGAAGTTGTGTCACTTATAGATATAAATGCCAAATAAAGTATGCAGGCCAAATACTGACTCAGTTTAAACATAAAGGCAGGATGCTTGCTGTCATTTGTCCAGAGATTTGGTCAAATCTGATACAGAATATGAGAAATGATGAAATAACACTTTACCATTTCTCATAGCCATGTTTCTGTATGTCCTTTTCGAATTGTCCCCATGCTTTACACTTTTTATTTCATATCAAACAAGATATGAACAGGAAGACGGTTTCTTCTACTGAGCTTTGCCTTTCCCTAATCCCATTAGGAAACTATCGGACCCTAAATCTCCTTAAGGAGCATTATGGGTTCAGGCATCACATATGATGATGTTAGCTAGTTAGTACTTAGAGCTTAGCACAAGGTTTGTTATTCTATCAGTCGCGTGCATCTGTTGTATCCCAACACCTGAATAGTACTGTAATTCAATTATGAGAACTAAGATCATATTCAGAATGAAATGAGACATGCTATGTAAAGGCCAACACACAACTCTGCTGCCGAAAGAAATGAGTGTCTTCAGCCAGTCGTCTTCTTCTTACCACAAGATTTTATTGGGAATTACTTTAAATCGCCTTAAGTCATACAGAGAAAACGTTTAGACGTGGAAACAGAAAAACAGTGATCTCCGTGAATCAACTCACGATTTTGGTTTCCATTTGAATAGAATAAAGCAGGAGTTTGTTTGTGTGTAGCAGTCTTTACTCGTTTTCAGTGACTATTCTTATCAGAAACTTTTCTGTGAAAATTATACTATCTGTCTTCTTATTTTGGTATAATTACAATCCAGGTGTATGTGGGATGTGAGACAGCACTAATATTAATTACTATTAGATATAATGGCATTTGTTATTGGATTATGGTGTTCGCCCCTATATTTTGCCATTACAGCCATGACTTTAACAAACTATTTCTAGTTTTAGTCATTCAACAAAGGCCTTGTAATTTCCCCCCTACCTGCTTCATCACACTTAGCATTATTATAATTTGAGATACCCCCTGGGCTGTTGCAAAGTTTTCATCACTCATTCTAAAGAAGTTAAAATGTTGATTAGGCTTCGGATACCACACCTTGAAAATCGAGTGATGTGAGTTATATATATACAGTATATATATATATACAGTACTGTGCAAAAGTTTTAGGCAGGTGTGAAAAAATGCTGTAAAGTAAGAATGCTTTCAAAAATAGACATGTTAATAGATTATATTTATCAATTAACTAAATGCAAAGTGAGTGAACAGAAGAAAAATCTAAATCAAATCCATATTTGGTGTGACAACCCTTTGCCTTCAAAACAGCATCAATTCTTCTAGGTACACTTGCACAAAGTCAGGGATTTTGTAGGCATATAGTCAGGTGTATGACTAAACAATTATACCAAACAGGTGCTAATGATCATCAATTCAATATGTAGGTTTGAAACACAATCATTAACTGAAACAGAAACAGCTGTGTAGGAGGAATAAAACTGGGTGAGGAACAGCCAAACTCAGCTAACAAGGTGAGGTTGCTGAAGACAGTTTACTGTCAAAGTCATACACCATGGCAAGACTAAGCACAGCAACAAGACACAAGGTAGTTATACTGCATCAGCAAGGTCTCTCCCAGGCAGATATTTCAAGGCAGACAGGGGTTTCCAGATGTGCTGTCCAAGCTCTTTTGAAGAAGCACAAAGAAACGGGCAGCGTTGAGGACCGTGAGCGCAGTGGTCGGCCAAGGAAACTTACTGCAGCAGATGAAAGACACATCATGCTTACTTCCTTCATGTCGGAAGCTGTCCAGCAGTGCCATCAGCTCAGAACTGGCAGAAAACAGTGGGACCCTGGTACATCCATCTATTGTCTGGAGAAGTCTGGTCAGAAGTGGCCTTCATGGAAGACTTGCGGCCAAAAGCCATACCTCCGGCGTGGAAACAAGGCCAAGCGACTCAACTATGCACGAAAACACAGGAACTGGGGTGCAGAAAAATGGCAGCAGGTGCTCTGGACTGATGAGTCAAAATTTGAAATATTTGGCTGTAGCAGAAGGCAGTTTGTTCGCCGAAGGGCTGGAGGCGTACACGAATGAGTGTCTGCAGGCAACAGTGAAGCATGGTGGAGGTTCCTTGCAAGTTTGGGGCTGCATTTCTGCAAATGGAGTTGGGGATTTGGTCAGAATTAATGGTCTCCTCAATGCTGAGAAGTACAGGCAGATACTTATCCATCATGCAATACCATCAGGGAGGCATCTGATTGGCCCCAAATTTATTCTGCAGCATGACAATGACCCCAAACATACAGCGAAAGTCATTAAGAACTATCTTCAGCGTAAAGAAGAACAAGGAGTCCTGGAAGTGATGGTATGGCCCCCACAGAGCCCTGATCTCAACATCATCGAGTCTGTCTGGGATTACATGAAGAGAGAGAAGCAACTGAGGCTGCCTAAATCCACAGAAGAACTGTGGTTAGTTCTCCAAGATGTTTGGGCCAACCTACCTGCGAGTTCCTTCAAAAACTGTGTGCAAGTGTACCTAGAAGAATTGATGCTTGATGCTGTTTTGAAGGCAAAGGGTGGTCACACCAAATATGGATTTGACTTAGATTTTCTTCTGTTCACTCACTTTGCATTTAGTTAATTGATAAATATAATCTATTAACATATCTATTTTTGAAAGCATTCTTACTTTACAGCATTTTTCACACCTGCCTAAAACTTTTGCACAGTACTGTATATATATATATATATATATATATATATATATATATATATATATATATATATATATATATATATATATATATGCTTGTGTGCAAAAAACCTGTATCCCGTGTCATCATCATTATCTTAGTCACTTAAAATGAATAATGAGAATACATTGAATAGCTTGTATTGCAACCCCCTTTTCCACTGTTGTTTTTGGGTTATATGATTTATTGTGTACCAAAAAAGAAAAGGAACAAATCAAGTTTTATAATAAAAAACAAAGGCCGTGGAGGCAGGGTGTTGATATCCTTACTGTCAATGGCAGAGCTCTCCCTACAGGGTCAGGCACAATAGCATATCATGTTATCTGGTCAAATGTTTTTTTTTTCTTTTCACTTATTTCCTGAGCTTCAAACTAGATTTCTATAGAGGTCATTTCAGGTTCAATACATCAAAGAATGCATCAATGTGAAGGGGTCAGGGGTGGAAAACTTGATCACGCCATTTGATCTGATGAATTGTTGAGCTTCTGTACTTGTTTTGTGTGGGCTCTTTGTTGGGTGTGCAGGATCTCAAGTTTCCCATGAACCTAATGTAAGCCCCTTGAAGCTTGTAAATCATAACCACAGTTTACAGATCAACAATGGTGCCCAAGTTAAAGGCTTTTTTGACTGTTCAACTTTAATTTGAGTTATTTGTCTTGGCAGTTACTGATAATTGACATAACTTGACATAAGAAGATAGCTGGTTTCAAAGAAAGTGTTCAGAAAAAGCTGTTAAATTTCTTACAAACTGTTTATGCCAAAGATATACTTCACCTCTGTATAAAAGCCTGATGATTTGACTTGATTTGAGCAATACAAACCACACTGAAACAGGGAACTAATAGTGTATGGCCTCCAACTTCATTGTGTATTTATCTGAACTTAGGCTTGTGAGTCTCCATCTGCTGAAGTATTTCCCAGCTAGACTGGAACTTGATTTTCCTTGGGTTCACAGTCAATGAAAGTGAAAGCTGGCAGAGGAACTGCATCATAAGCAATCTCCATCCGAAAGTTTACTTTTATCAGATGTTTGTGGATACAGTGCAAGTAGTATCTTTTGAATGAGTGTATGATTGATTTGTATCCATTCCATCAAAAATTGTTGTGCTTTTGTTTCGTAAACTTGTACAGTATGAAGGTCAAGAAAATCATAACACCAGACACTCATGTTCAAGAGTCTGGGTTAGGCATGGGATGTTTGTGGGCTAGGTTTAGGGCCAGGTTTGTGGGCTAGGTTTAGGGCCAGGTTTGTGGGCTAGGTTTAGGGCCAGGGTTAGGGCTAGGATTAGGGTAACAGTAAGGGTAAGGGTTAGGGTTAAAACAGACTCCAATCCCATTAAGTGTTCTTTTAAGGAAGTCATTATATATTCTCAACCTTTTGGAAATTGACACTTAATTTGGGATGGTCCATAACCATCAATTAAAATGTCATACTTTCCTGGAAAAATACTTTTTTCTGTGGTAAGCTAGATTCAAAAGTATATCCCAATTGAGAAACCACATCCCTGGACACTAGTTCCATTGATCAAGCCTGTCTTCAGATAAGTAAAATGTCACTTTGGATTTATTAAAGTCACTTGAACTACACCGCTGTGAATTTTTTTTTAAACCACTCTGCTATAATACAATTGCCATTATATACATATTTTAGAGTGAACATTTTTTCTGGCCCACTGTTGCCATCTACTGCTGTGGATTATTGTGCTGAATGTATTTTTGTATGATGCTGTCACCCAGTGTTATGGAAATCCATAGCCCTTCTCTATTGGCAGCTACAGTATTTATGACTCTGCGGCGATCCCCTTCCATTACACTGCTGGCATGCACATCTAACTGGGTCAATAACTACACTGAAATGAATGTATAACTCAAAATCAATATAATAGTGAGCCATTATTATCTAACGGTAAAGTGTATCCGAATGTCTGGAAATAGTCTGAACACAAAAAAAGAAAAAAAGGTCAATGCAACATATTAAACACATTTGAAACAATATGCATTCAAATTCAAGAGTTATGGGGATGTAATATGTTCATTTAAATGATAGTCAATACTACTTGCTTTAGTCATCCTGGAAAATTATTTTATTGTCATTGTAGCCTAATATGTAATTTCCCCATTTATGGGTTATATATTAAACAATACAGTATATACTTAAAGGTCACATAATGTTATCTAAGTGCTTGGAGACATTTCAAAATACTGGTACTTTGGACTGTAGTTACCATTTTCTAATATTTACAACAATTATGTAATTGTGAGGATGGAACCCCATATATTAACACACATTTTCTAAAATAATCTTGTTATTTAGTTATATGTACAGTAATTAAACAATGTAACAAAAGTACAGCGTAGTTTAGTGGAAGCATGTTTTATATCAGGGTGTGACAGGGTGGCTGGGCACACCGTTTATTTTCAAATAACAAAAATAAATCAAAGGTTTAAACAAAAAGACTGTGCTCACAGAGCGAAATAAAAAAAGGTAAACAAAAGTAATCACGAACACTACAACCACACAGGTCAGGTTGGGCAATAGCCTTCACTGTTCCTGTAAGTATGCTATGTTTTCTTTTAAGTTTCCTCTCTCTCTCTCTCTCTCTCTCTCTCTCTCTCTCTCTCTCTCTCTCTCTCTCTCTCTCTCTCTCTCTCTTCTGAACTCCCACCACGAGCGCAGAGAGCTGCAGGCTTATATACCGTGGCCGAGGGGTTTAACTGGCTAGTAATTATCCTATTACCCCTCGGCCACAATCTGCACAAGTTTATTAATTAAAAAGTGCTGTGGATGGGGCTACCCATCCACGCTAAACAAAACAAACAAACAAATCGGCTACGCCATCCTAAATACATAAATAACAAAAACAATAACCAAACCATGGCATTTCGCCGTCATATTTATACTCAACACGATAATAATAATAATAATAATAAAATACAAAATAACATGGGGGCGGAGGGGGAAACCCTGTTCTAAAAATAAATAAACAAAACAATGTACAGGGCACCTCGCCCTGTTACACAGGGAAATGAACTTTACTGAAACTTGTCATAGCTAAAAGGGATAGCATTCTTAATCCTTATTCATACTGGTGGAGATCACTTTATGTAACATGATAAATCCGTTTCTAGTGACATGTTTCACACTTCAGGCATGCTATAAATGTCCCAAAGCTTCATCTCCAGTTGAATTTGCACATACAACAAAAAGCAACAAAACTGATAAAGTATATTTTTATGTATTTTCTACTGGAAAGGGAACAGAGTGCCCTAGACTGGGTGGCCTGACAATTCATTCCCAGGGTTAAGTGGAAGTTGGCCATCTAGAAAGGGGGCAGACCTACGGTACACCAAATCATCGCCCCAGTAGGGAAGCGATGTGGCAGTCTTGGATTGGAGGAGAAACGGTTGCACTCATTAACCAAGGGGACGTAGCAAGGTGATCTGTTCTTTTGTTTATGATTAAGCTGAACCGGAAGGAGTACTGTGAATTACAGTGAGTGTTTTTTTTGTCATGCTTAAAAATCTACTTGTTTGTTATTATTAGACGGCTAACACAATCCAGAGCTGTCGCTTAAGGCCAGCACAAAACCCGGACAACACTGCACCATTGTACACGGTTAAATTGTATTACACCACAAGCACTATAGCAGTCACTCTGGACTGTGTTTTAATGTGTTTATTATTTACGAACTGTGTCTTATTATTTCAGGACTGCAACTTGTTGTTTTGGAACAGAGCAGTACACATTGCTGTGTATTGCCGGGGATTATTCTTTGTGGTCACCAGACCAGGATTATAAAAATAAAACCTGTTTGGATTGTGAACTTTGTTGTCTGTCTTCTGTTTCACAATCACACCATCACTATACCTGTGCACTGCAAACCACTTTGCTACATACACTTATACAATTCTTACTTACTGAAGAACACTTGTTATCACAAGTTCAGGCCTGAAATTCAAAACAATATCAGACTTCAGTAAATCCAATGAAGCAAGTGACTGTAATTCCTGTTATCTAGTGGAATCATAATAAAGTCATATTTTGCTGAAGCATGTTTTAATAAATTTAGATAAAACCTGTAATTTACAAGTATTTACAAGTATTGTGTATTTAAGTGTTAGTGAAGAATATAACTCACTGGTGTTTTATTGAACGATTTCATACTTGTAGATCCTGGGGTCAAACTTAAAGTCAGCATCAGTCGGAAAACATATCAAAGAGCGATATTATTTAGATAATGCTTAAATAATTAACATAGAACCACATTTTCACTTCAGAAACATTTCATAACTATTTCCAAGTATATCATGTTACATAATATGTTACAGAAATCATGAGACAAACTCAAGAGATTTGGTGTACAAATCGCAAGTTGCTATTCCAAATAGAATCCAATATAGTGAGTTAGTTTCAAAACCTCATTAACAACTTATATTGCCTCTGTTACAGCTCAAAGCGCGACATAACTTTTATTACTGCATCTCAAAATGCTTAACGAAAGTAGTCAATCCGAAAATAATAAACAACCAATTAAACATTACAAACAACACATTACAACACGTTCCTAATTGTCTTAATATCTGTATGGCCTGGTACGGCAACAGTAATACATAGATATCCCTGACAACTTCCTTTCCAGTACTTGAATCCGAAAACAGCAACTTTACAAGCTTTGTGAAGTGACCTGACAAAGCAATGGGAAGCCCATGTTCTCCAATAGCTTGGCAAACTAGTACTTCAGCGTTTGTAACCTTTACAGCTAAGTTCTGCTGAGCTGGGTTAAAAAATCATGTTAGAGTTTGCTGTGGGGCTGCGGCTTGGAAAATTCAAGGTGCTTTTTGAGGTTATTTACTCCAAAATTCCCACAGCAGATGTATTCAGAACAGACGAGACATAAAACAATTTCATCTGAAAGTGTTTTACTGGAAAACAACTGTTCCACTCTGGTTTGTATTCGCACCTGCATTGGTGCCGTTTCTTCAGATTTTCCGACGTGATTAATATGTCTCAGTTGTGCCATTAGAAAGGAAAGAGAAAAATACTGAGATCTGGGAGTACTATCTTGAGATCATAAGCAATTTAGTGTCTCATGAAGAATTTGCGAGAGTTGGCAACACTGTGTACTAATATAACAAGCTAAAGTAGGTAGATCTCCAGGTAAGAAATATGACAATGACAAGAACCATTTCACTTTTAAAAAGAGAATAAGAAAAAAGAGGCTGTTGTGTGTAGGAGTATTATCCCCTGCATACCTGCACAGTTCTTTGTTTAGTATATGGTAAACTACAAAGCGATATGTAATGCAATGTTAACGTAACATTATTCGGCAGGCTTCATTTGACTTTATGAAGTAAAATAAATATATTCTATGGGGTGATGCAACACTTTTAGCCAGAGCTGTAAGTTTAGCTCCAGCTAGCTGATCAAACAGTAGCTTGGTAATATGTATCAAATAATTTTACAGCTAGATCAGAGAGACACAAATGCAACTGGACACCAGTCTAAATAAATGTTAATATTACACCAGTCAAGTGATCTGAATTTAAATGAAGCTATGGTGATTCAACAATCTAATAGCAATATATCAATTACAAAAGTTATAAGGAGAGTTGCCACATGCCTGATAAAATAAAGGTGGTGTAAAACTACATTAGGTGATGCCTCTTTTAGATGTCGGTAGATCTTTCTTTCCTTAATCAATATCTGTGCAAATAGCGTGATAGGCCGTCAAAGAATGTTAATCTCTTGTCTTACAAATATCTGGTTTAGGTCTCTAGCACCAAAAAGCAATTTCAGAGTTACTCTGACTCTAGCTGAGACTTGTTGAGGTGGTGTTGACAGTTATGTGTGTGGTTTTTACGCAAGTGACGATGAAATATTTATTTAGAGGCATGATGGTTTTGCAAATATTTCCTTTCATCTCAGAATCTGAGATCTGCGATTGCAAGGCTTCTTGTCATTTAGGTGTTACGATTTATTTTAAGTAAAGTTTTTTTTTTCTTCTTTTTCTCTGTTGACTAACTACTTCCAAATGTTCAGATCCCTTCATCAGATTATCAATTTATCATATGATAAAAATTAGCTAAAATTAGTTTAAAGGCACTTTTAAAAATGCTGCTGTGTTAATGTTTAGCAAATTACATCTTTGTTTGTTTATTAAAGGGTGTATATACTAATCATTAATACAAAATGAACTGCATTTGTTAAAAGTGAACATGAAATAAACTACACAATTAAGGTCATACCTGACGCAATGTGGGTTAGTATGTGCTTAAAAATAAAGCAGTCCATTTGGCGTCTATGCCACACTGTGTCAAGTATGACTGTAATGTTGTACAAAACACTGCATTCTTATATTGTACAATGGAAATACAACAGTAATATGTAAGGTAACAGTATTTTGCACTCTGGAGAGTAATTTTCTGGGATGCTATGTCAATGAATACAAACAAACTGAAGGCCAACGTCAGTGCAATGTGGACTTATGCAACAGATGCTCTTTGTTATTACAGACAGGGGAGTGGGGCTGGCTTGTCACTCACATAGGAATGCTATCAGAGTCCTGTCCATGCTATTCCTCAATTCTCAGCAAGCCAATATGCTTCTGTGTTAGCCCACAAAAACCTTCAAAACGGACACTGCACTTTTAAAACCTAACCAAGAAATGCATTTCATATACATCTTATTATAGGCTTTAAAGATGTCTGCAGGCACAGGCCCACGGATATTTGTTCTCTAAGTCCTGCCATCTGCTATCTGTTATACATTTATTTCTGATTAATAAGGGAATATTCTGTTTTTCATATTGCTCAATTAAAATTATATAACAAAAAGTGGACTCAATGGCAGCTTCCATTGTGCACACAGTGAAAGTCGCAGACAGCAATGTACTTCAATTCTTGAGCACCTCTGAAACCCAACCACATAGGGCCCTTGTAGAGATTACGAGACCTTGATACATGTTAATGGTTTTTAAATACATTCAGACATACCATTTTGTGTCAGGCTTTGTTGCACATTTTTATATTTAAACTCAGACTTAACCCCCTCCGTCCCTATGAAAAATAGACTCTCCAGCCTCTATGAGCTTGTCGTTCTTTTTACGAAAGCTCAATAGGCCTGGTGAAGGGTGGGGAGCTGTCTTTTCCCTGTAAGCATGATATATTACACCCTGCAACAGTATTCATTAGAGGCTGGGACTTAGCTCTGAGGCTTGTCAAAAGAAAGATAAATGATCAAAATGTCCTGGTAGCTCTCTCTATTCATTAGCATCTTACTTCTCTAACTGCAATCTGTGCTATTATTGTCTGCATTTTTTTTTTCTCACTTCTGAGAGTTGAGGCAGCATGAACCTGTATTGAGTTGGATTGTGTTTCCATTTATTTTTTCCATTGCTAGGTATATTATTTCAGTTTTAAAATTGTCACTTAGTGGGGGTTGTGTATAATGCTTACTTTTACTGCGTTAAAGGCTCTGGCTGAGGGTGTAAAAAATATCTCCCTATCAGGTATGAAATAATGTTAATAGCAGAGTAAAGAGTGTGAACATTGTGTTTTTTTTCACTTTTAGAAGCCCCAACATTGAGAGAGTGAAAAAAATATATACCACATACACCAACAGTTTCACAGGGAATATCACACAAGTATTAAAAACAGAGCAAATGTTTCGGATGAGTAAGTCATTTTGGATAAAAGCGCCTGCTAAATGACTAAATAATAATAATGTACATATAACTAAGTGAACAGCTATAGTTCCTCTCATTGCTTGATAACAGGGTATGCAGAAGGCACTGAGGACCATCATAGGGAATATTAATTTATTTATCTTCTACATATACATCTTTGCAAATGTGATAGTTCTTATAATTCAGAAACATTTTGTAACAGTTTACATTAAGTGTCTCTAATTAGTGTGTATTTCCATAGTAGTTACTTAGTAAATGCATGTGGACTTACAGTTACAAACGTAATGTTTTCTTGCACAATCTATGTAAGTACACAATTGTATCAGGAAAGAGTTAGCATTAGGGATAGGGATAACATTAAATTCCACCTCCTTCCAGCTGGTAAATAGAAAATCATAGTCACAAGAACTTTGATGAAATATTTAAATATTTCTTCAATTTAAATAAGAGTACAAATATGGATGTAACTATGGATGTAACTGTTTTATAGAAATGAAATTCATATAGTACAGTTTTGAGAAAACTGAAGGCAAGCAATAAATCCTTGCCTTTTTTGGGGGGGGGATATATTCACGCTTCTCAAACTTGTAATTATTGTACAAAAAACAACAGCATGCTGTTAAATTGAAGCTATTCATCATGTGGGGAAGTGAGGCATCTGATATATATTCCTTGTATTCAGAATGCTGACATCACTCACAAATCAATTTCTGTTTATGTTACTAAAACCACCAATTCAATATAAAAAGTATGATGGTGAGCATATTATTATTTATTTCTTAGCAGATGCTCTTATCCAGGGCAACTTACAATTGTTACAAGATATTGCATTATTTTTTCATAAGATTATTTTTTTTTACTGGAGCACTGTAGGTAAAGTACCTTGCTCAAGGGTACAGCAACAGTGTTCGACACCTGGGATTGAACCCACAACCCACCGGTCAAGAGTCTAGAGCCCTAACCACTACTCCACACTGCTGCCTGCATATAAAGTAGGAGCTATTAAGGTGTGTCCAGAGTTGTGATAAATAAGATTATGCAAACCTTTGAGACATGAGTTGCATGAGATTTCATGGTGAGTACCGTGAGATTGCATGTGTTTCCTGTGCATGTCATGAAAATGAAAATGAAGGGCACCATCAACCTTAGTCCATTATTAGGGCAAATGAGAGTAAAAAGCACACTTTGCATTTTCTGCACGTTTTGTAAATGTTTACTTGAATTTCTGGTTTGTTGAGTGCTTGACTGACTATCGGATTAACATCGCTCACTATACTAGTACAGCAACAGTTTCTTCTGACTAACAGCCTCAAAGCAACCTGGTAAATACAAATGTTTTTCAAAGAAAGTATAGCTTAGTACATCTTTGAAGTTAATTGTCTGGCAAATTACAACAACAAAACAAAGAAAATAGATTTAACATGTACTGAAATGTTTTATAAAGTGAACTTGCAAACAATAATTTCTGCAAAGGTATCTGTGATGGGGTACACCCTGCCCCTGTGTTTATTTGTATTTTTGTTGTATTATTATGATTTAAAAAATATTGCTTGGTGTTTAAAAACAAGATGTTTTGTTATTATTGTTTTACAGCATGGATGGGGTTAAAATTCCTCATCCCCACCATGCCGTTTTGTTTTGTGCTGTGCTATGTTTTGTTTTGTGTAGTGTTTTTTGTGCAGTGTTTTGTTAAGTTTTGTTTAAGCATTTTATTTATAATTTAAAAAAAGAGCGCATTTGCACCCACAGTACCTTGCCTGTCTGTTTACTTCCTGGTCTGTGATGTCACCACTCGACCATCCTGTCACAGTATCTCATTATCAATTTAGTCTGTTCATAATCTAGTAAATTGCTTCCATTTCATGAAAGGTTTAGTACTTATAACACAAGGATTACAACAACAATATTGCCTTGTGGAAGAACTATGGCCTAATAACTGATTTGTATAGCTTCAGGGAATGTCAGCTAATGAGAAAAACAAATTAAGCATAATGGATTTATAAACCTCTGTTCAGTCTATTATGGAACAATGATTTCTAATCTATAGTATGTGACAGATTTGCCTACTGATTACATGCACTGTAATGTTCTCCTCCCATACCCATGATTGAATTCACATTCAGTAAATAGCTCACTTAAAATCGTAAGCCACTTTGTTTCACTGTCAGATAAGAAAATCGGTGACATCAATTTTACAGTATTGTAACTAAGATGATTTCAAGACCATATGATTCCTCTTACTTACCAAATATGTAACACCGAAGGTGCATTTTCTATCACATCACTGATGGAACAGTTTTTTTCCACTCTAAAATGATCCATTAACATTTTACAAAATATATATGTGTACAGAACTGTACTTTTTGTTAATGTCATTTCAGTTTTGTTCACCCTTGACACCATATCATTTTGCCAAAATTTGGAACATGAAAGGCTTAGAAAGAATGTGAGCAGGGAATCATTTTTTTCTAAAGCAAACAATGGAACTATGAAACATTCATTAAGAGAACGTTAACATGAGTTAACACATACTCCCAGGGTATATCAATTTACATGATTGCGTAGTCATTCTGTCCAGTTTCTGGTGAAATCCAAGCTTTGCATCAAAATGATTTCAACAGGAAAAACAAGCCAGAAATGGCTGTTGTTTTTTTTGTTTCTTCCCTGTGTGGGCACTCGTCTCTCGTTGCAGTACAGTGTAAAGCGAGTCTGCAGCATGCCTCGACTTCACTCAGGAAATTCTTGGATAGTTAAGATCCCAGCCAGATAGCTGGCGCCAGCGTATGACCTCATGAACATTGGATGCAAAGACCGTTCAACCATTGTACTAGTAATCAAAGTGCAAAAAATTATATGTGTATATATATATATATATATATATATATATATATATATATATATATATATATATATATATATATATAAAGGTAATGTATGTACATAAAAATGTGAATATTTTTTCAAAAAAACATTATATCAGAATATTTCGGACAACAATTATTCAAATTTTTATGTACCCACATTACCGTTTCCAAGCATACCAGTAAATCATACGTGATACTGTGAACCATCTAGTATTCAGACATCCTTCACTATTTCAGACCCTTGCCCAAGTTTACAGTCAGGCCATCTGCTCCTAGCTGCCAATGTTGTTTTGTCTGCAAATCCACCGTTTATAGCAGGTTTCGATTCACAGCTAAAATCCGTTCAGATACGTTGTGTTATTTAAACGAGAATCATTGTGTTCATTATTTCAGCTCACACATTTTTTAATAGTGAGTTCTTTGAAAGTTCACCTCCCACGAAGGCCTGCATGTCCTCCTGTTTTCTCACTTATCACTCACTCTTTTGTACTTACACTGACGCCCAAGTCTGCCAGTTGGCTTCCCTGCCAACATCATTACTCTCACTTCCAAGCAGTCTCCATGGCACAATGTGTGAGATTTTCTTACTACCAAACTAATTCTCCAAGGAAGTGAAGCTCATTTTTTTTTAGCCCTGTTTCCATAATTATCCATTATGGAAATATCCATTTATGGAAATGATCATGTTGTGAATTCAAAGGAAAATCTAGATGGACTTTGTAGATTCAAATATATACAATTTAAAAAGATTAACTAAAAATATTTACACTTAAATTATAGACAACAAACAATATAAATACCCACCTGCAAATATTTGAAAGAGATTGCAACTGGTCATGGGTTTATTCTCTCTCAGTTGTAACCAAAAGCAAAGATTACTAGCAAAGGGTTTAAAAACAACATTTCTTTTGTTATTCAAATAATCAGACTCAACCCTGACCTGTAGGCCAGTCCTTTTCTGGGGTAGGATTGTGATTTGTCCTTTATGCTTTTCCAGCCAAATGTAGAATGAAAAAAGCTGTAATTTGTACTAAAACTTGTGATAAATTGAGGCCGTGTCAAAGTGCCAAAGAGAACAAATTAATCTACTTGGGCTCATTTAGGGCCATCTGTTCAGCGGGACTTTGGCAGCATTTTTTCAAGCTAGCTTGTTGGAATAGAAAAACCAAAACGTTGTCAAGTTTTCCACCTAACCACAATCTTGTAGTCCATGGTCTTGCTGCTCAGTTGTGTTTGCACAAGTACAATACATGCTTTGGATCTTTGTTCTTTTGAGAATGTCTGTTTATTTTGTGGACATTATCAAGTTGAGTGCGTATTCTCCATAGTAAATGTATGTATGTATATATATATATATATATATATATATATATATATATATATATATATATATATATATATATATATATATATACAAAGGTGGTGTAAAACTACATTAGGTGATGCCTCTTTTAGATGTTGGTAGATCTTTCTTTCCTTAATCAATATCTGTGCAAATAGCATGATAGGCCGTCAAAGAATGTTAATATATATATATATATATATATATATAGAGAGAGAGAGAGAGAGAGAGAGAGAGAGAGAGAGTGCTACAATATTCTGTATAGGGAGTTAGTAAAGAGCTTCCTTCACATAGATCACAAATGATCATTTTTATTTTAAAAAGCCCCTCTTCTGCTGAAATGTTTCTTAGCACAGGAAGAAAAAAAAATGTTTTGGATTTTATGAGCCAAAAGTAAATGTGTCTAATGAGCCACAAGGGAGCCCTCAGGATGACTAGAGAGACCGGGCTTTTAGCACTAGACTTTGACAAGGGGATCAGATTCCAGTCCCGGGGTCTGCAGCAATGTCAAAAACAAAGACAGAGAATGGTACGAGGCCCCAGGAGTCAGAGAGCTGTTGTCTGGAAATAGAAAGCAGAGCTAGCATGCAGACTTGAATGCAAAATGAAAAGCGACTGGTCTGTTAAGTTCACATTCATTATAATGTATAAATTACTATTTTATTTAAATTCATTATTTAATTTTCAGTGATCTGATTGGTCAAATTAGAATTATAACATGTTTTTGAGCCAAATGGCCTCCTTAAAAAGTGTAAAAAAAAATGGTGAAGTTTCAAAAAGTCACCAGGAAGGATGTGATCACTGAAACAGAACGTGATACAAAGTGAATTTCTAAACAATAACAATAATACATTAGTTAAGATAACTCTGATATTAAGTAACCCTTTAATGTGCACTTAGCAATGATTATCAGACAGATGGTCACAATTGTTTATCAAAATACATAATAACTATTTAAACCTTAAAAGCGCCAGGAGTTAAATGGGCAATGAAAAACATCCAAGGCTTTTGAAATACTTCAGGTTTAATAGTCCCTTCTGTTTTGTAATAATTGGTAATGAACAGTAAAGTCTGTCATCTTTAGATGTGTTGAAGGGCTCTTTGAAGAGCTGGTGTTATGAGGCAACCACAAAGCTGCATCAGTTTGCCTCCTTTGAAATGTAAAACTCTGACTAGACCACCAAGAAACTCTGATCGGGGCATCTGATGTTTGCTTACATTTTTGCACAGCATGCCTTTCACATGGGACTGGAATACATTAGCGTTTATATTAAAATAAGATCGAATAGAAGGACCTGAAATGCAGCATTTATTTTAGAATCATATAGTTGGCCAGTAGGGGAAAAACATCAAAATATGCAAACAGCACATCACTATTTTTCCCCTTTGTTAAGTCTCATTGTCTGTTGAGTTTTCTGGTGTGTGTGTGTGGGGCAGGTATTACTATTAATGTGCGGACAAAATTATCCCCACAAAATATCCCCACAAAGATAGTAACTTCTGAAAAAATGACATTGTGGGGACGTAAAACACCTTTTTAAAAACTAAACATGCCTTCAAAAAAAAAAAAAAAAAAAGGCAAAATATTTAGTTTGTTGTCGACTCACCCTGTGTGGAGTTTTGTCTGACTGGAGTTAGAAATAGTAAATAAAAATATAGTGAGAGTCAATCATGGGGTTTCCATGCGGGGCACTTTACACGTGAAATGGCGATGCGTGTGCATGTTTGGGAGAATTACTCGTATAAATCAGGTTTGTGGGCAAGAAAAATGGCCAAAGAGAGGGCATAGGGTGAATCTCATTTACACGTGTAAATAATGAAAATCATGGGAAAATCCATGTCCAGTTTCGCATGGAAACCCGCATTTCACATGTAAATGTTAATGAGCTTGTTTATCCTTAAGTGACATCACTATAAATATGGCAGGGAAGCAGGTCAGTTGTTACTGTGGAGTCCAAGACGGCAGAAAGTAAGTGGCTGATGGGCGATTTTATGGTTAGCAGTGGTGTAGTTCACCTTAATGGTAATGCGGGCAGCTTTTTTTTATTATTGTTTTTTGCTGTGTCTGGCTTGTCATGTTTTACTCTTGTGGGTTTACAGTTCTGTATAAAACCACTTACCATGAACTGCATTATGCCCTTGTTATAGTATTAAAGCAGCTGTCTGAGAATACCCTTGCTGTAAAAGCTATGCTATAGTTAAACACGAAGAGCAAGTGAGCTGCTTACTAAATGTCTGTAACTGAATTCCCTTGCTTTTGATCCTAGCTATGTCCAAAGACAACGTGTGTCCACCCTCCATTCAAAATCGCTGGAGCGAGGAGGAAACCTGGGTATTAATAAGTATAGTTAGTGACTTGGATGTATTGAGCCAGCTCGATCGCCTGAAATAGCGTAACAAGCATGTGTACCAACAAGTGGTTGATGTCCTCTCAGAAAGAGGAATAGAACACGCAGTCCCACAAGCTAGGGACAAATTTTAAAAAATTGAAACTGTTCTACCTGCAGGAACGAGCAAGGAGGTGCCGTTCGCCAGCCTATACAGAGCAATCGCCACTCTTTTTTCCACTGGCACAGGAGGCCTTACGTCATTCCTTTTTGGCTGCATATCTTCCTTTACCAGTTCCACTATAATGCTGAATGTTGCCCTGGTGATGCGAAAGGACTCTATCCACTGCAGATCTGTGAAAGAGTGAATAATTGATAAATCAAAAGCCTTTTTCCATTCAGCTGAAGAAGGACTTGTAGTCAAACGTCCTGATATAATTGATTTCTTATCAATTATTCACATTTTTGTGTACCTGCATTACCTTTTTATTTTTGATTTTGCACCTTTTGGTACACAACAGTTTTCCTTTTTTAAAATTATATATATACTAAAATGTAAATCATTTATTTTCATCATGATATTTTTTAGATTTTTATCTGGATTTAGTACTTATAGTGCATATAAATGTGGTATTTAAAGGGATTTTTCTTTAATTGCAGACAATTAAAGAATAAGTTAAATTACGTTAACTTTATTACTGGTTATTTTTTTTGCATTTCTGTGTTACACTGCTTTTGACCTCAGTTCAGGAGCTGCTCATGTGTTGGAGTTTCTGCCATAGGCATACCAGTGAACAGGTATGAAGTTTATTTTTGTATTGGTGAAATACAGAGCATTCACCTAGATGGCACTGGCAATCTGAGGATAGAAACAAACTTGTAATTTAAAGCTATTTACTTTTTACAAAATATAACACTAATTTGACATTGCTGTCAGTTCATGGACAGTGGTCAGACAGTCCAACTGTTCAGATAAAAAAAATGTGTTCATAATACTAAAGCACTGTGAACCACAGAGGAAATTATTGAGCAAAGATCTTCTGATCACATCATAACTTTTAATAGATATATTCACAGCCTGCCACATTATATTACCGTACATTAAGAGTAGGATTGCGGCAGGGGTGAAATATTACCTATCTATAACTCTGTTCCTCAAAATCGCTTTTGATTTCAAATGAATTAGGGTATGCAAATGCAGACATTTCATGAAGCCTAATTGCCAGTCATACATAAATGTATGCCATTTATCAATCTGACACTAAAATGTTGTTAAAGTTTGTGCATTTCAAATTAGTTTTTATTCGCAGATTTTTTTCCCCTGAGACATAATCACTGTCTGTCTGTCTGTCTGTCTGTCTGTCTGTTACACTTTTATTTGTTTTGTGTAGAGAAACTTTTGAAACCTGCTAAGGACACTGTTTAGCACTAGTTACTCAGTTATCTTAATCTAGCGGTATACAGCTGTATAATCTATCGAGGCTATCTGTCCAACTGTCTGTATTTCACATTTGCATTTTTTTACACATTTTTCCAGTTATGATTAAACTTCAAAAGGAAATTATTTAGCACAAGTTATTAAGAGAATCAGAATCACAGAGTATATGAAGGCATCTGTGTGTGTCAAACGTAAATGTTTACATGCACATACAAAGGATGCAAGTCATACTTTTTGATGTTATTGACGGCTCTTTTTTTGTATTTACAGCATGGCAGGGAATGAATGTCACTGACATGCTTGTTGTCTATTATATCTTGTCAACAGTGTACCTGTCAATGTCGCATTAAGAGCATTTGATATCACAAATGGGCCAACCATCAACAGATTGGCTGTGTGTTGAATGTATCCTTGGTGACAAGAATTGCTCTGCTGGTTATGTGGATTTTGATCCAAAGACAGTGGTCCATAACAACATTTAACAGAATAAAACTAGCAAGACACTATTATGTAACTACACTGCAACAACATGGTAATTACGCAAAGGTTTCAATGGAACCACATCTTTAATTGCAAAAAGAAAAATGTTGACAGTTGTTAGAAAGTACACTGTACAGTATTTACTCATGTGGTTTTGTAAGTTATCACATATGCAGTTACAATGTCATTACAGTGTAGTTAGAGATGCTTAATGTAAAGTATTACCCAAGAAATTGCTCAGAACAATGATCTTGGTTTGTATTAACAATGATCTTGCTAGTTTGACACTGAATTGGTTTGTATTACTCTGAGAACATTTGTCCTTGCCTTTGCATTTTAAAACAGGGCTTAGTAAGACCCGTCGCCAATCAGTGAAGACATAAAAATGTGATGCGATATGTTACGCAATTTACCTCTGCTTTAACATAGTTGAATGACTCTTAAATCACTTAGATTATGTGGCATTATGATTTTGACACAAAGCCAACACAGATACAATATTTCTTTCAACATTATCACAAATATGTAGACAATTTTTGTATAATACAGCATATCGCTTCCCTAGATCTAGTAATCTACATCACTGTTTTTCTCTGTTGTTACATGCATCTTATTATTATTATGTGTTTATTTAGCAGACGCCTTTATCCAAGGTGACTTACAGAGACTAGGGTGTGTGAACTATGCATCAGCTGCAGAGTCACTTACAACTACGTTTCACCCGAAAGACGGAGCACAAGGAGGTTAAGTGACTTGAGTCAGTCGCTGAGGTGGGATTTGAACCGGGGACCTCCTGGTTACAAGCCCATTTCTTTAACCACTGGACCACACTGCCTCTTATAACCACACTGCATCTGTAGATAAATTCAAGTTCAGTGGCTTCAAATGTACACAGGACTATACCTACTCATAATAATATAAAGTTAATAAGTTAATAATATAAATATGATGTTTATTATCCAATTAAAGGTTACATCATGGTAAAACGCACACAATTCTTTGTTCTCAGTAATGTTGTTTTAATTAGAAGGTAAGAACCAGTTCCACATATGCTATTACATTCATTATTATATTTAAATAATTGTATATCTACTATTGAAGAATGACAAGTGTTCTTTCACCAAGCAATCATAGTTGAACAAGTCTAACAGCTGGTTTCACAGGTCTCAGTTAGCACTAATGTTGGACAACCAGTACCCTAAGTAAGGCAGTCCATGATGAATGCTAATCATGGTTTGTGAAACTACCTGAAAGTGATGCAGTATTTAAAAAAAACAACAAAAAACCCCACAATATTTGCATCTTCATTTTGGCTTTAAGTGCATACAGTTAAGAGCTAGATGGCTCTAATAACGTGTGTGAATGAAAGCCTGAAAGGCTTTAAAATATTGCATTAGCTTACAATTTTAAATAGTCTGTAGGTTAAAGTAGAAGCAATTAATGATTCATGATCCTGATGAGTGATGGATCAACCTTGTCTGGAAGGCTAATGTGTTTTTTCTATCAATACACACAAAAAGCTGCCTATGCATTGTGTTTAAAAAAAAAACCTAGCTTAATACATTTGATTTATGGGGTTACCTTGAACAGTTAAGGGTCTTGAAGTGAATGAATACCAAAATACTAAGCTCCACATGTTTAACCAGTATTTCTGGGACATATTAGGTCTGGAACTTTTTTTAAGTGTCTAATTCTGACGAGTGTCCAAAATACTATAATAAATCACTCTATTAGAGGATTGTATTTGTATTTGCTTTGAGGTTTTGGATTAAAAGATCATCAAACGTATTCATTGAACAACCAGGGTTCTAAATGTGATCTGTGTTTCGGATCAGCTGACTGAATGGGTGGCAGTAAAGTTGGATTGTAATCCTATTTTATCACTCAATTTATTGGGACAGCTTGGAAAACATATAGGTTTATCACAGCATGTATAAGAAAAACAAACATGAGAGAAAGAAAGTTCTAGCAAATGGACTAACTATAAAATTAATAGCCCCGCCTGTTAGATTTATGAGTGTTCAGTGCTCTGAAGGACACAGTGCTTATGATGCAAGAATGCCCTTGAAAATAACAATAAAAACAAATCTGTGACATGTAAATCTGTCTCGATATGTCAAATACCATACTCCAGGTTGTACATTAACAGCATGTTGCAGCTTATCAGCAGGTAACTTCAATTAAATGATCCCATTATGTTGTGACAAATTACTCAGGACAGAGTGCGTACTGTTGTTTGTTGAAAACTCTTTGTAATGCTTGTGGCTGTTTAGTTTATTTATTTTTTTCTCACTGAGCAGATCAGGTTTATTCCTTTAAGCGCTTTTGTATGAGTTAATACAACATGACTCAAAACATTGTTATTTGAATACATTTTAAAGAGCCCACAGCTCTAGGAGACAAGTAAAGGATGATAGTGTTTTGGTGAACAGCAAGTTTGCATTCCCTTTGAGGGCTGTCAAGCAGTGGAACAGATAGGCAGGAGTTGATTTCATTACTTTCAAGCATACAACTAATGTTTCCAATTGATTTTTTTTTTTTTTACCAGGATTCCTAATCCTAAATAGTGCAATTTGAGGTGAGTTTGCAGAGACACAAAATCTGTAGAGTAGCCTATTCAAAATGTGAAATTAAACGCCAATAATAATAATAATATAGGAGCTATAATACACATGTTGTTTCGACCAGTGAAAAACAACAGGAGATGAGCTTCTACATATAAATACATCACTAAGTTGTAAAACTCATACCTTTAAACTGATGCTTCATATGCTGCAAGCCTTTCAATGTTGCAAGGGATAGTGCCTGGGCTTCCACTGTGTAGAATCGGGTTTACTTCTGGGTTGGACATTTGCTATTAAAAAAAAAAAAGAACAGCAAACAAACAAAAACTTTACTGTGGTAAAAAGCTTCATTTGCTTTTTAATGACTACCTAAGGAGTTTAAGACAATATTTAAACACAACATAATCCAGCCACATCCTGAAGAAAGAGTTACTGAAGCTGACGTGAAGTGATCGGTTTGTGTGTAGAACTGATATAAATGTTCCTGGAGGTGCAGCTGTAATTCGTTCCCACTGGTTTGACTTTTATGTTTATATATATCTGAAAATGTAATCTTACCTGTACATTCAAATACTAACTAAATATCTGATCACTAAAGAAACTGATTTCACTGAAGGCTTTCAATAGGTTAAAGAATACAAGGACAAGTGATTGTCTTTGGTAGAAGATACAGGTTAAAAATACTGAAGCAGTTAAAAACTACAGTGCCTATAGAAAGTCTACATCCCCTTTCAAAATGTTCACCTTTTGTTGCCTTATAGCCTGGAATTAAAATGCATTAAAATAGTTTTTTTTTTCATTTATCTACACATCCTACCCCACAACTTCCAAGTGAAAAAATATTCTAGAAATTTGTAGAAAATTAATTAAAAATAAAAACTGAAATAGCTTGGTTGGACAAGTGTCCACCCCCCTTGTAATAGCAATCCCAAATTATCTCAGGTGTAACCAATCGCCTTCAAAATCACACACCAAGTTAAGTGGCCTCCACATGTGTTAAATTGTATTGATTCACATGATTTCAGGATAAATTCAACAGTTCCTGTAGGTTCCCTCTGCTGGGTAGTGCATTTCAAATCAAAGACTCAACCATGAGCACCAAGGCGCTTTCAAAAGAACTCCGGGACAAAGTTGTTGAAAGGCACAGATCAGGGGATGGGTATAAAAAAATATCAAAGGCCTTGAATATCCCTTGGAGCACGGTCAAGACGATTATTAAGAAGTGGAAGGTGTATGGCACCACCAAGACCCTGCCTAGATCAGGCCGTCCCTCCAAACTGGATGACCGAGCAAGAAGGAGACTGATCAGAGAGGCTACCAAGAGGCCAATGGCAACTTTACAAGAGCTACAGGCTTTTATGGCCAAGAGTGGTCAAAGTGTGCATGTGACCACAATATCCCAAGCACTCCACAAATCTGGCATGTATGGTAGGATGGCAAAAAGGAAGTCATTACTCAAGAAAGCCCACCTTGAATCCCATTTGAAGTATGCAAAAAAACACTCAGGAGATTCTGTAGCCATGTGGCAAAAAGTTTTGTGGTCTGACGAAACTAAAATTGAACTTTTTGGCCTAAATGCAAAGCGTTATGTTTGGCGCAAACCCAACACAGCGCATCACTCAAAGAACACCATCCCTACTGTGAAGCATGGTGGTGGCAGCATCATGTTATGGGGATGTTTCTCATCTGCAGGGACTGGGGCACTTGTCAGGATAGAAGGGAAAATGAATGGAGCAAAGTACAAAGAAGTCCTTGAGGAAAACCTGCTGCCCTCTACAAGAAAGCTGAAACTGGGACGGAAGTTCACCTTTCAGCATGACAACAACCCAAAGCACACAGCCAAAGCTACACTGGAGTGGCTAAGGAACAAAAAGGTAAATGTCCTTGAGTGGCCCAGTCAGAGCCCCGACCTAAATCCAATCGAAGATTTGTGGCATGACTTGAAGATTGCTGTACATCAACGCTCCCCAAGGAACTTGACAGAGCTTGAACAGTTCTGTAAACAAGAATGGTCAAATATTGCCAAATCTAGGTGTGCAAATTTGGTAGAGACCTATCCCAGCAGACTCACAGCTGTAATTGCTGCCAAAGGTGCTTCCACCAAGTATTAACTCAGGGGGGGTGGAGACTTATCCAATTTCAGTTTTGTATTTTTAATATATAATTTTTTTTCTCAATAAAAACTTTTTTTCCGTAAATCCTCATTTAAATGCATGAAAATCTGAGACACTGACACAACAAGATGTGAAAAAATTCAAGGGGGTGTAGACTTTCTATAGGCACTGTATATGGTGCTGGGTTTTCTAACATTTTAGTATAGCAGTTTTTGTTATTTTTTTGTTTTTTTTACAGGATAAGGTCAATAATTTTAGTTTCAGGGGTTGACATGACATTCCAGTGAGCTAAACTGTCACAATGTATACTTTTATAAAGAAAGTAAATGTCAGAGGTTATAACATGCTACTTTGACAAGAATGTACAATTCTGAAGAAAAAAAAATCACATATGAACACATGTCAGCAAAAACTTTAATGTGCGTTTAGTACAACTCAGGTAAGCGCACCAGTTTAGACATATGAAAAAAAAAAAATATCCTTGGGCAAATCACTTAAAACATTAATGATTTCAGAATATCACTTTCTGTGTGGGTACTGCCATGTTTTTTGTTTCAATAGGATGGATATTTGTTCTTCATTTTAAATATTCTACTCTTATTTAACACCCTGTCTTAACCAGCTAGGACCAAAGACCATAGACTCAAGTGCTTCACATGAGCTTGTCATGATATCCTTCCAGACCTCCGCCAATGCAACACCTGCACCAGCGAGAGTGTGAAGTCTGTCCCCAGTACTATCAGTACGATCAGTGTTATCAACCAAGCCAGCCCCTGGAGCCAGGCCTTCAGAGCCACCACTAATTATTATCCTCTGCTTGGCTATTCATCATATTTTACATGATATGAATGTGACAAATGCTATATTTTTCATTTGATTTATTATCTGAAAAGTTTCAGGGTGCTCCCTAACCAGAGGCTCTGTATTTTATCTTTCATCAGTTCAGTTGAAACTGAAGAGAATAAGCATGCCTCAGTTAATGGGTTGTCTGGAGACACGCTTGAAGATGAGAGGATAATCTCACTTCTGACCCACAAGAAGAGACTTGAAAGCTACTACGAGTGAGAATATGAACTAAAAAGCACATATGGTATAGTTTACTAAAAACAGTTAATTCTATTAGTAGTAAAGGTTGATTCCTCAGTCATAATCAATGCAGGAGCACAGTACTATGTTGCCTGATGGGTATTTCTTCAGCATTGTTTACATAGCCCACATGAGGGTAGACTCAATCAGGAAGAAACTGTAATTGTTTACGAGTCCCCTGCAACCAGGAGACCGGCTTCAATAAAAAAAAGCAAGCTGACAAATGAAAGGGGGGCGAAGCTGTATTCACACACCTGCCAAGGAGCATTTCCCCCTGGGAGCTTTCATTACTTTGCACTGCAAAAACAACTGGAGAAAGGCATGGACCCCTATTGTTTCCCAGCAGGCAGCTTGACTGAGTGCCCAACCAGAGCTTATAAAGTCCTGTAGCATGCCTAAATGTTAAAGACTCTGACCTCTGACACTGCCTTACTCTAGTATAAATCGGCACTGACCTCACAGGCATAACATATACAGCTCATTCTCAACTTTGTTTGTAAAAAAAAATTAAAAAAAAACATAAATGAAGAAAACCACAGGAATTCGGTTTAACAAGAGCTGCATGCAGTTTCAGCTCGATGAACACCATCTGCAGAGTGAGCTCCATGTACAGTACCTCTGGAAAATAATGCCCAAAATACACGGATAAGTGCAGCTAACTACAGCTAAAATGAACCACGTAGTTCAATGGGAGACCCTCCTACAACTGCCACTTTATAACACGTTTTTCTTCTCTATTTTATAGTGCTAATCAATCAATCTTCCATTCATGGCAGGACCAGAACATCTTCATGTTAAATGAGCTACTTTTTACAGAAAGTTCAATACCAGATACTGCACAACATTCAAGATGTTTTATATTTATGAAATATCCTATTACCAAACAGTGGAAAATATTTTTGGTCTGACGTGTAGATTTAAGCTGGTGAGGGCCATTTATTGATGATGGATTGCCGCGTTATATTTTGTTTAATCATATGTGAAGGATGGCTTGCAGTGGTGAGGTGTGGTGACGTCACAGACCAGAAACACAGACTCAGGAAGTAGCAGGTGAGAGCTGAAACGCTACTGCGCTCAGCGTATTTATTAAATAATAAAATAAACAAAAGATTTAAACAAACAACAAACACTACAAAACAAAAGGGCACGTTGGCCAAACAAATAGAAATAAACAAATAAGCGTGCTGGTTTTACCCCAGCATGATACATAGCAGTTATTTTTAAGTTTTGCTTAGTTTCGCTTTCTCTCGCTCCTGACACAACCACCCCACCACGGACAACTGCAGGTTCTTATACTCTGGCCGAGGGGTTAACTAGCTGTTAATTATCTTATTACCCCTCGGCCACAGTCTGCATGAGTTTAATAAGGATGCGTGACTGTCAGCTAGTTAAATAATCAGTAGCCGATCAGCCACGCATCCTCACGGGGGTTTTAAAAATTCAAAAACAATAACAAATACGCTGCGCTTTTATCCGCGCCGCAAACAATAATACAAAAACAGTGCACAAATATATAGGGGCGGGACACTCTGCCACAGCATATCAGATGGAAAATAAACCATCAATGATTATTGATGGTCCTTCTATCCAGCTTCCTCTAACGCTCTTGTTGCATTGTCATACCTTTTTCTTATTAAAATAAAAGATGCTGCAAAACATTCTGACTTATCCAAGTGACACCTTCATCAAATTCTGTTTTGGAGGAACTAACCCCATGCAAAACCTAAAATCCCTGAAACTCATACTCCTGACAATAACCCTAAGCTCTCATTATGTAATTTAATATTCCTTTTCTCTAAAGACGAGCTAATGCAGCTATCTTGCATTTGCCTGAAAGCTCATAGTCCAGGCTCCCCTGAGAGGGAATCCCACTCCCTCCTGGGAGCCCCCACTGAAGCACTCTGGCATCAGTTTCTCATAAACAACTTCTTCATGTTTCCTGTGAGAGATACTAAATACAACAGGCCTTCATGCCCAGGAGACTGTCGGCCTGCAGTGCTTCCCCTGACACTTAATACTTGCGACCCTCACAAGTGAGGAGAGGGCTTCTTTTTCAGCTGTTTTCATTTTGGAAAACGTTTTAGACAGATGCTGGAGGCAATTAGCTGCATGCAGACAATTCTCAGTTAAGCCAGTTAAAAAGCCAACAGTAAGACTTGTTAGATTTGAAGAAAGTGCCAAGAGGCAGTTCCTGTAAGGGGAGTAGAGAACAGTTTTCAGAATCAATAAAATTAATAATAGTAACATTAACAATGTGTACTTTTGGTTACAGCAAATGAACATGTTTGGAATTGTGGATATTTTGTTTTGAATCAACCTAAGGGCCCAATTCATTGATCCTTACCAGGGAAAGGTATTTTCGGAAATATAAATGTATGCGATAAACCTAGAGAGTAAGGAAACTCTGTTTATTGAATAGATTTGTATTTCCTGAAACCCTTTACCCAGCTAAAAGTTTATTGCGTTGGGCCATTAGAAATACAAGATGTGGGAAAACTAGAAAAATGGATTGCTTATAACATGGTCACAAAAGTACCAGTACTTAATATGTAAATGAAAGTATTTATCTTAAACACACAAAGAGGTGGGAGATTAATGTCACACACCTGTTTAGTTTAATACACGTTTTGTAAATTGTCCTGCAAGCATGAAAAAATAATACAAGAAAGGAGATAAGAAAGGTGTTTTAAACCTGGAACAAAATAAATTCTGAACAAGTCCTGGTGCACTTCCCTGGTCAATTGAGCTTGCATTCATTGTTGAGGTACAAGTACAAGTCTCAATCCTCTTCCCTCACTCAGCTGCTGATTCGAACCATACATAGATTAGTGAGTCGGTTGCTGTTTCTTAAAAATACCTAATGCAGTGGTCATTGGTTTCCTGATTGCAATTGCAGCCTCTTTGTCTTGTTGGGGATCCACTGTCATGCCCCTACAAACTCTTTGCAACTAACTAACAGCTAATCGTTCTCTTCCTTACATAATGCACAGCCAATCACTTTCTATGTGACAGCTCGGCTCCTTTGCTGCTTAATCTCAGTTTAATGGACATGCACTATGAAAATAAATGTAATCTAAGAGTAAGAGGAACATTTAACGTGGTGTATTTGCACAAATTGTGACACTAGCATTTTTTTTTACCTTACTAAACTTGTCTTATCATTACAGCAAAGTGGAAAATAGGGCCCTTTTTACCTAATAAAAGTGGCCCCACACTGTACTGCATGTCTCCTAGTTTGTCATGACCTTGCAGTGTTGCACAATGCAATATTAATGCTCTTCATGAATATTTACATGGCTTTCAAACACATTATTAATAAATGATAAGGTATTTGATAATATTACTTTAGCTGAAGAGGATGGCAGAGTAATCAAATTAAATAAGAGAAAAAAGATAATATTGTGATTGAGGGTTTTCTTATGATTTTATTTTATGAAATAAAGTAACAGAGAAATTATTATTTTGGATCTACATTTGAGTGTTTTCTTTTTACATTTATTTTAAAATTTGTGTTGATTCCACATCTTTTTTTTTGTATTTATACATGCACCCATAAATGCTGGAAAAATAACATAATTGCTATAATGTTATATACATGTAGCCATGCTGGTCAATGTGTGCAAAAAACAAAGGCATGCAGTCTGTGCCTTCCTGTAGGTTAGCTGCTGGTGAAATATGCCTTTTTGAAGCAGGGAAGGTTGACACAACATGGCCATTGCAGAGGACAGATCAATACTTGGCAAAGAGCCCATACAAAATCAGGCAAACTACTTAGGCAGGCAAAATGCCAGACTAAAGAAATGTCAAGAAAATCAATTAGAACCTGAACAAAGAGCAAAGGAAAGCTAAGTAGAAACAAAACCTTCATGAGCATGTTTTTGAAAATCAAAAGACATTTTTTAAAGATATTTCCATTTTATCTTTAATTCAGGAGATTGAGACACCATCCCACAACTTAAAATTAAGTTGTTTTATTGATAGGATCTATTCCATTTCTTCAACTCCAAGTCTTCAGTAATATGACAAAACTGTTTTCTTCAGTGTTATCAAGTACGACTACTGTTTACCTACAATTTGTATATATTGAGGGTTTTAGGGATGGTTGTGTGGTTGAGGGATGATTGCATGCCGATTAGGTCAAAGCAATCAAAACTGACAATAAAGTGTTTGGCTATTTAGATATTGTAAGTAACCTGCTTTGGCTGTTGTCGTATAAATGGTTGTTGAATACATTGTGGTGTTAGCCAGCGTTAATTAAAGTGAAATTGGTCATACCAATAGAAACCCTTTCTCTAAAAACATTAAGTGATGTGCCTTTTTTGCCCATGATGATCTTTAAGCCATGTGGAATATGTCATTAACAACAGGTAAGTATATTGTTATACAGTAAGTATAACACAAATGTATGTTCAGTAGTTCTCCTGTTCATATAATTGCTTAGTGTTATTTGCCTACAAGCTGTTGGTCTGAAACAATTCCCATTCAGAATATTATATTGTGACAGTGATGCATGTGGAAAGTCATTTTGGTGGAGCACTGAAATATGATGAATGCTTGCTAAATGGTTCCTAAAATACAACAGCATTGGGTTAAATGATGATGATGAAGATGGATCTTCCTTCTTCCTAAAACAATAGGCTGGTAATCCATGTTAAGGTTGTGGCAGTTTGATAGAATGTGATGATTATGAAGAAGTGGAAACATTGGCCTTATCCATATCTCTGATAGGGACTGAGGGGCTTCTTGGTACAAACCTATTACAAACCTTGTGCAGGTATCATAACTTGTAGTAACCATTCTTACTTTATTGTTGTTTTTGGGATACACAAATCACACAAACACAGTAAAGTACAGTAAATTTGAGATGTTGCTAAATCAATTGCCCCCCTCCCCTTTACTACACATATGAATTGTGAGTGAGATGTGGTTGCCTATTAGTTGGACATTTGGTATTGGGTTTGAAATGGTGATAAGTGAATGGCATTTAAGGTAGAGAGGTATGACCCTGAATTATCGTAGTGGTTAGGGCTCTGGACTCTTGACCGGAGGGTCGTGGGTTCAATCCCAGGTGGGGACACTGCTGCTGTACCCTTGAGCAAGGTACTTTACCTAGATTGCTCCAGTAAAAACCCAACTGTATAAATGGGTAATTGTATGTAAAAATAATGTGTAAAAATAATGCCATTGTATGTAAAAATAATGTGAGATCTTGTAACAATTGTAAGTCGCCCTGGATAAGGGTGCCTGCTAAGAAATAAATAATAATAATCTTTGGCCTTCATTTTTATTTGGAGCACCCATTAGTCATAGTTTAGAACGGCAAATATAATTGTTCCCCCTTTCTACCCTTTAAGAAACAAATACTTAATTATGTGATAATGATCACTGTGTTAGCTGTGTATATTAACACCAGGCTCAATATGTAGGACAACATTTTGATCACAGTGCAAGGCGCAACTTAAAAACTACCATATACGCTAATAGGGATTGTCTACTGGACCAAGTCCATGTCCAATGCTTTACATGCAGTGTACTTTATAGATTGAACAGAAGGAATGTATTGAGGGAAATAAATGCAACACAGTTACTTTACACTGTCTTTAACCCTGACTCACTAGGAATAACAATACTTATATATCAAACAAATATTAAAGTCCCCTTATTATATTAGATTTTGTCCATACTAGTTTGCACATTCAATCATGTTAACTCATCATATTTTCTTGGTAGTACAAAAGCAAATAACAGATGTTATACTGTAGCTTTAAACAAAGCCACACTCATTAGTCATTATCAAAGTTATAGATGCTGCTATCCATCTCCTTCCATATTCACACAGGTTATAGCATTTTGAAAAGCCCCTGAGAGAAATATCCTCAAGACCAAACTGGAGTACTCATATTCTGGTGTTAGTTAGTATTTATCCTTTGGTTTCCTTTTTTCTTTACAAATCACTGTTTACCAGGTATTCTGGCTAGAATTATTGATTTTCTTCCTTCAGCAGGAAAAAAAGAAGACATTAAAAGAGGCCAAGTGATAAATGTTGGATGCAGACATTGAGTCAGTCTCACTCTGACTGAACACTACCGTAGGCTGGCAAAGGGGCCAGTCGAAATGCTGAGGGGCATTTTGGATTCAGCAACAACAATGTAATTTCAGAAAGTGGCACCTTGGTTTGTAGTTACTGTAGGTGCATTTACACTATCACAAATATTCTATGAGCGAACAAGAGGGCGTATTCCAGAATATTTTAATAGTGTGCACGCTAGCGAACACGTTCCGGAATCTGTCCTCTTATCCTCACAAAAGTTGAGTTCGTATTCCGGACTGAGAGGACAAGAGGATGGATTCCAGTATACTTCGCTAGTGTAAACGCGCGGAGGAAATATTCCAGCAAGATTGAAGAAAATACACAACAGGCTGTCATCACAGTGCTGCTTTCCCATAATTCATAAACACAAACAAGAAAATATTTTCAACTTCCAAGTCGTACCATCTAAGTAAAGTGCAACTTATTTATATAGTTTTTTTTATAACAGTTGGTGATATGATTGGTATATCTGTTTTTTTTTCTTCTTTTTTTAAAATGTATTTGTTTTTACTCTTTTCGATGTGTAGACTGGGGGTCCGTGTAAGTAACAGGTCAATTTTTAGAACGTTTCCTGGAATTGCAAAAAATCAAATATGGTCTGGTTTGTTTCGTTTTGGTGTAACTTAAAAAAAATACTTGCTATTTGTGTAATGAAAGGGTCATAATCATCCTGTACCATAACGGCGGGGGAGAACACAGCAAATTGTATTTATATAGCACATTTCACAGACCTGCGGTAAACGAGAAACGATTAAAATTGATCTAGAGAAAACTTTTATCTATCTATCTATCTATCTATCTATCTATCTATCTATCTATCTATCTATCTATTATTATTATTATTATTATTATTATTATTATTATTATTTATACTTACACTGAAGGTACAGATGAACCTGCTTTATATCATGATTGCCGTGCAGGCATAATTCGTGATATACGCGTGTCATGATAAACCCGGTTTCACGTTTGCCTATGAAGTACATTACGAGTGCGAGACCCCCAAAACAAACAAAAAAAACCTTAACGGTAAATTAAAGAGCAGTGTTTTGATACTGTACATTTAGTCGTTGTTTACATTTAAACAAATGCACATCGTTTACTACAGGACAAATACATTTTGTATCATTTACTGGAACGAAAAAGGCATGAATTGTCGAGATGTTTTTTGTAGACTGACTGTTAAAACAAGAAAAAAATTGGTGACGTTGTATATTAAGAGAGGTAATTTATCAAAGAACCTATGGTGCATGGCGAGTGGTTTTTGAAAATCGTGATAATAAATGGGATATTATATTAAGCGAAGTGATATAAAACGGGTTAATCTGTATTTTCAAATGAAGGTACTCAATGTCGTCATTACAGCACAGTGTCAGCACATCTTTAGTTTACAAAGTAGGCATGCTCAGACTCTTCCTGAGAGAAGCACCCCCTCCTGTTTCATTCAAGTGTAAACGCACCATTCCAGAACAGATTGTTCCTGAATCCTATTGGAAGGGATCCGTAAAGCAAGTGTAAACACACCTTGTGTATGTCTTGTGATGTTTACAAAACATATATTGCATTCCTAAGAATTCCACTGATACTGCTTTACTTCCATTTTCTAAGAAACCAGCTCTTGTTAAATGCATTAGTGTAACCATTTATTATTTAAGCTGCTTTTATGGGGCTAGAGCTTAAAAGGGTTAATATTATAAAAGTCCTTCCCTCCAGCACCATATAAAGACCATTTCACCATTAGGAGCACTCTGTCAATTCCTTTCAATTTGGAGATCTGATGATCTCTAATAAGACCTTTTTTGCAGGTTACATGTAAAGTGCCTTGATAAGTCACTTGGATATATTTTTATGATAATCGCTAAATCTAAATTGACCTAATGTTCACATGAAAATGGTATTCACATGGTCCATTCTAATTTAGGTGTATATTACCGGAATACAAATTGTACAATAAAGTATCTCTCCTATGGCTCGTAAAAACATGGTCAGACAGCTCTTGTTACCAATTCCTGATAATGCTGATTCAGTGTACGGTTAGTGCATCTTCCAAATGTATTTAATAAGACAAGATGTTGTGTGGGATGCCATTAGGAGATCTGTTTGCTCTGTGAATTTAGAACTTTTTTTTGTGTTCTGTTTGTGAGGCAGGGGTGGTATCGTTATCAAATCGAAGACCTGGTTCTATTTAAAAAGATAGAGATTTTTTGTGGTCTTAAATGAAATCAGTTCTAAGAGTCACTCTCTTATACATTTTGATTTCTGCTTTACTTTATGTTGCCAGACCTCCCTAAATGACAGATACTAATGGAATGCCTGTCGTGATTCTGGGCATTGCAGCACCTCTCTATCATCTAATTTGTTGGATATTTTTCTGGAGGCTTTTTTTTTTTGTTGGTATTTTACCATACTGGAAAGCACTCACTTCAGACTCCCATCATGATGGATTCTTCCTTGGAAAATTCAAGTGATGATTCTGGTGAAATGACAGCCCTAAAGCTTGTACC